>CM038679.1:206650342-207156505 GCA_021605205.1 Aegilops longissima
TCCAGTCCAGCTAAAGTATATAGTCCGGCCGTCCGAGGACCCCCTAATCCAGGACTCCCTCAGTAGCCCCTGAACCAGGCTTCAATGAAGATGAGTCCGGCGTGCAGATTGTTTTCGGCATTGCAGGGCGGGTTCTTCTCCAAATTCCGAGTACATATTGAGTAGTGTCCGGCTTCCCATAAATGTTCTTTATAAGAAGGGGAGGTATGGCACCCACATTCTCGGCCTACATCTTCTTTCACTTCGCTCCTCCTTCCACCCATCATGGCGAGAGGCGCGGGCCCTTCAGCGGTGGGGGCAAGGTCCTTTGCTTTCGGCAGCGTGTTCCTCCTTCGCATGAGCTCATGGTAGTGCAGCTCTGAGATGAAGGGGAGGGAGCAGTCGAGTCGCCCTTGATTCGGGAGAGAGGGGCCAGTAGCGCGATGCCCATGCCTCCACCGGCGATGCCGCCCATGATGGAGGGCCATGTCGGGGACCAGCCTCCGGAGTTCTTCATCACGCTTTGCCTGCCACCACGTCATTGTCTCTGTCTCCCTACCCCTTGGCAGGAAATGGGCTTGACCCGCGGACCCTCAGTTGCACATGAGGCTCACTGGAGCAATGACACAGGTCGACGTCGGCTTCCCCGCTCATCATGTTATGTACCTCCGCCGTGGGTGGAAGACATTTGCTCCCATCCATAGCCTGACGGCGGGGCTCGTCTTATACTACAAGTTAATGGAGGGCGGCTTGCTCTCCATCAAGGTGTTCGGAGATCTTGGAACTCGCCTAAAGTGCTGCATGGAGAGCTCCTCCGACGAAGACTCTCGGCGGGAGTGGAGGAGGAGCTTCTGGCTGGCAGCGAGGAGTCGGGCCGCGGATCTGCCGACCCGACTTAGGCCCGGCCACGCCCGCCCCTCCCTCGGCCTCAGGCCCTCAGGGGCCTTCCTCGCCAAGCTCTCCATCGGGGCGCTCCCCATCGTCTCCTTGGGCAGCGGGCATAGGAGGGCCGGAGAAGGCGAAGAAGGTGGGTGGCGGTCGTCAAGTCGGAGTACACGGGCAGCGACGCCTTCATCGCGTATTGCCGGCCCGCTGTGTCGTCTTCCAGCTCCTTTCCCGGCACCGAAGCGTTCTCTTGGTGCCTTCTGCTCCTTGCACCTCGCCTAGGCGCCCGTTTTGCCCTCCTGCTGTCTTGTCCATCTTCTGAGGAGAGGGACAAGAAAGGGATTACGGGCACCTTATCTCTTTTTAGTTTGTAAGCTTGCGGGCACTTGATACATTTAAAACTTGTAATCCCCTTGTTCATGTTTTTTATTCCATACGAACTGTACCTATATGGGATGTTTTTAATGAAAAAGGGTGCTTGCCGGGTTCTTTGTGCGTGAGTGAGGCCCATGCCAAGGAATCAGTCCTTGTTATTTCTAAGATAAACATTGTCGCCCGACAACAGGCCTTGCCGTTCCCCCACTTCAGTCGACCATTCTCGCGCTCTTGGCGGAGGCAGGGCGAAGTAGAGTTAGGCTCCTCGTGTATCTCCTTGCCACCGAGTCTGCGATCCGGTTCTGTACAAGTGGCTTGGGTACAAGAAGAAGGGGGAGCACGATGGTTTCGGAGTGGAACGAGGTCTCATTTTCCCGGTTCCATACGGAAATGCATAACAAGGGATGCAAGACTTATCTGAATCCGCAGCCCCCGGCAACCTTGGCTTGCCGTGGTTGGATCCTTGTATCTTTAGCCCCCGGCAGTCTTGGCTTGCCGGGGCGGAGCGATCCGTTCTCTTTCTCGGACGGCTCGGCGAAGTGTCCACGTGCCTGTGAACCAAGAGGACAGAAAAGCGCATCTCGACCTCTAGGATAGGGGTTAGTCGCGCTAAGCACTATCAACCCTAACGAGGAGAGACTTAAACCTAACATGCATGCTATAACTTAGGGAACCAATAACCGTTTATCTATGCTCGAAGTCTGCGCTTTGGCTTTGTACATAGGGTTACATGCCTTGTCAAAGCTTGTACAAAAGGTGGCTTGCGGGAGGCGACAAGCAGCATATATAGGTAAAATTCGCGGAGATGCTCGATGTTCCAAGAGTTGCTCCTTGGGACAACATCTTGGTCTCTAAGCCGAACTACTTGCTGGGCACAGTGACTCGTATTACCCGACAAGGGCCTTCCCTTGGCGTCAACTTGCTTTGGAATTCTTGTCCGATTGAAAGCTGAAGAACAAAAGTCGCCTTCCTCAAAGCTTGGGCATGAACCTTGCGGCCATGGTAGCGGCGCAAAGGCTTGCGGGTGAAGTGCTGCTCTCAGACCACACGAAGCGATCTTCCTCAAGGGCGTTGCATCATCTTGCCCATGATTTCTCTTTCTCAAGCTCGTCATAAGCAAGCTTTTCGAGGTGACCCGTATATGAGTTCCGTGGGGAGAAGCTGTACGCCTCGTATGTCGGGGCAAAGGGTGTCTAGCCGATTGGCTTTCGATTTGGCGTCGTCTGATCGACCAAGAACCACGAAAACTCATCAATCTGCGCCTCCTGCTCTTGTGCAGCTTTGTCAAAAGTCTTTGTCCTCGGGCCACATAACACTTCAGCATTGCCCTCTACGCCTTGCCGTTGCTCCGTGGGTGTGCCCACGAGCGAAATGAACCTTGTTGTCGAGGTCTTGGATGTATTGCATGAAGGCGTGGCTCGTGAACTACGTGCCGTTGTCGGTGATGACTACGCTTGGCACACCAAAGCGGCACACTAGCCTATGAAGAACTTGGCGGACTGACTATCTGTCACCTTCCTCCTTCTTCCACCTCCGGCCACTTTGTGAACTTGTGGATTACAGCGTACAAGTAGTCAAAGCCCACGACAACCGAAGGAAAGGGCCGATATGTCGACCCCTAGACCGAGAATGGCGGGGAGAGTAATTGTCTCAAGGGCTTGAGCTTTGGTTGATGAAGCTTCTTTGAATGGGCCGACAACCGCGCTTGGTTTACTAGTGCCGTTGCATCTGGAGGCGGTGGGCGGAAGAAACCCTGCCGGAACGCCTTGCCGGCAAGGGCCCTCGACCCTATGTGGCAGCCACATATGCCTCTGTGTATCTCCGCCAAGAGCTCCAATCCTTCCTCCCGGGGAATGCACTTCAATCTCACACCGTTCGGTCTCTCTCATGCAGGGCGTTATCGAAGAACTGATACATAGCAGACCGACAGGCTACCTTCTCCCTTCTTCCTGCTCCTCTGGAAGCTCCCTGTTTGGAGAATCGGCGGTATGATGTGCCCATGCGGGCCTGGGGATCAGCAGCAGGACCAAAGGCATTTCTTACGCCATGGGAGGCTGTTGTCTCTCTGAGCAGGGCTTGACGGCCTGCGGGAGTCGGTCGCTCCTCGGCAGGCTCAGCATCCACAGCAACACCCTTGCCGATGGCCCCTGGGGGATCAGCGGGAAAGTATTTGCCGGGGCCTGATTTCCTCCGCTTGTTCTGCTCCGCTGATGGTTCGACGGATGGCTGAGTTAACCGAAACAAATAGGTACCTGGTTCCACAGGTAGCTTGAATGCAGCGGCGCTTTGAGTGCGTGTCGGCGGATTGTCGTTCTCCGCTCGAATAGCGATGCTCCGCTTGTATACCGTCAGCGCTCCTCCGACTTCCTCACCTCATCTCGTAGGCCTCCATCAGCGAACTCTGATAATCTTTGTTGACTTGTCGGCGACAAGCTGCGAATCACCCTGACGATGAGCTTTTTAACTCCAAGTGCCGCGATCCACGAGACCGGCAAGCAACCCCTCGTACTCAGCGGTGTTGTTGGTGGACATCTCCACAGGAAAGTGCATCTGGATTACATACTTGAGGTGCTCTCCGATTGGGTGCGACAAGCGACACACCAGCACCAGCGCCTTGCAGCGAGAGCTCGCGTCAAAGTACATAATCCAGTCGCGAGTTGTTTCCTTGCCGGGGAGAGTGGTCTCCTGGATCTCTTCATCAGGCGTTGAGGTCCATTCTGCAATGAACTCTGCCAGGACTCTAATCTGGATGGTGGAAGTACTTTCAAAGTTCAACCCAAAGCTTGATAACTCCAAGGCCCACTCCACAATCCTTCTGGTTGCATCTGGGTTGTGCAGTATCCGTTGCAACGGGAGGCAGGTGGCAATAGCGATCTCGTGGTCCTGGAAGTAATGACGCAGCTTCCTCGAGGCCATAAGGAGGCCGAAGAGCAATTTCTGCACACCGGAGTACCTTGACCAAGCCCCTTGGAAGAGGGAGATGACAAAGTAAACCGGGTGCTGTATCATCTTCTTCTTCTACACCACTTCATTTGGTTTCGCGAGCCCCATCCCGACGGTGTCGGGCTCCGCCGGGGGCCTTGCCTTGCCGGCACTAGGCCCTGCCGGGGAAACCCCTGACTCGCCGTCTACCGGTCTTGCCGTTACCACCGCCTCTTCGTCGACCTCCCTCTGCGCCACCAGCGCGACGCCGACCACTTGATTCGTCGCCGCCAGATACAATAGCAATGGCTCTTGTGGTTCAGGCGCCACCGATCTTGGCGTAGAAGAGGTATTTCTTGAATCTGCGATCTTGCTTGACCTCGGGGTCCCTCCATTGGGCCGCCTTTTTCAAATTTTGAAAAAGGGAAAGGCGCCTGCACGAACAGAGATGAATCGGTTCATGGTGGCAATGCAGCCCGGTGAGCGGCGCATATCCTTGATCGCTTAGGTGCCTCAATCTACTCGATAGCCTTGATTTTATGCAGGTTTTCCTCAATCCGCCACGACACAAGAACCAGAAGTTTGCCGGACGGAACACCGAAGACACACTTCTCAGGGTTTAGCTTGAGGTTGATCTTGCGCAGGTTCGCAAAAGCCTCTTCTAAGTCTTGTACAAGAGTTGCCCTATCCTTGGTTTTGACCACTATGTCATCCATATAAGCTTCCATATTTCTATGTAGCTGGGGCTCAAAACCAAGTTGGACTGCCCTTGCAAACATCCAGCCAGCACTCTTCAACCCGAAAGGCATTTGTAAAAAGCAGTACGTACCACATGGGGTGATGAATGTTGTCTTCTCTTCGTCTTCTCTTGTTATGAAGATCTGGTGGTTTCTCGAGTAGGCCTCGAGGAATGATAACAGATCGCACCCGGCCGTGGAGTCAACAATCTGGTCGATGCGCGACAACGGGAAGGGGTCCTTAGGACAAGCCTTATTGATATCTGTGTAGTCAATACATAGCCTCCACTTCCCGTTTGACTTGTGCACCACCACCGGATTGGCCAACCACGTTGGATGGAGCACTCCCCTCACCAAACTTGCCGCTTCCAACTTCCTGATCTCTTCCGTGATAAACTCTTGCTGTTCTAGAGCCTGCTTCCTGACCTTTTGCTTGACGTGCTGCGCTTGAGGACAGACATCTAGGTGGTGCTCAATCACCTCCCTAGGAACACCGGGGATGTCTGATGCTTGCCATGCAAACACATCGATGTTCGCCCACAGGAATGTGACGAGCGCGCCTTCCTATTTGCTATCGAGGGTGGAGCTTATGGTGAAAGCCCCTCCCGTGCCATCCTCGCTGACGGACACCTTCTTCGTCTGTGGTGGCGCAGCTCTGGATTTCTTGCTCTTGCTGGTGGAGCTCTCTAGCGCGTCCTCGACGGTAGCACAACACTCCGAAGAGGTACGCTTGTCGGAGTTGGTGCTAGAGGTCTTGTTGCGGTGGATCTTGCAATACTGCTTGTCGGAGCCTCCTGGCTTGTCGGCAGCCGACAAGGCCTGGTAGGCGGTGCACCCGGCAATTTCCTTGCCAGGGTCGTCTCCATTGGCCTTCTTGGCGGCGCCGGTGTCGTCAGATCCCTCGACGACAAGCACGGTCTTGCCCTTGCATTTCCTATTGCGACGCCGGCCCTTCTTCATCGGGGCGGCGGTGTCTTCATCAGTAGAGTCGCTTTCCACGCCGGCGTCCTCGCCGGGGTACTTCCTTCCCTCTTCAGCCCAGGCGCACCTATCGGCCAGAACAAAAAGTTTGGCCACATCCTTAACCTTTTTCATTGCCAGCTCTTCGTGCATCTTGCGGTTGCGCATGTTCTGATGGAACGCGCTAATCACGGCGGCGGGATGAACATCGGGGATGTTGTACTGCACCCGGCTGAACCTCTGGATGTACTTGCGCAGGGTTTCCTCTTCCTTCTAGGGGATGATATGCAAATCACTGGCCTGGCCATGAGCTTGGTGGCCTCCTGTGAAGGCACCGACGAACTCATGGCACAGATCTGACCAAGAAGAAATGGAATCCGCCAGCAAGTGCATCAATCAAGACATGACATTGGGCTTCAGTGCCAACGGGAAGTAATTGGCGAGCACCTTGTTGTCATGAGGTCCGGCAACTTGCATTGCGATGGTGTAGATGCTGAGGAACTCTGACGGATGGGTCTTGACGTTGTACTTCTCGTGGACGTCGGGCCTGAACGTGCGGTGCGACGGCCACTGGAACTGCCGCAGCTCACGGTAAAGGCTGGGCAACCCACCTCGTAAGGTAGGCGCGAGCCCCGGTGCTGGGTGGTCCATAGCGAGTCCCGCCGCTTATCCGGCGGTGGCGTGCAGCGCTGGCCTTCGATAGTGGTTGGCGTCTTCATGGGCTCATTCTCGAAGAACTTGGCGCTGGTCGCGGTGGGTCCGTTGGTCGGACGACTCTATGGAAATGTTATCACATGCGTCGTCACGACGGACCGGCACAGGCGGCAACTGGCGCGGGGGAGGAGAGTGTACTGTGGCTGCAGCTCCCCCTGTTCTCCCACCGCTGACATGTGGTGGCTCGATGGAGTGCTGGCCCGAGGGCCCCGCCGGTCGCGGATCATCTTTACTGGCGACGGTGCCGAGGCTCCGAATGGTGGCTCTCCACTCATCGAGCTTCTCTGCAGCAGGAGGGAAGTCAAGGAGCAGGTGTGCGCGCAACAATGCCTCTGCTGGCGTGGGTGGTGGCGATAGCTGCGTGGACCGCGGTGTGCTCCGACTTCTAACCATGTTAGAAGGATCTCTATCATGGCCCAACAGCTGCATGCCATTTTCGCCAGCCTTCGGCGGGCATGCTGGACTCCTTCATCCTACGGATGATGCACATGGCTCTTCCCACGGCGGTGTCCAGGGTCACCGGCGTGGTGACGCTGCTCGTCACGCACACCATGGGAAGAAGCGCTTGTGGCATTGGGGTGGGCGTCTTGGAAGTAAGCTGCGCCGCTGTGGGGAACAACTTGATGCCTGGAGGCCGCGCCCGCTGCGGAGGCCAGCCCGTCTTTGGATTTAGCGTCGTGGCCGTCGTCTGGCGCATAAACGGCGCCGCTCGCCCGAGCTCTAACTGCGAGGCGATGCTAGTGCTTTCGCGGGCAGCGGCTTCGATATCTGTGACGCGGTCGGCCTTTGCTCGTCCGCGCGGCATGGGCGTTCGGCTCGGACAAGCGATTATCGTGATAAATCTTCTTCTTGGGGCCATGGCGATGAAGAACGCTAGGCTAAGCTGCTAGATCAGATTCTCAGGACTGTGCAGTCACCTACCTAGCGCACCAAAGATGTCGGGTAAACGACACCTATGGGATCATTGGAATCCCTTCTACGGTTGGCGGGCGCGAGGTTCTGAGAAGAGCAGGTCTAACAGGAAGCACACGGATCGTTTACCCAGGTTCGGCCCGCGAAGATGCGTAATACCCTAGTCCTGCTTTGGTGGACGTATTGAGTGTTCTTGTGTTCTTGAGCTAGCTACGGGGTGTAACTTGCCCAAACGAGCGGAATCCCTCTCCTGGTCACCTCGGGCCTCCTTTTATAGGCAAAAGGGGTCGTCACAATGGCACAAAGGAGGTGGAAAGATGTACAGCGCGCGAGCTTATCGCCCGACGTTACGGGACAAAGCGCATTAAATGTGCTACTTAGGTGTCTATTAGCTTTATCTGGGACGGGGGCGAGGCCCGTCCGTCCGTCGCCGCTCCGCCTCACTTGACCGCGCCCGAGGCCAGCGAAGCGTCTTGGTGCCATGTAAGCGAGCAGAGCTGCTGAGATGGCGCGGTGGTGGATCCTTCACAAGATCTGCATACCACCGCAGGTGCTTGCTGAGTTGGCGTAGAGGCCGCCCGTCGCATGCGCCAGTGCCTACCAGCTGGTTGAGCTAGCTGCTTGGGGGCGAGGTGGAGTCTTGGCTGGTCTTGAACTGGCGGTGGCCCGCTGATGCCCTCGGCAAGGGTGTTGCCGGGGGCTCGACAAAGGTCTTGCCGTGGCGTTGCAGTCATCCCCGGCAAGGCGGTCGCCGGGGGCCTGGTGGGTCCCCTCGGCTAGGATCCCGCGGAGGGTCGTCGTCTTCTGGTCCTTATCTGATCGTGTGTTTATGATCTTGACAAAGATCTGCATGCCACCACGAAGGTGCCTTCCGAGCTTTGGTTCCAATGTAGTTGTTGACCTTGTTTGGAACCCTTGGGCTCAGGGGTGGCTCGCGCTGCTGGCGTTGGGCAAGTTGCCCCGGCAAGGCCCTTTCCGGGGCCGCGGAGGCCTCCCCAGCAAGAGCCTTGCCGGGGAGTCCACCTCGCCCTCTTGCTCTTTGCTGTTTCTGTTCTTAGCGTTGCCTCGGTTGTCTTGCGCCTCGGCTTCTCTCCAGCTTCCCTCTTCTGCCCTGCTAGGTGTGGCCGTGGCGCGTGGCTCTGACTGCCCGTGCACAAGTAAACGGGTCAAAAGGAAATCCCCTACTTTTGTACACCGACAGTCACCATTAAACAACAGGAGTGTTGTGTCAATGTTTGTGATTTTTCGGGGTTCGTTTGGACATTTGTATGCATTAACTGAGTTTTCAATGCATTTATGTGCATAATTCAAATCTGAACTACATGCACATGCTCCAGTGCATATAAATTGGTTGAAAAATCAAATCAGTGTCCTTGGGTGCATGCTTAGGTCCCATGCAAGAAATGGGAATGAATTTCAAACACCAGGGCACCGTTGATTGCCGGCAAAACATTGAGATGCCTTGTTTTAAATTCTAGTAAATCGAAACTTCGTCTGAAATTCATCAAACTTGGCATGCTATCATGGGCGGCATCAACATGCCGTGGTAAATTTTGTCCCATTTAGGGCAGGTTTTAGTATATGCTTCTCGAAAGCGAGCTTCTCACAACAAGCATGATGGTTTTTGGTAGGGGCGTCCACCTTTGGGGACGAAACGATATCCATTGCCTCTTATTGCTTTCAAACATTTTCTTGTGTCAACATAGAACAACATGTGTGTTGTGTTAATTTTTGTGATCTTTCGGGGTTCGTTTGGACATTTTATGCATTAACTGAGTTTTCAATGCATTTATGTGCATAATTCAAATTTGAACTACATGCACATGCTCCAGTGCATATAAATTGGTTGAAAGATGAAATATGTGTTCTTGGGTGCATGCATAGGTCCCATGCACGAAATGGGAATGAATTTCAAACACTAGGGTACCGTTGATTGCCGGAAAAATGTTGAGGTACTTTATTTTTAAATTCTAGTAAATCCAAAACTCGTCTGAAATTCATGAAACTTGGCATGCTATCATGGAATGGCACCCGACATGTTGTGGTATTTTTCATGTCCATTTTGAGAGAAGGCACACTCGAATAATGACAGCCAACAAAGGCATTTTGAAAAAATGGCTGCCACTTTAATATCTCCAACGTTTGTATAATTCAAACCATGTGCGTTCTGTTAACCATTCATGTGACACCACGTGTCTTGGTTTTAACGGCTGTAGGAGGTGTCGTGTGGACAGGTGCTTGACCTTGGCTGAGCAGGGGCGTCTGGCCTTGATCAATCTGTGAGCTGGTGAGAAGCGTGCAAGCTGTCCTCGAATCTGTGAGCTCACGGGAAGTATCACGAGCTGTACTGCATGGGCAGGCTCCTTTGAGGCGAGCCCTTTGACATCCATGGCCACCCGCCTTCCTCTCCGTGCGCGCGCCCCCCTCAGCGGCATGGGATGCCATTGTCGAACTCTACCTATCAGCGCCGCCAGCTGCCGTCCTCCCGCCCCCAGACCGTCGACCCTGGGACGACATGGTGCAAAGTGAGAGCAGGATTTGTGCATCGGATGACCCGTGTGCAACCACTTACAAAAAATTTGGTGCGATTTGCATCTGTTATATTGGGCATGTTACCATTTGTCAAACTGGAAAGATTGACATTTGTTGATCTAGTAACATTGCCATTTGTCAACCTTGTAACACTGCGATTTATCAAAATATGAAGCTAAAAATCACTAGCAGTATCTAATTTTTGCAACTAAAATTCAGTAGTTAAGCATAGATTCCATTCATACATTAAGCAGTCGTTCTTAATTTATACAACCAGTTCAACTCGATAGCTGAACCGACCAAACTTTTCCCCAATTGTTGCCAACCACATACTGAAATAGCTAGTTCTACTATATATACTAGCTAATTTTAAGTACGTTGTACAGTTCCACCACATCTATAGTTAGATGAACTGAACAAAATAGCCCCTAAATACTACTACTACTATTGTGAAGGGGCTTTGTACTACTTCCGGCAGCCTCTCCTCTGCCGAGCGCGATCAGTAAGAGGCGGAGGAGGAGGAGCCTACCGACGAGCTGGGCAACAACAATACAGTGCCTGGCACTATTGCAGCTTCAGCGACGCTCACCTCGAACGCCCTCTGCTGCTCCAGACAACCCCTCTCGAAGCGGTGGTTCTCCTCGTAGATCTCCTGATTCCTCGCCTCTGAGGCCGCGTGTGCCGCAGCCACGGTGGCGGTAAGCCTCTTTGCGTGCTCGACAAGGCGCTCCTCCTCCTCCCGTAGGAACCCGGTGTAGCACACAAGGACGCTGACGCACGTGCGGGTATCCACCTCCGCCTCCCGCCTTCGGGCGGCGGTGGCGGAGTAGGTGATGACCCCAGTGGTCGACAGCCACGCTGCCCGGCAGCAGGGGTGGCGGGCACGACCACCACCTCCCACCTTCGGGTCGCGGTGGCGGAGCGGGTGATGGCCATGGTGGCCGGCAATGGGGTGGCAGCCACGACGGCCACCTCCCGCCTTCGGGACACGGCGGCGGAGCGGGAAATGGCTCTGGCTTTCGACGGTGGTGTGGCGTCCACAGCGGACGGCAGCAGCTCCCGACGGGCACCGGCGGCGGAGCGTGTGGTGAGTGTTCCGCGCACACCCAATAGGGACGCCACACGCACTACACTACGCCAGGGAGTGCGCTGCAGCCACGGTGTAGCCTCCCAGCTAGAGCTGTCCTCTAATGACGGCGGAGTGGCTGAGCAACAACGACGGACCGGTGCCATTGGCGATTGTGGGAGAAGTAGACGAGATAAGCTACAGGGAGGGAGGGGAAAATGCGATGCGGGACTCGCCAACTGATGAAGACATGTACCTAGGGTAGGGTCATAGGCCTGACCTAGATACCCTCCCCAAGGACATCACTTTATGACCAGAAGCATTTGAAGAAGAATCATTTTTTAGTCGACCATGAAGTGTTCCACTCGACAGACTTGAAGTCACTCGACCATGAAGACTATCACTCGACCACCAGAAGATCGAAAGCCACTCCGCATTACAACGGTCGGTCATTATGTAGCTTTAATGGTCATTATGTCACTTTATTCTTAGCGTTACTAGTAACGCCCTATCTTAATGTACTTTAAACCCTGCGTAACTGAGGGCCGGAGGGGTCTGGTGAACTCTATATAAGCCACCCCCCTCCTCAGTGACAAGGGTTCGCACCCCCTATAAGTCGCACGCATATAATCTAGTTGACCTCCTCCGGGCTCCGAGACGTAGGGCTGTTACTTCCTCCGAGAAGGGCCTAAACTCGTAAAACTCGCGTGTACAACTCCTTCATAGATAGGATCTTGCCTCTACATCACTACCCCCCATTCTCCTGTCAGACTTGGAACCACGACAGATGGCGCCCACCGTGGGGCAGGTGTCTTAGCGACTTGTTGGACAAGTTGTGAGTTTTCCGATCCCCATCAACATGGTTTCAGGCGAAGGTTTTGCAGAGGGCCGCGAGATCCGTCTCGGCACGCTCGTGTTTGTCGCTGATGACTCCGCTTGGCTCCAAGAAGCTCCACTCGACGTCGAGGCGCTCGCCGTCCGCGGAGCAATGCACTTTCGCGCGTGCGTCCGCGGCGTCCTCCTTCGGCAGCCGTCAACTTAGTATCGGTCGGTTCCTGTGGCATCCTCCCTCCCTGTTGCCAGCCGGCGCAAGCGATCCGGTCGATCGAGGCTTCAGCGGTGGTGAGGCATGCAGTGGCTCGCCAGTCGGCCAGCCCCCAAGTCGCGGCAATCGAGCCCGACGAAACACTCTACGGCCTGTTCGACTTGCTCCGCAGAGACTGCATCCGGGTGCAATAGTAGTGACCTCGCCGCGAATGTCCTGATGGTCAATGGACCCCGCAGTCCTCCTGGATTCCCTCGCGTCGATGGTGGCAATGGCGGAGGCGATCCGTCACGTGTCCACGAGTACCTCCCGAGCCCTCTCTTCGCGGAGAGGAAGAACTTCGCCGCCCGGAACATGGATGCACTTCACCTCCTATCGTTGGAGAAACCCCGAGGCTCGAGACTTGGAGGAGTGCGCTGGCCAACAGGCTGGCGCACTTTTCATTGGAGAACCTCCAGCATGCACTCGACGAGCATGCTCGGCAGTGGATTCTTGAGTCTAGTCAACGACAACTCTTTTCGCCTCCAACTCAGGTATATCAAACTCCGATTCAGAATCTAACAGCTGCAGCCCGAATAGCAGAGTCAATTCAGCCTTCCTAGTGAGAAGCTGGTAGAGGTTTGATGCAGATCAGAGCTTAACTCTAGGCAGCGGGAGAACAAAATACAACTGTGTCACAGTCGCGGAACGAGATCCATAGCAGGTCCGTTGTGGCAGATACAGTCCAGTCGGCTCACAGCCCAAGATCGCCCCCGAGGCGTGATGGACCTGGAGACCGGCAAGATCAATACAGAAACCGTGAGCAGTATGATCACCGACTCAATCGCGATGATCGTTGTCAAGTGCCCACGCCTCCCCCAAGGAGTGGGTCATACGTGCCTCGGCAGCATGATGACAGACGCCCTCATAGTGGTGGGCGAAGGATTCCAGTCAATCCTAGGGAACCGGGCTTTGATGCGAGATCTACTCTTGTTCAGGGTCTGGTCGACAGAAACAGAGCTCACAGAGAAGGCCATCATAGAGATTTTCCTGACCAGTTGCAAAGTGCATGTCTCAGGTCCAGAGTGCTTCAGCAGAGCCATCAGGGCCGTAGTGATTCCTCCCAACTTCAGGTTGGCGGATGGAGTCAGTAAGTTCACTCGTAAGTCCAAGCCTGACACTTGGCTTGAGGACTACCGAGTGGCTGTGCAGATTGGTGGAGGCAATGATGAGGTGGCCATGAAGCACCTTCCTCTTATGTTGGAGGGCTCGGCAAGAGCATGGTTAAATCAGTTAGCACCTGGCAGTATTTATAGTTGGGAAGAACTTGCCCGAGTGTTTGTCAGAACATTCGAAGGAACATGGAAGCAGCCAGCAGGGTTATGAGCTGCAATCTTGTGTGCGAAGCCAAATGAAACTTTGAGGATTATATCCGAGAGATGGATCACGTTGCACCACGGTGGAGAATGTGTCTGATCACCAAGCAGTTTGTGCCTTCAAGGAAGGTGTCAAATATCGAGAGTTGAATCTGAAGTTCGGTCATACTGGAGATATGTCTCTGAGTCGAATGATGGATATTGCCACCAAGTATGCCAATGGTGAAGAAGAGGATCAGCTCCGGAGTGGCAAACACAAAACAGTCCCCCATGAAACCGGAGGAGGGAACTCCAGTCGGAAGCAGAAGCGCAAAGCCAAGCCAGCTGCTCCTGGAGAAGCCTTAGCCGTGACTCAAGGAAAGTTCAAGGGGAAGCCCAAGGGGCCTTGGAACCCTAAGAAAGTAGAAGATCAAGACGGAAATGATGTGTTGGATTTGCCATGCCACATTCACACAAAGAAAGATCAAGAGGGTAATCTCATTTACCCGAAACATATTACTCGACAGTGTCGGCTCCTAATCCAGCAGTTCCAAGAGAAACAACCCAAAGAAAAGGAAAAAGAGTCGGACAAAGTTGAGGACAAAGAGGAAAGCGATGATGGTTACCCCCACGTCAATTCCAGTCTGATGATTTTTGCTGATGTTGGGAGCAAAAGTCGATTGAAAGTCATCACCAGAGAAGTGAACATGGTTATTTGAAATGGTCTCAGACTGCCATTACATTCGACCAGTCTGATCACCTGACACTCATAGCCACCCCTGGGAGGCAAGCATTGGTGGTCAACCCAGTCGTCGAAGGCACTCGGTTGACTAAGGTTCTGATGGATGGTGGCAGTGGCCTGAATATCTTTGTATCTTGAGCGTTGAAAGGAATGGGCATTCCGATGTCCAGACTCAGTGAAAGCAATATGAGTTTCATTGGAGTTATTCCTGGCAAAAAGGCTGAGTCACTCGGCCAGATCGCCCTTGAGGTAGTTTTCGGTGATTCCAAGAATTACCGCAAAGAAAAGTTGGCATTTGAAGGTGTGGATTTCCAGAGTGCTTATCACGCTATTCTAGGCAGGCCAGCTTATGCACGTTAGATGGCTCGACCATGTTATGTGTACCTCAAATTGAAGATGCCTGGTCCTAAAGGAGTAATCACTATCACTGGCAATCGAAAGAAGCCAGAAGAGTGCTTCCAGAAGGGCTCAAAGATCGCCGATGCACAAACGGCAGTAGTGGAATTATAGGAGTATCAAAAAAATGCAGATCCGAGTGATTTGTTGCGAGGTAAGAAGCCTGCCACAGATTCAGCATTTCAGTCGTCTGGTGAAATGAAGCCGATTCATATTCACCTGACTGATCCCAATGCTGCTCCGACTCACATTTTGACAACACTTGACTCCAAATAGGAAGAAGCGCTCATCCAGTTCCTTCGTGAGAACTGGGACATCTTTGCATGGAAACCCTCTGACATGCCGGGTGTTCCCAGGGAGCTGGCTGAGCATTGTTTGCGAGTCAATCCAAAAGTGAAACTAGTCAAAGAACATCTTCGACGGTCCTCCATGCAGAAGAGAAAGGCAATCAGTGAAGAAGTGGCTCGGCTTCTAGCAGCTGAGTTTATCCGAGACATTTACCACTCCGAGTGGCTAGCTAATGTTGTCATGGTCCCTAAGAAGGACGACTCACTTCGCATGTGCATTGACTTCAAGCATATCAATCGGGCCTGCCCGAAAGATCACTTTCCTCTCCCTACTAGCGACCAAATAGTCGACTCATTGCGGCGTGTGGCGTTTGTCCTTTTGGGCGCTTATTACGGGTATCATCAGATCCGTGCTGTATGGACCCGGCGAGATAAAACAGCTTTCATCACCCCATTTGGGTGCTTCATTATGTCACTATGCCATTGACGAAGAAACGCTGGAGCCACATTCATGCGGATGATTCAGAAGTGTTTACTCACTCAAATCAGTCGGAATGTGGAAGCGTACATGGATGACATTGTGTTCAAGTCACATAAAGGTTCCGACCTACTGGCTGACCTTGCTGAAACCTTGGCCAACCTTAGAAGGTATGATACCAAGCTTAATCCAACAAAGTGCACATTCGGAGTTCCGGGCGGAAAATTAGTCGGTTTTCTCGTTTCCGAACGAGGGATTAACGCTAACCCAGAGAAAGTAGGAGCCATACTCCGGATGAAATGCCCTGTGTGTGTGCATGATGTCCAGAAGCTTACTGGTTGTTTTGTTTCCCTAAGTCGATTATTTCTCGACTCGATGAAAAGGCACTGCCTCTCTACCGACTGATGAAGAAGTCAGATAAGTTCGAGTGGACTCCTGAAGCTGATGCAGCATTTGCAGAGCTAAAAGCCCTGCTTTCCACCCAGCCGGTGCTTGCTGTCCCAATCAGCAAAGAGCCTTTACTGCTTTACATTGCAGCCACTTGACAAGTCGTCAGTACAGTACTTACGGTCGAGCGGGAAGAAGGAAAAGCCTATAAAGTTCAGCACCCAGTATACTATGTTTCTGAAGTTTTGACTCCATCAAAGCAAAGATATCCACATTATCAAAAGCTTATTTATGGGATTTGTATGGCCACGAAGAAGGTTGCACATTACTTCTCTGATCACTCCATTACAGTTATCAGCGACGCTCCATTGTCAGAGATTTTGAACAACAGAGATGCAACTGGTCGAGTGGCAAAGTGGGTGATTGAACTCCTTCCCTTGGATAGCAAGTTTGAGGCAAAGAAATCCATCAAGTCCCAAGCAATAGCAGATTTCCTCGCCGAGTGGATCGAACAACAACTGCCGACTCAAATTCACTCGGAACACAGGACCATGTTCTTTGATGGTTCCAAGATGCTGAATGGTTCCGGTGCTGGGGTGGTACTAGTATCCCCCCGAGGAGACAAGCTTAGATATGTCCTCCAGATTCACTTTGATTCCTCCAATAACGAAGCAGAATATGAAGCACTCTTGTATGGGTTACGTTTGGCCATCTCACTCGGTGTCCGTCGCCTCATGGTCTATGGCGACTCAGATTTGGTAGTCAAGCAAGTGATGAAGGAGTGGGACGTCAGAAGCCCAGCCATGACTGGTTACTGCAATGCGGTGAGGAAATTGGAAAAAGAAGTTTGAGGGTTGGAGCTCCATCATATACCCATTGAAAAATCAAGCAGCCGATGATTTGGCAAAGATAGGTTCCAAGAGAGAAGCCATTCCCAGCAATGTGTTTTTGGAACACATTCACGCACCGTCAGTTCAAGAAGATCCTTTCACAGAAGAGTCCCCGCAGCCTAAGAGTGCCACAGATCCGACTAAAGTCGAAGTCCCAGCCGTGGTCGACCTGATCATGGAAGTTTTGGTCATTACTCCCGAGTGGACAGTTCCATGCATTGCTTATATCCTTAGGAAGGAACTCCCAGAGGATGAAGAAGAGGCTCGACAGATCGTCCATCGTTCCAAAGCCTTTATTGTGATAAGAGGACAACTGTTCAGAGAAAGTGTAACCGGATTCAGTCAGAAATGCATAACACCAGAAGAAGGTCGAGTGATCCTCAATGACATCCACTCGAGGACCTGTGGTCACCATGCGTCCTCTCGGACAATTGTGGCTAAAGCATACCGAGCTGGGTTTTACTGGCCTCGAGCAAATGAAATGGCGAAAGATATAGTCGACAAATGTGAAGGTTGCCAGTTTTACTCCAATATGTCTCACAAGCCTGCGTCAGCCTTGAAGACCATTCCACTCGTCTGGCCCTTTGCTATTTGGGGATTGGACATGGTTGGACCACTGAGAACTGGTAGGAGCGGCTTCACTCATGTGCTTGTAGCAGTCGACAAGTTTACCAAATGGATTGAAGCCAAGCCTGTTAAGAATCTTGAAGCCAGTACTGCATCCAGCTTCATCAGAGAATTGACATTCAGACATGGGGTTCCGCACAACATCATCACTGAAAATGGATCGAACTTTGATTCTGATGTGATCAGAACCTTCTGCGCCTCCCAAGGCACACGAGTCGACTATGCTTCAGTTGCCCATTCCCAGTCAAATGGACAAGCAGAAAGAGCAAACGGCCTGATTCTCAAAGGACTGAAACCCCGACTGATGCGAGATCTCAAGCACGCAGTAGGCGCCTGGGTTGATGAACTTCCGTTAGTCCTTTGAGGATTGAGGACAACTCCCAATCGGTCGACTGGCCGAACTCCATTCTTCTTGGTTTATGGAGCTGAAGCTGTTCTACCGAGTGACTTGCTTCACAATGCACCTCGAGTCGAGCTTTTCTCTAAAGATGAAGCAGAACAGGCCCGGCAGGACGCAGTCGATCTCCTAGAGGAAGAAAGGGAAATGGCCTTAATCCGGTCGACCATTTATCAGCAAGACTTACTTTGATTACACGCTAGAAACGTGAGGGGTCGAGCCTTTCAAGAGGGAGACTTGGTTCTTCGAGTGGATCAGTAGAAACCACACAAGCTCGCACCTGATTGGGAAGGTCCCTTCATCATCACCAGAGTTCTCCACAACGGAGCGTATCATCTTTACAATATCGAGCATAAGAAAGACGAGCCACGGGCTTGGAATGCGGAGCTTCTCCGCCCCTTTTATACTTAAGTAATCATTCGGATGAGATGTAATAAGAAATACCTTTGTAATATGTTTATCAAAGGCGAGAGCTTTCTGATCTTCTTAAGCGATTGTTGTTGCTTTTGTTTGTATCTGAAATCCCCCATGGGTGACTTAGTCGCGAATCCATTTCGCATAAGTTTAAAAAATCCCACCGAGTGGTGAGCAAGCCTCTCACCCGGGGGCTTAGCCGCGAATCCGTTTCGCCTAAGTTTAAAAAATCCTACCGAGTTGTGAGCAAGCCTCTCACTCGGGAGCTTAGCCGCGAATCCGTTTCGCCTAAGTTTGAAAAATCCTACCGAGTGGTGAGCAGGCCTCCCACTCGGGGGCTTAACTGCAGTCCAGTACTCGCCTACGTTTGAAAAATCCTATCAAGTGGTGAGCAAGCCTCTCACTCGGGGGCTTAGCTGCAGTCCAGTAGTCACCTAAGTTTAAAAAATCCTACCGAGTGGTGATCAAGCCTCTCACTCGGGGGCTTAGCTGTAGTCCAGTACTCGCGTAACTTTAAAAAATCCTACCGAGTGGTGAGCAAGCCTCTCCCTCGGAGGCTTAGCTGCGGTCCAGTACTCGCCTAAGTTCAAAAACAAAATCCTACCGAGTGGTGAGCAATCCTCTCATTAGGGGGCTTAGCTGCAGTCCAGTACTCGCCTATGTTTAAAAAAATCATACCGAGTGGTGAGCAATCCTCCCACTCGGGGGCAGTGGGTGACTTAGTCGCGAATCCATTTCGCATAAGTTTAAAAAATCCCACCGAGTGGTGAGCAAGCCTCTCACCCGGGGGCTTAGCCATGAATCCGTTTAGCCTAAGTTTAAAAATCCTACAGTGGTGAGCAAGCCTCTCACTCGGGAGCTTAACCATGAATCCGTTTAGCCTAAGTTTGAAAAATCCTACAGTGGTGAGCAGGCCTCCCACTCGGGGCTTCTTCTGATCCGATGCTCGCCTCGTTTGAAAAATCCTATCGAGTGGTGAGCAAGCCTCTCACTCGGGGGCTTAGCTGCAGTCCAGTAGTCACCTAAGTTTAAAAAATCCTACCGAGTGGTGAGCAAGCCTCTCACTCGGGGGCTTAGCTGTAGTCCAGTACTCGCGTAACTTCAAAAAATCCTACCGAGTGGTGAGCAAGCCTCTCCCTCGGAGGCTTAGCTGCGGTCCAGTACTCGCCTAAGTTCAAAAACAAAATCCTACCGAGTGGTGAGCAATCCTCTCATTAGGGGGCTTAGCTGCAGTCCAGTACTCGCCTATGTTTAAAAAAATCATACCGAGTGGTGAGCAATCCTCCCATTCGGGGGCTTAGCTGCAGTCCAGTACTCGCCTAAGTTTAAAAAAAATCCTATCGAGTGGTGAGCAATCCTCCCACTCGGGGGTTTAGCTGCAGTCCAGTACTCGCCGAAGTTTAAAAAAATCCTACTGAGTGGTGAACAATCCTCCCACTCGGGGGCTTAGCTGCAGTCCAGTACTTGCCTAAGTTTAAAAAATCCTAACGAGTGGTGAGCAATCCTTCCACTCGGGGGCATAGCTGCAGTCCAGTACTCGCCTAAGTTTAAAAAATCCTACCGAGTGGTGAGCAATCCTCCCACTTTGGGGCTTAGCTGCAGTCTAGTACTCGCCTAAGTGTGAAAAATCCTACCGAGTGGTGAGCAATCCTCCCACTCGGGGGCTTAGCTGCAGTCCAGTACTCACCTAAGTGTGAAAAATCCTACCGAATGGTGAGCAACCCTTCCACTCGGAGGCTTAGCTGCAGTCTTGTACTCGCCTAAGTTTGAAACACACCCCTATCCGCAAGGACGACGAGGTGAAGGTCAACTGTAACCTTCTCCTTCGGAGCTGCGCCGCAAATAATACATGCGCTCCATCCCTTTCCGCAAGGATGACAAGGTGCAGGTCGACTGCAACATTCTCCTTTGGAGCTAAGCAACAAATACAACGTGCGCTCCATCCCTATCCGCAAGGACGAGGAGTTACAGGTCGACTGCAACCTTCTCCTTCTGAGCTACGCCACAAATACAATGTGCGCTCCATCCCTATCCGCGAGGACGATGAGGTGCAGGTCAACTCTAACCTTCTCCTTTGGAGCTGCGCCACAAGTACCACATGCGCTCTATCCTTATCCGCAAGGACGACGACGCGCAGGTCGATTGAAGTCTCCACTTTAGGGCTGCATCTCAAACACAAAGGTCATTCCAAATGAAGAACAAATTCCAAAAGCAGTCGCAAGCATATTTTGAGATAAATCAAGTTCAGATGAACCCTAAAGGTTCAAGACCACGGATCAAAGTACTTGGATATTCAGCCTGAAGGAGTTTAGCGATTACAAAAATCACTCGGCATCCCGAGGCAAATTTTAGGTGGAACATAAAAGTTTGTTCACTCCGCTGGAGCAGGGCTAGCAGGCTCGACGAATTCGTCCAGGTCAATGCCATCGGCAATGCGAGTGGCGGCAGCAATGAAAGTCTCCATAAAGGATTGGAAATCATGCTTCTTGGTGTTGGCAACCTTGATCGCTGCCAGCTTCTCTTCTCGAGCTTCCTTGCAATGGACACGAACCAAAGACAGAGCCACATCAGCACCGCACTGGGCAGAAGACTTCTTCCACTGCCGCACTCGACCGGGGATCTCATTAAGTTGAGTCATCAGATACACGAGGTCATTCTCGAGCGTTGCCCTTGGCCAGAGTGCTGTGTCGATCCGCGACATTGCGACCTTCAGTTGAGCAAGGTAGTCAACAATACCATCGATGCGGGATTCCAGTCGGAGCACATTCATGGCAGCTTCATATTTCACAGGAGAGTTGATGGGGTCCAAGCTTGGTTCAATTCACCCGGTCTCCTCCTCGAAGTCCCAGCAAAACTCTGCATGCACAATCCAAGGGTGAGTTAATATTTGTATGCCGAAACGACGAGGACAAACCAGTCGGAACAAAGAATATACCTTCAAGCTTGACGAACAACTTCTTAGCAAGCCTCCTTAGATAACTCTCTAGATCATTCCTCAAGCGATTTACTTCCTTATTGGCTTCGTCCAGAGCAGATTTTATCTTGGCATTTTCTTCTTCCAATTTGCCGACTGAAGCCAGCTTCTGTTCAACCAGAGCAGTTTTCTCATCAGCCTTTTTCTGCGCGGCAGCCAGATCTTGATCCTTTTTCGCCAGAGCCTGGTTCAGTTTCTCTGAAAGAAATAATGCTTGATTCAGAAAAAGCAGAATGAAATCCAGACCAAAGACAAACCAGTCGATGAGTCTTTCTTACCAATGGCGTCATCCTTGTCTTTCTCCAGTTCTTTCTTGGCCAACTCCAGATCGAGGTTGAGTTGAATCTGATGTTTCTCCAGGTCAGCAAAGCGAGCTCCAAGATCACAAGATTTCTGCAACCAAAGTACATGTCAGTCGACTGATGAAAAGATTGTTTATTTCGGAGAGGTAAAAGGATAAAGCCAACAAATTCTAAGACTATTGCCGAATCAAACATCCAACAGTAGTCTCAGGGACTACACCCAGTGGGTGCACTTAGCGTGCCCCCACTGGTTCAGTTTACACTCAACAAGGCCTTTCCAGCGGAGTGCAAGAAAAAGAGAGAAAGAGAAAGCAACAATAGAGTCTTTAGACCATAGTCGACTGCCAGCAGTCGACCACGGTCTCGGGGACTACACCCAGTGGGTGCACTCAATGTGCCCCCCACTGGTTCAAAATTCCACTCGACATGGCCGACCAGACCGAGTGAAGAAATTCAAAATTCAAGACTACAATAGACTGCCCGCAGTCCATCATAGTCTCGGGGACTACACCCAGTGGGTGCACTCAGCGTGCCCCCACTAGTCCAAAAATTCAATCAACGACAACATCGAATTCAGCTCAAAGTACGAATTGGCTCAAGAGACAAATCGAAACACCCAGTGGGTGTACAGATGCAAAGATCCTTAGAAAGAGAGTTTTCAGGTACCATATCCTAAACAGAACAAGTCAAGAGAGTCAGTCGACAATCTGCTAACCTGAACGTTGCTCTGGAGAGCGGAGCTGGCATCATAAGCAGCCTAGCTGACATCCCGCACCATCTTCATCTTCTCCATCATAAATCCCGCCTGGTGTATAGCTTCTTTGGCAGCACCCACTTCGTCTTCTGGGACGTGATGTGTAGCAAAAACTGAAGGTGGATTGGAAGGAGCATGTGCAACTGACGCGGAAGGTCAAGCACTCTATAGCGGTATGGCAAAGGAGATAGAAGTCCGATTGGCATCGCCTGCGTCCTGAACTGCCGGTTCCGCCACCGACGTCGACTGAGGCGTCTTGCCAGCGGACGTTTTCCTGTTTCTTCTTCCCAAGGGCCTCTGTGGCTTGTCCTCATCATCGTCGGGGAGGTCAATGACGTTGGGAGCTGCAAAAGATCGATCGCGAATTTCGCCGCTGATTGGATATATTATAGTTCGATCGACAAAGGAAAGACAGAATAACAAAAGCGTACCCAGTTGGAGGTGACCGCGTCTTCCATTTCCTCATCCTCGTTTTATAAGCTGAAGTCCCGGTAGCGGCACTGCCAGTTCAAGATTCATTCGATCAAACCAAAGGAAAGATAAACAACACGAGCGTCGAGTAAGCGAAGAAAAATTATCACGCAGATGCAGCAGAGCGTCAATCTTGATTTTCGGCGGCGCCTTCGAGTCTTCACTTTACAACCTTGGATTGCTTGAGCCTTCTCGGTTGGTGCGGAGAGGGCGTCGAGGGCGCCGATGACTGCCCAGTCTGAACGATCGCCTTGTCATGGGCGCTCCCCGGATCTTGGCCAAGCTTGGATCGCCTTTCCCTGTGAGGAGGCAAGTCGACCTCTTCTTCGTCACTCGAGTCGTTGCTCTCCTCGCCTCCCTCTCCGTCAGAATGCCACTCGCCACTTTCACCTCCGCTTGCCTACCCCTTCGGATCCTGCTCCTGCTCTCCGTTGGGCATCGAGTACATTTCGGTAAGGGCCTGGAAGAAAACAAGCAGAACAAAGTCAATCGGTGAAGCATGAACAACTGCACAATTAAATCAAGATTACAGTCGGTAATTCAGAATTGGACCTTGTCTGGTTCATAAGATTGGTCGAGTGGAGGAATTCTCCTAGCTCCCCTAGGGTTATCTTTGTTTCCAGTGATACTCATCAGCCACCCCTCCAACATGGTCTCGTCGACCTCCTCTGGATAGGTCCGAGTGGTATCATCAGTGCCCGAATACATCCACATCGGATGGTCACGAGCTTGAAGTGGTTGGATGCGTCGCCGGAGGAAGACCTCCAACAAATCCATACCAGTCACCCCATCACGGACAAGTTGAACTACTCAATTGACCAGCACCTTGACTTGTGACTTCTCCTCCGGGATCACCTTCAAAGGGGAGGGCTTCCCCACTCGGGCCATGGAAAAAGGGGGAAGTCCAGTCGACTGCCCTAGAGTCGGCTGGTCTTTGAAGTAGAACCAGGTCAACTGCCACCCATGGACCGAATCGGGAAGAATCATGGCTAGAAAGGAACTTTTGCCCCTCATCTGAATCCCAAGAACCCCACACATTTGGATCACTTGCGTCTTCTTGTCACTCAGATTTGCCTTTTTGACCGACTGGGAGCGACATGTGAAAATATGCTTGAAAAGGCCCCAGTGGGGTCGGCAACCCAAGAAATTTTCGCACAAAGACACGAAGGCAGCAAGGTACACTATGGTGTTTGGAGTAAAGTGGTGGAGTTGCACCCCAAAGAAATTCAAAAAGCCTCGAAAGAAAGGGTGGGGAGGCAAGGAAAACCCTTGGTCGATGTGAGTGGCGAGGAGAACACACTCACCCTCATGTGGTTGCGGCTCGGTCTCGTTCCCCGGGAGCCACGCTGATTCATGGGGAATCAGTCCTCCCTCGACCAGGTCGTCGATGTCGTCCTGACGGATCGCCGAGCGGATCCAGTCGCCCTGGATCCAGCCCGGCGGCAGGCCGGACCTTGAGGAAGATCCGCCCCGGCTAGACTTCTTCCCCTTCGCCTTCTTTGCGCGCTCTAGAGCCACAGTCTTCTCTTACCCCATCGCCGCAGACGGGCTCAAACGGAACAACGGTACTGGGGCGAGAGCAGGCGCAGCGGAGAAATTTGAGAAGGAAGGGGAAGAATGAGGGCGCACTGTTCAAAAACCCCGGTCCGGCGCCTTATATGAGGTTACTTACGAGTGACTGACTTGTAGGCCCGGGCGATCTTATCAAATCCCGCAACAGTCGCGCGCGCGATACGTGGCAAAAAAGGTGGTGCGGAAATCGAGGCAGCCCTGCCTTATCCAGCCTGATTACTGCGGCCTCCTCCGCCCCATGCACTTCCCGAAATTTGAATCCCGCGAGATCCGCGGACAACAGAATAACTTGTCAGACGGAAGATCTCCTCCACATCAGCACTCAGAGCTCTTCCAGGAAAAGTTCACTCGACAAAAACAAGAATGGATCAAGGCGACTGAAAAAGAAGTTGATGTTACCACCTCGGTTCGTTGATCCAGGACCAGACACACCCAAAGTGCAAAAAACGAGTCGGCAGTATTTTTCAACTCCTTCCTCACTCAAACCCCGATCCATTCGGGGGCTAATGATGAACACGTGTACCTAGGGTAGGGTCACAGGCCTGACCTAGATACCCTCCCCAAGGACTTCACTTTATCACCAGAAGCATTCGGAGAAGAATCATATCTCAATTGACCATGAAGTGTTCCACTCGACAGACTTGAAGTCACTCGACCATGAACACCATCACTCGACCACCAGAAGATCTAAAGCCACTCCACATTGCAACGGTCGGTCATTATGTAGCTTTAATGGTCATTATGTCACTTTATTCTTAGCGTTACCTGTAACGCCCTATCTTAATGTAATTTAAACCTTGCGTAACTGAGGGCCGGAGGGGTCTGGCAAACTCTATATAAGCCACCCCCCTCCTCAGTGACAAGGGTTCGCACACCCTGTAACTCGCACGCATATAATCCAGTCGACCGCCTCCGGGCTCCGAGACGTAGGGCTGTTAGTTCCTCCGAGAAGGGCCTGAACTCGTAAAACTCACGTGTACAACTCCTCCATAGCTAGGATCTTGCCTCTACATCCCTACCCCCCATTCTACTGTCAGACTTAGAACCACGGCACCAACCATGAGGGTTTTGTAGCAGGCCTGTAAGCATTGGGATTTTGGGGGATTTCACCGAGTCGGGCGGGAAGCTTGCGCAGGAACCTGCGAGGTTGCGCGGGAACGGGCTCACTGATGATTCATTGGTGCCACCGTTTTGCCAAAAGAACGCCCCCGCGCGCTGCGCAAGCTTGCGCTGTAAGCCGTCTGCGGCAGCGGGGTGACAAGACATGCGATAGGAGGACCAAAGGCCACGTACACATACGGTTAATAAAAAAATGTTTGCGATTTAATTACCTACTATACCCCCGTCCTGGTTTATAAGTATGATTTAACTAATAAAATATGAATGCATGTCGCCAAAGATTATATAGTTGGATTCGTATTTGAACATAGTTTCCAATTATATAATTTTTATAACATGCATTAACATTTTGTTGGTTAAATTTGAGGGCAAATATGGCATAGAAGGAGGTGGTAGCACACAGCCGCTCTCTACGCTGCGTGTTCAACTGCACTATCCGTGTGGTTGCTTGCGGTTCAGGTGGCCGCGGTGCGCTCTGCTCTCGCGTCCCTCCGGGTGCTCTGCCCTCCTTCCTCCACGCGTGCTGCCAGTGTTTGGGGCTGGCGCATGATCACGCACGTTCGTGTGCATGCGGTTGCGCCCGACGCGCAGCGACAATCTGATTACCGCTGCGAAACTGCCATAATGGGCGCCGAGAATCCACGCCCCCAGCCCCTTTTATTCATGCGGCCATTTACCTTCATCTCGTATCACACGACACAATAAGCACACCACGAGGTCACATCAGAGAGAAATCCAGCGTTTCAATGGCGCTCACGTGGTTCAATGGTGCTCCCGGTGACCGGCGGCGACAACGGCGGGCAGTTCACCATGCAACACGTCGTGGACACCCGCGTGGCGGGAAGGCACTCTCGGGGTGTACCACGAGCGATCCGATCTCGGTGGAAGCTCCATCAAACTATGGAGCGGTTCCTTGCGAGGACATGTACCAAGTGGTCGGCTTCGACCTCGAGTACACCATGGGTCGTGCCGGGCATGATCAGATGGTTGCCGTTGCCCAGTTGTGTGTGCAACATGACATCCTCGTCTACCACTACCACCTGGCCACCACGCCTTGCTAGCGTCTCTCCAGGTTTATCAACAGCTTCGACTATAGTTTTGCTACGGTGGACACCACCAACTATCTAAAAGCGCTCAAGGTTTTGGGCTTGAAATGCCCGAAACTTGTCAACATCGAGCGCGACTATGAGGTCTGGGGCAGCGACAAAACATACTGAACTCCCTAGTTGACCTCGCCTCGGCCATCATTGACCCCTACTACATGAAGATGAATAATGATAGGAATAAGGATAGGAACGCCTGGTAGAGTGTGTGGCATGAGAGTCTGGATGAACAACATGTCAAGTATGCGGCCATGGACGCGTACACAAGCTACGAGATGTAAAGGCGGATCATTGACATGAGGAACTGTCTTCTTCCTGACCTAGACGAGGGATCGAGCCACATAGCAGTGGCAGGAGCGTCACAAGAAGTAGATGACTAGACGATCATTTCTCCTACTTTAGAATGCATGCAATTGTTTATTGAGGTGTGTGCGAATGATCTATATAGTCACTTATGTAATTGGATGATTATTTCGGTTATATATATACATGTTATTCTATTGTAGACAGAGCAAATCGCACGGCATATTTGCAACAATCGTGTGTGTTATTATTGGTCTTCGCCCAAATTTTTTATTGCGGACATGTTTGCCGCGTATCACACACATCTTGTTCAGTTGAACCATTTCCATTGTGTTGCCTAATCACACACAGTTCATCCTAGTGAACCGTATGCTATATATCGCACACGCCTTCATCTGGCTGCCCTTTTGTTTTGTTCCTCCTCATCCCAAACAGTTTATTGAACTGAACCGTATGCCCTACATCACACACATAACTAAAATCTGAACCGTGTTTGATGCATCTGTTATCACAAACGTTTTGCACCTTTTTTGATGGTTTTTTTACACCTCCATTTTCGATTATGGCATCGCACACAGTTTGGTCGAAGGGTCTCTGATCGGAGTGTCGCGTTTGGACCATCCTGCAGTAGTGATAGAAGACATAGATGTTACTTTTAAACTTGCTAAGAGAGACACTATTTCACCAATTGGGATTGTTAGAGATGTTGAAGTCTTGTGTGGGAAAATAAATACCCTACTGATTTTCTTGTTCTTGGTTCCCCACAAGATAACTTCTGTCCCATTATCTTTGGTATACCTTTCTTGAACACCGTTAATGCTTAAATAGATTGTGAGAAACAAACTGTCGGTGTTAGTTTTGGTGATGAGTCTCATGAATTTAATTTTTCCAAGTTTAGTAGAAAGCTTCATGAAAAAGAATTGACTAGTAAGGATGAAATAATTGGTCTTGCTTCTATTGTTGTGCCTGCTACTGATCTACTAGAACAATATTTGCTAGACCATGAAAATGATTTACATATGCATGAAAGAAATGAAATATATAATATTTTCTTTGAAAAATTTCCTCTGCTCAAACACAATTTGCCTATTGAAACTCTAGGAGGTCCTCCTCCACCTAAAGGTGATCCTGTGTGTGAATTGAAACAATTGCCAGACACTTTGAAATATGCTTATCTTGAGGAAAAGAAGATATATCCTATTATTATTAGTGCTAACCTTTCAGAACATGAAGAAGAAAGATTATTAAAAGTTCTAAGGAAGCACATAGCTAATATTGGATATACTCTTGATGATTTAAGGGGCATTAGTCTCACTCTATGTCAGCACAAGATTAGTATTGAACCTGATGCTAAACCCGTTGTTGATCACCAACGTTGGTTAAATCCAAAGATGAAGGAAGTGGTAAGAACGGAAATCTTAAAACTTCTGGAAGCAGGTATAATCTATTCTATAGCCGATAGTAGATGGGTCTGTCCTATTCATTATGTCCCTAAGAAAGGAGGCATTACTGTTGTTCCTAATGATAAGAATGAACTCATTCCACAAAGAATTGTTACACACTATAGAATGGTAATTGATTTTAGAAAATTATACAAAGCAACTAGAAAAGATCATTACCCTCTGCCTTTTATCGATCAAATGCTAGAAAGATTATCTAAGCACACACATTTTTGCTTCCTTGCTGGATCTTCTGGTTTTTCACAAATACATGTCTCTCAACCTGATCAAGAAAAGACCAATTTCATTTGTCCCTTTGGAACTAATGCTTATAGACATATACCTTTTGGTTTATGCAATGCACCTGCTACCTTCCAAAGATGTATGACTACTATATTCTCTGACTTTCATAAATAGATTGTTGAGGTTTTCATGGATGACTTCTCGGTTTATGGGAAGTCTTTTGATGATTGTATAAGCAATCTGGATCAATTTTTGCAGAGATGCGAGCAAACAAATCTTGTCTTGAATTGGGACAAGTGCCACTTTATGGTTAATGAAAGTATTCTTTTGGGCCATAAAATTTCTGAAAGAGGTATTGAGGTGGACAAAGCTAAGGTTTATGCAATTGAGAAACTGCCATGTCCTAAAGATATCAAAGGTATTCGTAGTTTCGTAGGTCATGCTGGTTTCTATAGGAGATTTATCAAAGACTTTTCTAAAACTTCTAGGCCTCTTACAAATCTTTTGCAAAAGGATGTTCCTTTTGTTTTTGGTGATGATTGTTTAGAAGCCTTCGAAACACTCAAGATAGCCTTAATTTCTGCACCTGTAGTTCAATCACCTGATTCAGGCTTGCCTTTTGAAATTATGTGTGATGCTAGTGATTTTGCTGTTGGCAACGTTCTAGGACAAAGAGTTGATAAGAAACTGAATGTTATTAATTGTACTAGTAAAACTCTAGACAGTGCTCAACGAAATTATGCTACTACTGAAAACGAATTGCTAGCAGTGGAGTTTGCTTGTGATAAATTTAGATCTTACATTGTTGATTCAAAAGTAATTGTTCACACCGATCATGCTGCTATAAAATATCTTATGGAAAAGAAAGATGCTAAACCTAGACTTATTCGACGGGTTCTCTTGCTACAAGAATTTGATTACATATCACTGATAGAAAAGGAGCTGAGAACCCTATCGCTGATAACTTGTCTAGGCTTGAAAATGTGCTTGATGACCCACTACCTATTGATGATAGTTTTCCTGATGAGCAGTAAGATGCAATAAATGTTGCTCATAACACTCCTAGGTATGCTGACTACGCTAATTACATTGTTGCTAAATATTTACCACCTAGCTTTACATACCAACAAAAGAAAAAATTCTTCTATGATTTGGGACATTACTTTTGGTATGACCCGCATATTTATAAAGAAGGATTAGATGGTATTATTAGACATTGTGTACCTGAGCACGAATAGGGAAAATCCTATGGAAATGTTACTCCGAAGCTTATGAAGGGCATCATGCTGGAGACAGAATTTCTCACAAGGTATTGCAATTTGGATTTTATTGGCCTACTCTCTTCATGGATACCCATAAGTTTGTCTTATCATATGATGAATGCCAAAGAATAGGTAATATCGCTAAGCGTCAACAAATTCCTATGAATTATTCACTTGCTGTTAAACCATTTGATGTTTGGGGATTTGATTACATGGGACCTTTTCCTTCCTCTAATGGGTATACACATATTTTGGTTGCTGTTGATTATGTTACTAAGTGGGTAGAAGCTATTCCAACTAGTAGTGCTGATCACAACACCTCTATTAAAATGCTTAAGGAAGTTATTTTCCCAAGGTTTGGTGTCCCTGGATATTTAATGACTGATGGTGGTTCACACTTTATTCATGGTGCTTTCCGTAAAATGCTTGCCAAGTATGATGTTAACCATAGAATTGCATCACCCTATCATCCTCAGTCTAGTGGTCAGGTTGAACTTAGAAATAGAGAAATAAATTAATTTTGTAAAAGACTGTCAATAGCTCCCGTAAGAATTGGTCTAAGAAATTAGATGATGCACTTTGGGCTTATAGAACAGCATGTAAAAACCTTATGGGTATGTCTCCTTATAAAATGGTTTATGGAAAAGCTTGTCATTTGCCTCTTGAATTAGAACATAAAGCATATTGGGCAATCAAAGAACTAAACTATGATTTCAAACTTGTCGGTGAGAAGAGTTTATTTGATATTAGCTGATTAGATGAATGGAGAACCCAAGCTTAGGAAAATGCCAAGTTATTTAAAGAAAAAGTTAGAAGATGGCATGATAAAAGAATCCAAAAGCGTGAGTTTAAAGTTGGAGAATATGTTCTTCTGTACAACTTCCGTTTTAGATTCTTGGCAGGCAAACTCCTCTCAAAATGGGAAGGACCCTACGTTATCGAGGAAGTTTATCGGTCTAGAGCTATCCAAATAAATAATGCCAAAGGTACTAACCTGAAGGTTGTTAATGGGAAACGAATAAAACATTATATCTCAGGTACGCCCATTAATGTTGGAAGTAATATTATCCAATCTTTGACATCGGAAGAGCACATAAAAGAATCCTTCCAGAACACTACAGAATCGTGAAAAAAAGGAGGTACATGATACGCTAAGTAAACAAACTTCAAAAAATCCGCAAAAATATTTGCTGTCAGTTTTGGAATATAACAAAAATTAGGAAAATAAGAAACAACCAGGAAGCGTACCCTTGTGGGCACAAGACACCATGGCACGCCTGGCTTGCCAGGCGCGCTGAGGTGGGTTGTGCCCACCTCGGGTATCTTCCAGACTCCATTTTTCTACACTTTGCTTGTCTCCAAAGATAAAAAAATCTTTATAAACCCCCTAAACCTGGTGACCACCATATCACGGAGAAATCTTTTGCTTTCTTCTCTTGCTGTTTCCCCGATAGATATGAAAATATGTCATCCCATGATTCTGAGGATGAGAGCTATGTTGCTGATTTGGTCGCAAAACCCAAGTCCTATGGGGATGTGGAGCATTATGGCTGGACCACTGAGGAAGAGGAAGACTATTATCATAGGGAGAAGTAAGAGACGATCTCAGATGAGGAAGAAACTTCATTGCCTCAACCTGGGGACATGCATGTGGAGTTTTAGAAGTCAAGCCTCCCCAAACAAAGCAAAGATGCCTAAGGTGCAGTTCATACCCTTCCGCCTTTTGCAGCAAAATAAGCAAGATCTGTGCAAAAAGGTACTTGAGCTTGAGCAGGAAGTCGATGAATTGAAGGAGGAAAATTCTATCCTCTAGCATAAGCTAAATAAGAAGGACAAACCCTCTACTACACCACCATCTTCTTCATCACCAAAAGAAAATTGAGTAGTGGGTATGGGCACTCCCCTTGGCTTATGCCAATCTTGGGGGAGGTGCCCCGGTATCGTGTCATCCCTACTATCTTTTGCCTTTACTTATCTTAGTTCGATCCATAGTTTTCTTTTTCTTTAGATGAATAAAAGTTTAGTTCAATCCTTTCTTTTCAAGAGTTTTCTTAGTGATCTATCCTTGTAACCATGTGCGAGATATATAATAAAGTTTAGTTTGAGCTTTTGCTTTCTTTACTTTCATGTTGCAATAAAAAGAAAGGATATAAATAAAAAGAAAGGAAATAAATTAAAAGGATCATATGCTAATCTTATGTTAGGTGATGACACCACGTAAGGAAAAGTATAAGTAGAAAATCTTATTAGAGATTGACAGACATAGCATTGGTCAATGATGCTATTCATGAAATAATTAATAAGGGAAGAGAAGATTCACATATAAATACACTATCATAGAAATTTGTTGTGATTGTGAGCCTCCATCTAAATATTATATGCAAAAATTGTTGACGTTGGACAAGGAAGACAACTTAATGATTTATGTTTTTTCATATTCACATAGAAGTCATATTGTCATAGATCCTTTAACATGTGGTGATGCCCCCCTATCTTTGCTAGCCAAAAATTCTGCACCAAGTAGAGATACTACTTGTGCATCCAAAAAACCCTTAAATCCAAATCTTATTTTCAAGAGTCCACCATACCTACCTAGAGATTGAGATAGATCCCTCAAGTAAGTTGTCATCGGTGCAATAAGGAAATAAAAATTTCTTCCAAAAGTGTGAGATCATTTAGTGTAAGAGTAAATTGAGCGTTGTACGAACTTGTGATGGTGAAGAATAAAAGCTACAGACTGCATAATAAAGGTTTCCATCACAAGGGGAAATACAACGTGACGTTCTTTTGCACTAAGGGGTTGAGCATACAAAAAAATAAGCGCATGGCGACCTATCTTTTACCTTCGTTTATTTACTTTTATGTAAAGAGTCAAATTTTTTCTCTCTATTCATTTTTACTTTCTCCTTTGGCAAGCATCATGTGGTGAGGAAAAATCTAGGCACATATGTCCAGTTGAATATGGGTGGCATGCGTTATTATTGTTGACATCACTCTCGGTGTCAAAACCGGTGAATCTCGATTAGGGGGTCCCAAACTGTGCGTCTGAGGTCGATGGTAATAGGAGACGGGGGACACAATGTTTACCCAGGTTCGGGCCCTCTCTATGGAGGTAATACTCTACTTCCTGCTTGATTGATCTTGATGAATATAAGTATTACAAGAGTTGATCTACCATGAGATCGTAATGGCTAAACCCTAGAAGTACAGCTTGTATGACTATGGTAATGAGTCTCGTCCTCTACGGACCTAGCCCTCCGGTTTATATAGACACCGGAGGGATCTAGGGTTACATAAGGTCGGTTACAGAGAAAGGTATCTTCATACTTGATCGCCAAGCCTACCTTCCACGCCAAGGAGAGTCCCATCCGAACACAGGTAGTGTCTTCGGTCTTCGTATCTTCACAGCCCATCAGTCCGGCCCATGGCTAATGTTCGCCGCGTAGTGTTCGCCGCGTAGGCTGTCTTTGGCATTGCAAGGCGGGTTCCTCCTCCGATGACTTCAAAGTGATGTATCTGGCCTTCCATTTAATGTCGTGCCCCTCGGCTTCTGTGTATCAACAATTTCAGCTTCCACGTGTCAAGCGAATGCGAGAGGTCAGGGTATTTTTGCACATAACACCCCAGACATGCGAGAAAGAGTGTCTATTTAAAGGGATTGGATCCCGGATCCGTTCGGCACCACGCGGAAAAATCCTCGAAGATTGCTAGGGAAAACCACTCCAACATGGCTAGCGCTCCCAGCTCCTCCTCCCGTCCCTGCGGCCCAGAAGAAGGCGAGTGGGAGAGGTGTTCCTTATCCCACAGTCAGCTGGAAAAGCCGCAAACACAGGGATTTTTTTCCTCGTGCGGATCTGGTCCCTGTTCGATCAGGGTTGACCTCCTTCAATGGTGGGGCCCAGGCGGAGAATTTCCCCTATCCATGTGAGGGGGAAAGAGTCTGTTTCGCCCTCTATCTGCTGAGAGGCGTCGGATTTCCAATCCATCCGTTCCAACGAGGGCTTCTGGAGTATTATGGCCTCCAACTGCACAATTTTACTCCTGCCTCCATTCTGCATATCGCGGGTTACGTTGCTCTTTGTGAGCTATTCCTGGGTTGTGAGGCCCACTTTGAATTATGGAGGAAGCTATTTTGCCTCGTCCTGTGTAACCACGAAGGATCAATATTTCAAGTGGGCAGAGCCGAAATACAGCGCATCGCCGAGACCTGATACTTATCTGGTACACCAAAGAAGGCATCCGAAGAGTGGCCTTCCGAATTGTTTTCTATCGAGGACGTCGCACTTCCGTTCCCAGTTCGGAGGGGTCTTCCCGAGTTCACAAGCGTTCCTTTGAAGAAATGCCACAGTTGGCGCCCTCGGAGCCTCGAAGAGGAAGATAGTGCAGAAGTTCGTCAACTCATGAGCAAGATTAAGACGCTCGCTCAGTCTGAATTATCGATAGTCGAAGTAATGGCGACTTCCATAGTACGGGGGGTTCTGCCGCTCCAATACAGAGGGCTTCCCATGTGGAACTACAATGGAGAGGATGACGCCTCCCGCTGCGGCAGAAAGGGTCCGGACAACCCCGCTGCTCTGGCCAAAATACTGGCCGAACTGTTCAAAGGGGAGGAAGAGCAATTACAGCGCATCAAGCACGAAGATGGATTTTCCATGTACAGTCCTCCTAGCTGGGTAAGCCCCGACTCCTCTGCTCTACTTGTTCCACTCCCTGAGCTATTTTAATGAATATTAACCCATCCATTTATAACAGCACTAGCGAATGATTTCCTAAGGGCTTCACAGCCCCGCCCCGCAGCCCGAGGGCCGCAATCGGGACCTTGACCCCCGATTCGAAGAAGATCCAGATATATTCATGGTGCTTGATGATGGGGTGTTTTTCTAGGAGGGCTACGACGGCACAGAAGTGGCCATCATCGTGATTACCCCGGTCTTCTCCCTGCTTCACATGTAAGTAGTCAGGAGACATCTCATCTGAAAGAGTTCTCTCATTCTGCCTCACCCACCGCACCGTGCTGTGCTCAAAAGGGGAGGCGTCAGTCGTGCCATGCTGCCCCAGGGGTATCTCCAAAGAGAGCGGTCCCTACGCCGGGCAAGCCTTCGAAAAGGAAGGCCAACAAAGTTACGTCCGAACCTTCATCGAAGAGGTATGAATTCGCGATTATGTTCTTTAGCAGTCGCATCCAACTGTGATTTTTATGTTCATCCTGTATCAGGAAATGAGTTCGTCGAACTGTGTCCGGGGATCCGGCCAGTCATACTCCCAACAGCCGGGATTCAGTCCCAACCAAGTAGACGGGAGCCGTTATGGGAGTGACGCCGGACTGTCCTTCAGCCGAAGGCTCGGAAGATATGTCCATCACCAACTCGAAAGTGGAGAGCGCCATGGATCATCGGCAGCGGAGGGCCGTTTTACGAGACCCCCGCTTCTCAAAAGAGATGTTCCTCGAGGGCGTCGCGTCGCTCCACAGTTTAGTAGAGTAACGAATAGCGAGCCTAGTTGTAGTCTTGGCGAAGAAGAAGGGAGCTGGGGGTTTTTGTAGGAGTGAGGAAGAAGGGGCTGGGGTTTTCTGTAGGAGTGAGGTGAAGAATTTGGGGTACGAGTGGAGCAAGCTGACGTGAGGTGGGTGGGAGCGAGGAGGAAGAAGAGCACCCACGTTTTTTTGGGGGGGGGGGGGGGGTGTGCTGGGTGTAGGTAGCGCCTTTTGAATTGATTTTACTATTTACTAGTGTGGGTTGGTTGTTTTGTCTTGGGCCCAGGGAAACAATTACTACTAGTACAGTGGAGACACTATACAGCTACCCAGAAAAGCAATTACTACTAGTACAGTGGATACACTCTACCGCTTCTGGATCTTCCTAGGTCATTTAAATGTCTCCCTCTACTGAATGCCATTATACTTTTGTTCACCGACATGCGGGCCATGCAACGCGCGGGCCCAAATGCCATCCACCAAATTAGAAGGCAGTATGCAGGTGGAGAGTCACCCAGTCGTGGTGGCGTCGATGCTGAGTGTCGTATCACAAAACCCCACCTCCCGCTGTCTAAGTTTGTGGATGAAGCAACCATCATTTCACTCTTCACGAATCCCTTCTCCCTCACCGTCTTCAAGAAAGGCCTTTTCGCATCGCCACTGTTCTTCTCTCCCAGCGAAGGGAAGGTAAGCGGATCCGTGATGTTGGTATATTTTCGTTCGAGAGAAAAAAGAACTTTTGCAAAGCGATAACCGATCCTCACTCTCTTTTTTGTTTCATTGTCATTGCGATTGTGTTTTCCTTTCGGTGATCTCTTAGTATTCGTCGGTTTCATGATGGACCACGGAGAACCGAGGCAAAGATCTGCCGATATTAGAGGCGGGGCAGGAGGCTCATCCCACGAGACAGAGAGCTCCAAGAAGATGGAGGCAACCACCGAGCTGACCCCAGATCGCTCACGGCCACTCTTGAGATGGTCAACGCCCGTTTGAGGTTACAGCCCCGTGGCACTGCAGAGCAGTTTTCCCCCTTCGAGGATGTGTCCCCGCTGAGCTGCCCAAGGTGATTTCCTTCTTTGCCGATCTCGATTGTGGTTTTCATCTAAGTATGTGGTGATTTTTTTAGAAAAGGAAGTATGTGGTGATTAATAATGAAAAATTTTATTAGCTTCGATGCCATGCTATACATAGTGGTTTAAATAACTTGTGTTTCTTATCTTTGAAAGGTAATTCAAAATTTGTTTACATTTCAATTAGAGCCCTGATGCAGACAAGGATTGTGTGGTTGTGCATGTCACTCGCTATGAGGCGGATGACCTGAATATACGCACTGGGAAAACAGAGTTCTTAGGTTGTTGGATCCTGGAAGCCATTTGCGGTTATACCAATGAAGAGGTGTATTCCAGCCTTACTGTTGTTAGGCGTGTTGTCCAGGGTTTACTGAAGCACAAAAAGTTCAAAGCTACTCCTTCGTTTGTGAGGCATACTCTTCTTGTCAAGCTTGCGTAGGTAGATGACGTGGCATGCCTCCACAAACAAGTTTATCAGTGGCAAGGACACAAGGTTGTCTTCATGAAGGTTCACAGGATTGAGCTGCTTTGGGACGTCGTCGATGATGTTCATGGCAAGGTCCGTCTTGTGTCTAGCCCAAATTAGATCGAGGCATGAAATAATTGCCCCAGTTAGTGTTTAATAGTAGTTTGGATTGTGTCTAATTATCCGAACCTTGCACATATCGACCCCTCTGGGGCTAGTACTCTGTTTGAATCCGTCTATAGGAACTGCTGCTACTTTTGTGTGCCCGTGAATCATATAAGCAACTATGTATCTTGTTACGATGGTTCATGCAGTTAATTGAGGCCACAATGTAATAAATTCCAAGCGTTCAACGCTAGTCCGGTGCTCATGTGGAACACTCACATTAAACGCGTCTTCATAAAAATCTTGAAAAGCATAAGTTAAGCAGTTTTATACATCTTAATGATTCATAGAACATAACAAACATATACTAGTTCACAGCAAAAGACGAAGTTGTGAGAAGGTTTACAAATCAGGAAAAAACAAGCAAGGCTTCTTCGAGCACGGGGCCTCCGGCGAGCTTAAATTTCCTGGAGTTCACTCTGGTTTTTTCTTGTTGCCACCATCCAGGGTTAGGTTCTCTCATTCCAGAATAACCAATTATAATTGTGGTCTCAGCTGGAATGCTGAACCGAACCATGCAGTGTACTGACCAGGTGAAATTCTTATGGATTCCACTAAATTTAAGCACCACAATTTGCAGAAATAAGTAGACCAAAATGCCTCTTGTCCGCGCACCTGTCCAAAAAACCGCCGTGCAGCCGTGCCAGCTAGTCCTCGGTCCATGGATGAACTGGTAGAAAGTGCATTCCGGACTAGGATGCAGTTGTTTCCGCTCGTCCCTGCACTACAATCAGGAAGTAAAACGTACGAATCAGCTTCGTTTAGATTGAGTTGGTCATTCTACCTTAGTTACTACCAATGTAGGGATACCTTGAAGACGGGAGGTTAGACGACGACAATGAGGGATAGCCATCTCATTTTGAGCTGTTGTACTAAAACTGAGGTGTGTGCTTTTGATTGCTTGCGGATAGAAGCGATCTGAGACAGACATCCGAAGCGATATGGAGCAGACATCCCTGTTTGCCCAAATCGAAATCGGTTATTTAAACAATGACAGATATTACTACTTTCCCCGTTTCCTCTTAGAACCAAGTCCTAGATTCATGCTACAACTTTCCACTTTCTTCCTGTTTGAACCAACGCTTTGAGTTGATTGTATGAACTAGCTTTACTTCTAATAATAGTAGAAGTCTAGGTGGCTTTGGAACAGCGGACGGAAGTAGAAAAGGATCCACACGAAGGGGGACGAGCTGGGGCAGTAGAGCAAGGCAGGTTTCGAAGGAATATATACCTAAGGGTCATCGGCATGTCGCAAAGATGGTGTCGGGAGGCCGCATCTTGGCCACAATACTGCAGGGAGGAAGAAGGGTGGAGGCCCTCCGAGCAGCGCTCTCGAGAAGAACGACACGGCCGCCAATCTGGGCGCTGGGCAGCCGTTGGTCTCCTCCTCGCCGCCCGGCAGACAGCATGAGCGATGCACCTACAGCCCCTGCCCTGGTCGAGGTTGTCCGGCCGGATTTGTGACCAGCCGTGAGCTGAGAGAGAGAGTGTGGCCACCTATGTCTTGCTTACATCTGGAGAGCATGAGAGAGTGAACGAGAGGAACCCTAGTAAAGCAAGCGCTAAGGCTCCTGCTTTTGTATATAGTGGAGTGATTTTGTTGTACCGGCTTCAAAAATGCGCTCCTATCTGTACCATGAGTGGGTGTGAGAGAACTAGTGCATCGTGCACCGCTTCTCTTCGTGAGAGTACAATATATACTATGCCCAAAGAGCGTTACGCAGGAGTAATAATATAAGTGTGTGACATGTGAGCTAAAATAAAAAGTGTGCGCCGTCTTTTGTTTTTAGAAGTTACGAGGGTAGGGTGTGAAGAGCACATATGTGCATGGCGTGCACTGCGAGATAGAGCGATGGGTGCCACGTCGAGTCTGCGAGAGGACTCGGGAGAGTTGTGACTCGTGAGGTGCGTGTGCATGAGAGAGAGGGGCACGTATCAATGCAATGCATGTGTCGTAAATCATTATCCGACAAGCGTTAGCCACAAGCCTTTTCACCCGAGCAACGTAAGAACCATTAGATCGACATCCGACAGTGTCAGTTTTGCCATGTAATAGAACAACCACTCCTCCTACACACAAATCTTCGACCTGAGTGTTAGCAACTGCCGTATGCTCCCTCCATTTCGAAATGCAATGCATATAGCTTTATTGAAAATTAGAACCTCGCAAACTTTTACCGAGTTTTCGTGTACCAAATTGCACATGTAGAATGCCCTCTATATATCATTTCATTCATCTTCGAGAGGTAACTATAAAGATGGGTGAGGAGTCTACAAAGAAAGAACATCGTATCACCCGCAGCAATTTCAACCATCCTTTAGTGTCGAGGAATATCATAGGAACTCTATATGATATGATTTTTACAGGATTTTTTTTCCTTTAGAGCCAATTGGTTCATAGGAATAGATTCATATACTCTACATTTCAAAGGAAATAAACATGATATCATTTCTATAGCTTTAGAGACACTTGGTTCATATGAATGGATTCCTATACTCCCTTAATTTCAAAGGAAAATACACATTAGCGTATATTCAATAGAAAAGTTCCTATGATATGAACCAAATTACATCTCTTTACTAATCCCTCCTCATAGGACTTGAGATACATGTCTTCTCTAGATTCAATAGAAAAGTTCATATGATGTGAACCAAATGACATCTCTTTTCCAATCCCTACTCATAGGAGTTGAGATCCTCCATGTCATCTCTTTCCCTACAACTTCCATGTATACATCTTCTATTCCTAAATAGATAGTACAACCCACTAGTATCTTTTTTCCAAAACATGCAACTATGGCACAAGAACTATATAGTGTGCCAATAACTTTGAAAGATGGACGCTGGATGAAGCTAACCCGACAGTCAGAGATGGGCAAATCCGAGCACTCTTGGCCGTTGGATATCATCAACATTCCACCAGATCTGCCACATGTACAATTTAGAAGACTCCATGGTTGAACTTAAGCATAATGCACAAACCTCAAAACACAAGAACTTCTCCTTTGTTCTAGAATCTTACGTATCATAATTGATTATTTTTTCTAAATGAATTGCCATTATTTGTTTTTTACTTTATGATTTACAATGCACAACCCCATGAATCTTAACATTTTTATAAAACTAATTGATTTTGAGTGAGATGAACTATAAGAACTAAACGAACATCTACATCATGCATATATGACTCAAAGCTTTACATGCTATAGTGTGTATTTATTCATAATTTGGTTTCGAAATCTCATGCGTTCAATACATGTGTACCTTACTAGTTTTGAGTAGAGTAGCAAATTTCACGCGGCCCCGGGTATATCAAAATGTAGGGCCCAAGCATCATTACCTTTCGGTCGAACCTACGTCCATAATTTTTTGTACGTGCTATATCTCCACTGGTCCCCAAACCCAAAATGTCGCCTCGTTCCCGTAAAACCAAGCGGCCCACACATATTTAAGGCGTCGATTCGAACCCGTTTACTACGACGTGGCCCCGCACGCTGTAGTACTCCTACAAACCCTACCGCCGTACTCATCATCGGTTTTCTTCAAGAGGATGAGGGAGAAGCTGATTTGTAGTGGAGGCGCTTTAAAAAAAAGGATCTCTAGTAGAGACCCCTACCCTAGGGTGCCGTAGGTAGCTGCCGCACGCATCATTGTTTTCTATTTTCTTTATGCTCTTGCACGCTAGAGTGAAATGATGGTTGCTTCGTCCGTCCAGCTTAATGCGGGAAAGATGGGGCTTTGTGATTTGACCCATCATCGCTCATTTTCTACTACTATGGCGCTACGACCGGGTGCCTCCAATTCCAACCGCTGCTCCGAACTGTAATTTGGTGCATCGCACATGGAACAAGACGTTGGATGAGCCACATGTCGCCAAAGGGGTCTGTTAAGTGTGTAGCCATTTAGGTAAAGTGGATGACCCGCTTGAGTTGCTACGCCAACACGACAGGAGCAGCCTACCACTTGGTTTTTCTCCTTGGTGAATCCCGACTATATTGATCTACAAAGATACGTGCTGAACTACCCTCTCCGTCTCGGTTTTTTATTAGTAGGCGTCTCGGTTTATAGGGCCTGCACGTAGTTCTAGGTCATCCATTTGACTAACTAAATATGAGTTACTATGTCACAAAAAGTATATCATTCGATTCTTATTGGTTGATATGTGAAGAAACAAGAAACGAGGTAGAAGTTAATGCACTGCGCCTTAGTATTTTAAGATTATTTGGTTTTCATAAGATGACTTACTCACCTAGACGGAGGGAGTAGTTGTATTTAAAAGTTGAGGGCGGGGCTTTTCCTGCGCGGTAGGCGGGGCAGTTCTGCCTAGTCGGTTCGACAGAGACGCGAGAAGACGAAGGAGTAGGCTGCTGCAAGCGAGGGCTGTGTGATTTGACAATGAGATTCTTCTTTGGACAGGTGGGGCCCGTGATTTGACTTGCCATTATCATTTTAAGCTGCTGGCGCTCTGATGGCGTGAGTCTCCGATTCTGACCACCTCCATACAGGTGCCTCTCCCAATGCTCCACCATGTAGTAGTAGAGGCTGGCTCTAGCATGAGAGCCCACTTCTCCACTTTTTCCTTGCCTCTCTTTCCTCCACATATGCAAAATGCCATATAAAGCGCACTATTGTACTAACTTGCTCCTCTGGTGCTTAAGCTTGCCACATAGGCATATAGTCGATGTGGCAAGTTAATCAAGAAGAGAGAGACTAGTTTGGTGACCCAAGGAAGAAAGCGGTGCTAAGGCGTGTACCAAGGTGAAAAGACAATTTTGAGTCTATAGCTAATTAAATGAAGCAAACTTAGCAACACCATTTCATTGGAAGAGGTCACTCCTTGGCAAATGCAATAAATACTAGTACTCCCTGTGTCCCATTATATAAGAACGTTTTTGGCACTACACTAGTGTCAAAAACGTTCTTATATTATGGGACGGAGGGAGTACGAAGAAAGAGATAGAAAGGAGTAAAAAAAATACACTTATAGCCAACCTTATAGCCAAACTTGTTGTAGTATGAGTGACTAAGTGATGACAATGTACGACTTGCCAACATCAGATAGCCTAACGCACCGTGTTAAATCTCAAAGGGTGCGACCGCGCGAGTGACGCGACGGTCGTGGTAGGCGCGACCATGATACGGGCTGCTGGCAGCCCATGGATCTGAGATCAAACGGTCGCATGCTAAGTTGCTGAAAATTTGTAGAATGACCCTCTAGGATAGGATATTCACCCATAGGTCTAGAATCACGCCATGCAACCGTTCGATCTCAGATCCAAGGGCTCTCAGAAGCCCGTATCATGGGAGAATGGAATGCCACTACCCTGTCGTTCGGACGCTGGCAGTTCGCTCCTACTCGTCCCCGCGTGTCCTTTAATACTACGGCGGTTCGCTCCTAGTCGTCCCGTCCATTCACATTACAGCAGTTCCACTAATCCTAACCCTCCTCCCAAATCCATGGCATCCCAAATCTCCCCGATCGGCTTTGAGTACAAAGTTAGAACCATCACCGGCGATGAGTTCGACGTCATCTACACCCGTACTTCTGCGACGGTGAAAGGATGCCTTTCTCGCTTCAGACGCATGTTCGAAAACTCACACGATGAGTGGGTCGCTGGGCTAGATGTTGAGTACACCACAGTAGTGGGACGAGAGAAGGATCTAAAGGACGAAGAGAGGAAGAAGCCCACCGTGATCCAGGTTTGCGTACATAACGTTTGCTTGGTCTACCACATATGCCATGCCGACGTTGAGTGCCAGGATTTTAAGAACTTCCTCGAGGACAAAACATTCAAATTCGTTACTGTAGACTTTAAGAACAACAAAGAAGTCCTGCGTCGGATAGGCCTCATTGTAGGCATCCCCTTCGACCTCTAGAAGAATCGGCTGGTGCCCTCTCGTCAACCTTAAATGCTGACCCTGGCAGGAGCCATGGTTCATCCTTAAATGTGATGGCGGAGAAACCTCCATACACGTTTCATCGTCATTCATGGCAGCGGAATGTACTAGATATAGACCACATCCAGTACGCTGCGATGGATGGCTACCTTTGTTACAATATCTACAAGGGTTGGATGAAGAGCAATAGCCAAGCTGGCGGTTCAAGCAAAGAAGTATCGGCCAAAAGGAAGAGGGACAAGGACGAAGTCGAGGACATGGACGAGGACTCCGAGTAAGGTGGCAGTGTCGTTGCTCATGGTGGTTCTAAACTTCTAATGCAGTGTCTACGGATTAGTTGCATAGTTTAATATCGGTGTGCTTAGTTTAATTTGAGGGTGTGTTGTCTGAGCCCCAGCAGAACTATGTTATGTTTCTTCTCGTTACTTTAACTCTTGGTATGTACATACTAGTACTAGTATTTCTTTAATAGAATTTAGCACCCCAATTAAGCACGTACTAGCTTTTTAATAGTACTATATGCATAATTTTGCATTTAGCGCTCTCTATATGTACCACCTTTTTTAAATTTCAATTTTTGCTCCATGGCGCAATCCATCGATAGTGGAGAACTACTGTACAAAAGTATACATTTTTAAAAGGCTAGCGTATTGTTCATCATATATATACATATATATATATATATATATATATATATATATATATATATATATATATATATATATATATATAGCCGATTAAATTCTCAACCTAGAACAGCGTGCATGCCATGTAGTAAACCGATACGGAGGAAGTATAATAACAATGAGGTGATTTTACCGAGCAATCGGCGGGGGAGCATGGCCTGTCATGCGGTCTCATGTGTCATGATGTACCAAGGCGATGCGCGTGTCCCTCTTGAGGCAGAAGCAATACTAGTACGTGGTTTGAGATGATGTCGAACCAAAGTGTGAAATAATGGTTGCTTCGTCCGTCTAGGAAGGTGCGGCATTGTGATTTGACGTCTCATTGCTCATTACTTCTACTGGGCCGGTACGAGTGGGGTGCGTCCCCCCTGCTGTTCTGCACAGTTATTTGGTGCTTGACACGTCGACCCGGTTGCTATATGTCCCACATGTCGGCGACAGGAAGTACAAAATTCATGAAAGGGAGCATCGACGGAGGAGTATACTACATAATTCATGAAAGGGAGCGACTTAGTTTTGGAAAAATCTGTTTTTACGGAGTATGTACCCACTAGGGTTTATAGGGCTCATCTAACAAACATTCGTTTTTCCGTTTGATAAGTCTCAATTCTACTATACTAGTAGTAGTACCATTACATGTTGGATTTCGAGGTGCGTTAGATCATCCGGCATAGCGATGTCAAGAGAAACTAACCAATGCATGTACAAGTTCATGGAAATTTAATGGTCATTCATGCATTCGTTCTAATTAATGCCTCGGTAAACATAACTTCTTGATAAAAACGAGCGTACTGTGCAAACTATGAAATTAATTCGACCACTCACCGTCTACCTTGGTTGGAGAGATTTTGAAATTGAGCCATAAACTGGAAAGGAGAGAGTAGGAACTTTTGCCTCGATTACTATTTGTGGCCTTGTATAGATGCAAAATGTATTTTTTTTATAGTGGCCTTGTATAAGTAAATAGAGGGAGTACTAACCAAAGTACGTAGTAGGGACGAGGAGTAAACGGAGGGAGTAGTAAAATTTTCTCCTCGTGCTGCGAGCCACCACTTGCATGGGCGAGGGAGTGGGCGTAAAGGCGTACAGTAGTAGTAAGCTTCACCTCATCCTGCGAGCCACCGTGCCCATGGGCGGGGGAGACTGTGTATTAAGCAAGTTTCTCCTTGTTCTACGAGTTGACGGGACACATCAAAAGTACTCCAGTGTATAGAGCCTTGCCTCTAAGGTAGGCCCCACATGGTTTGCCTCTTTTTTTTAATTTAACATAACGCGTCAAGTCGCAATTTCTTTGTTCACCCATGGTAGACGATCCTCCCTCCACCAAGTGGACAACCAGTACACGTGCCAAATTACCACGTGGGCTGCCTTTTTCGTCTGAAATGAGCTCCACCGTGTACCAGCGGGTGTGGTTGGGAAAGAGGCGGAATGCGTGCGTCGTGCGTGCACCTCTTCTCTTCGTGCACGTCCCCCACCTACGTGGGTGTGTGTGAGAGAGATTCAAACCTAGACATAATGCGCCGTCCATCCCCATGCCTCCGCCCAGTCCGACCACCAGTCACCACCACGACACCACGCCCCACTCCTCCTCACATTATCTCTCATATTTGTCCCTCCATTTTTATATACAAGGGGCCACTATCAAAATTACAATTTGCAGATATACAAGGCCACTAACACTAATCGATGCAATATTAATGGTGTTTGCCTCGTGGTACTAGCAAAGGAGGACATTAATTATCCCTTGCATGCATGCGAAAGTTGTAAAAAAAATGCATCTTGATGTTCCGTGCAATGCACGGGCATCTTGCTAGTCCATGAAAACAACACATGGCAAAATTCCATGGTGAACGAAGGATTTGAATCTGTTGGGAGGGGCTGTTTGGATCTTGCCCGGGGTAGCCAAAATATTGGTGACCCTTTTCTCCATCGGTGCCTTTGCCACCGATGAACGAGGAATGGCTCAGGTGCTCATGTTGTCATACATCCTCCAGCGCGCACGTTGGAGATGAGCTCGCACGAGCTGTGTTTTTGTCTCTAGCGCCGCCCGAGCCGCCCGCAGAGTGACCGGCGACCCGCAAATTACGCCATCCAACCGTAGCCGCACACATTATGACAACAGCTCAACCAACCGGACAAAATTCACGCAAACACGTAGAGAAAACTGATAATTCATATAAACAATGATGGAAATCATATAAAATACCGGATTTTCACACAAACATGACGGATTTCATTACATTCAAATGAACTACGCGCTGCTAGTTCTGGACAGCACATGTATATAATACCTGGCCTGAATGGTCGCCCGCCGATCGATTTGTGTTCCTCATGTCCGGCAGCACGATCACCGGACTGCCGGGAGCCCCGGAGGTATATGCTTCAGCGCAAAGGACGGCTCGCTTCCCCACTGCCCAACTGATATCATTGGCTGGTGCCGAAGATGATGGTGGCCGGCACCGGTTCGAGTTCATCACCGGCCACTACTTCGCCATGGCCGGCACCGGCTCGAGTTCATCCTAACATTCCCCTCTTCCGTGGAGCCCATGCGGGGTCGACGAAGGTCCTCGCAACAAAAGGATCCGGCAAGACACCTGTTGTGTATGACGGTGTCGCCTCCGCGGTGGCCTTCATGGGACCCAAGCGGCGGCAGCCTCCCGTGTTCTACTTCTCCTCGATGATGGCGGCGGACATGGAGGCGCTGGCCACTGACTCGTCGCTCTCTGCGCACCCGGCTTCTGTCGCTACTTCCATGGCGCGGCCGCCGGCATGGGAGTCTCGGACACGAAGCGGGAGGCGCGGTACGAGGCGGCGTGGGCGGCAGCAACGGCGCCGTCTTGCCGCTCCTCGTCGAGCTGGCTCGAGCGGCGAGTTCTGGACGTAGCGTCGGCTTGGGGCGACAAGCGGCTCCGTCGGGCGAGGGAGGAGGTGGATCAGCGAGCTGCATAGCTCGTATCCGGAGGGCTACCCAGCCGGCTTGGATGCGGAATAACTACTCTTCGTAAGCCATTGTAAGAGTGGACAAAATGGTGGAGGAGATAGGGGAGTGGCAGAGGAGTGCGATTCTTGGCCGGCGTTTGGCCTCGTTTAAATAGGAGATTAAATAGATGGCGGACGGAGGAGCTCGGCCGGCATTGCGTTTAATGTCGGCCCGGTCATGAACGGGCGTGTGTCCAGAGTGGGTTTCTCGGCATCCACATGGGTGGGTTTCATGGAGGCGTTTGAATGCGGCACGGAGGCGTGTTCAGCCGGGCGTGCCGCGAGTGGCGCCCTTGACTCTGACCTAGGACACCGCACCGTTCTTCCAGCGGCGTGTGGGCTCTTTGGGTGCATGGCCTGCATGTCATGACCCAACGCGGCAGCGCACAGCGAAGGAACCTTTGGTGGGCCAGGCGGTCGAGCGGGCATTTCGCCGTCGATGATTGTTCATTGAGTGTGGCGTCATCTTTTCATGTAGTTAATCCTACTATGTTGATAGCCCGTTCAATACGTTGTGATTCATAAAGACCGATGCAAACATCAATGTTACGCTTATCACAGATAAGATTGATTAATACCGTAACAATCCATGTCCTTAACAAAGGGTGCATGCGTATAGGTTGGCGTGTGTCTTGCGTCTGTCTTTGTCGCATCTTGGCGTGCGAGTGTTGCGTGCGTGCAAGGGTGTGTTTCAGTGTTGGATGCATGGGTGCGTACGTGCGTGTGTTCGTGAGTACATGTGTACGTGTCAGTGTTGCACGCCAGCCTGCGTGCGTGTGTACGTTATGTGTACATGTCAGTGTTGCACGCCTACTTGCGTGCGTGTCTTGCGTGCGTGCATGTGTACATGCGGGGTGAGGCTACATGTTAGTCGATTGACTTTTTCATCTACATGATCTTGAGATTTTACGAAGTCACCATAGGTGCCTCGTAGTCGAGTGGAACGTCTCCTCCCACTGAACGTACATCGCCGGAAAATACTAAAATTAACACAAGATAAATGCGAGCGCCGGGACTTTAACCTTGGTGGGCTCGAGAAACCACTGTCCTCTAACCATCCAACCACATGTTGGTTAGCACGACAAAATGTATGTGGTGACCGTGATGAGCTTATTCTGAAGTCCAGTGACCATATCATGCTTTCGCTTCAAATACAATGACCGTAAGTGTAAATCAACAAAATCTGAGCACGCATCAAATGCAAAGTCCGTCAGTGTCATCAACAAAATATGGAGACGTATCATGAGCTAGATACCATTGTACTATTGTATATGCTTATTTTCTTAGTGGCCGATTGCGTGTGTGGTGTGATGGGCACATCATTTCTAGTTGTGGTGGGTCAACATGAAGACTCATGGGTCGGTTCCATCCTGCGCCACATATAGGTTGGACCGAGACGTGTTATACGGAGACCCATGTGGAGGACTCGGCGTATAACACGAAGCTACCAGAGTCGCGGAGGACTCTATCCCCACTAGTGATAAGCCGACTATATATGATTTGTAATCCTAGACCCTTAGTATGTTATACAAGCTTGGGGGCTAGTTCGTCGATAGTATACACACACGCACAATGCCTGGTATTCACGTGTACTTTGTATACACCCTATCACTAATGTACAGTACCAGGAGTAGGCTCTTTCTTCAACTGCAAGGGTCCGATCCGGAGTAGGGTAAAACTTTTCCTCGTATTACCATCCAGCCTAATAGCCAAGGATATCCTACCGAATGATATGATGAAATATTATCTGCCAACTACTATTAGAGAGGTGTGTCGGGGGGCAATGTGTGTAGAGAGGCCTAAAGATAATGTGCGTGCGGGAGACACGTAGGCACATATATGTGCGTAGAGAGGGCTAGTAGAGACCATGCATGTGTATATATGCATGTGAGAGAAATAGTGTTTTCCAACTGCGATTAGTGAAAAGAGTGGTACATAGTAGTCAGAAAGAGAGAGAGAGAGAGAGAGAGAGAGAGAGAGAGAGAGAGAGAGAGAGAAACAGAGAGAGCATGTGTGTGAGACACCCTGACACCCTGAGAGAGATTGTGAGCATGTGTGAAAGAGAAATGCCAATGCATATAAAGTGTGTGCACTTATGCGTTAGATAGAGAGATATATAACACGTTTTTGAGAATGGGGCGAGGTGTCGGGGGTGTGCTGGTCGTGCCCCACGAGCACCTATGGGACCTTGGTCCCTTGTGGTTCGGAGGGGGGCGGAGATTGCACAAAGAGCAGATCGAGGCGATGCACACGAGCGGATTTTACCCAACCGGAGCTCTCCGAGAGATAATACTCCTACTGCTGCTTTGTGGATTATCTTGTGTTCTTGCTAGGGAGCAATGCAGGCTACAAGACCTAGCGTGAGTGTGGTTTTCTATCGAGCCGAACCGAACCCCTTCTACGTTGCCCCCGGACCTCCTTTTATAGGCACAAGGGGTTACCACATATGGCAAGTAGACAAGGGTAAGGTAGTAAAAACATAGGTTGGTACACCGCTATGTACAGTGTACAGTAACCTATACCTAACTCTGACGGCAAGGGACAAGAGTCATCAATGCCCGTCTCGGTCGCCTTAACGATTGCAGCGATGACCGTTAAGTGCGCCTCCGTTCGCCATGATGGTAGCTTGTCAGCGCTGCTTGTCGCTACTCTCCGCTGGCTGAGCAGCCCCCTGACACGCGTCCTTGGGAGAGCCCTGTGGTGACACGTTGGCGGGTGAACTGGAGCGGAGATAAAGAGAGGTCGCCCGCCCGCAAGCGCCTTGCCGCTTGGCGGGAACCTTGTCGCTTGGGGTTGGCGCCAGCCAAGCCTTCCCGGCAAGCTCCTCTTGCCGGGGCCTTGTTCTTTAAGCCTGAGTGGCCTTCCGGCAAGCTCCTCTTGCCGGGTCTTGATTCTTTGCTCTTAAATGGCTCCAAGGGAGCTCTTGAGGGTCTTAGCGGCCATCAGGCCAGCCTGGCCTTAGGCGCTCTGTTGTCCGTGCGAGTTCGGGGTACTAGGGTACCCCTACTCTAGTACACCGACAGGAGCCCCCGGGCCTGGGCCACACACGGCGCCAAGCTATGTTGGGCCAGGCCCAAAACAGTGCACGGGCACGTGTGGTCTTGATTACGCCGTTATTTGCCTTGGACCCACCACTTCTCCCACGAACGGCACGCGTCGGACGTGGCGTCGTGGGGGAGATCGTGGGGCTTTCTTTATTTGGAAAAATCGGAACGCCCGTCCCCTCTCCCCTTTATAAGCGGGGGAACCGGGGTAGGACGCCCACTTGCCCTCACTGTCACATCGGAAAACCCCCTCCGCTTTCCCTTCCTTCTCGAGCCCAGAGAGAGCAACGCCCGCCTCCACCGCCACGGTGCCACCCACGCCGTCGGCTTCCTTCACCGCGACTCCCGATGGCTCGAAGGCCGATAAGGGGAAAGGCGTGAAATCCGTCGAGGCGCAGCGGCTCGCGGCGCTGCGGAAAGAGCGGGCCCTCTTCGACCCCCTGCTCAACAGGAAGGAGCTGGTGGATGGGTACTACCTCTTTTGGTCGACGGTGACCCGGGCGCATCCGCGCACGAGGGTCATCTCCGCCGCCACATCTGCGAAGGTCTCAATCGGGTACCCCTTCTTCGCGATTTTCTTCTGGTGCGGGCTCTGCCCGCCCTTTTCTGAATTTTTCTGTGATGTCATGAACACATATGGCCTCCGCCTCCTTGACTTCACCCCCAACGCCATTCTTACCATGGCCGTTTTCGCACATCTCTGCGAGAACTTTGTCGGGGTCCACCCAAACGTCGCACTCTTCCGCCATTATTTCTCACCCAGCGAGAGAGAGAGCCACTTGGGAGGGATTGCATGGACCTCTAGGATCGGCAAGAAGGAAGCATATCTTGGCGGAGAGTTGCGCGATAAGTGGGAGGTGGAGGGCTGATTGGTGCTGGATCTTAGAGGAGGAGCCCCAGCCTTTTACAGCCCTGCGCAAGACCCCCATAGTTCGTGGCAACGATTGGAGCAACTTGGCGCCGGAGGACGACAAGTTGAAGATTGCCACGACTAGGATTTTGCGTCTTCGACAAGCAGGGCTTACCGTAGGAGCAGTTGGCGCGGACTTCGCCGCCGCCGTATTGCGCCTTGCAGGAGAAAGGAGGCCTGCTTGGGAGTTCGAGAGCGGCGGATATCATGAGGCTGCGCCGGGTCTGGCTGGAACTTCACCACCATGGAGCTTGAAGGCATGCTGCGGGAGCTGTTCAAGCCTGAGCCGGATAACCCAGGATGGTGCATGCTGCCGAGGGGAGTTGTGCCTTTGTGTAACAACTCGTCACTTGATGGCATCCGTGCGATAATGCCGTTGTGTGACTCCCATGGGATCATTCCAACCTGGCAGGAGCCCGCCGACGACATAGTGCAGCAGTTCTTTGACACTTTGGTTGAAACGCCGATCCGCGCCGACGAGAAGAGGCGGCTCACCCGCGACACCACTGCTCAGGAGTTGGCGCGCATTGCCATGAGGTTGGAGGAGGCTGCAGAGGCCGCTGCCGCCGGCGCGTTTGGGTTCACCGTCGAGGAGGCGGAGATGGCCGAGGCGGCAAGCCTTGCCGACCAAGAAGAGTTCATCGGTGGGGAGGAGCAGCCCGAGCTCGACAATGACCCGAGTGAGTCTGCCGGGGGCGCTTCTCCTCCGCCGTCAAGTAGCTTGCCGCAGGAGGAGCTCGCTGTCCCGCCAAGGAGACGTCTCCGGAAGACCGGAGAAGTGTCGGGGGAGCATCCAGTCCAACAGCCGCCTCGCCGCCCGACGTGCTCCACCGCGGCAAGTATTGTTGCCACGGGGGCGCCTCGTTCCGCCATGGCGACGGGCGCAGGCCCTTCTGGAGCCGCGGCCCCTGCACCCGCCAAGCGTCAGAGGGAGTCTTCTCCCCCAATCCGTCGTGCCGGAGCAGAGTTTGATCTCTCCGCACTCAGCTCCGAAGAAGAAGAGGAAGAGTAAGGTCTTATCGCTGCTATTCGTAATCTCCCAATTTATTGCTTTATCTTATATCTGACTGGTGCCACTCTGAACTTTCTTCTTCAGGGCGTTGGTTCAGAGAGCGTCGAAGAGGGCCAAGACGCCGGTGGTTGTCGTCTCAGACGACTCCCCTGTAGCAACAGGGGGCACGTCCGAAACTCCCTTGCCGGATCCGGCAACCCTTCAACAGAGCAGCCCCCAGCGCAGTCCCCAGCGTAAGTACCTGGAACGCTTCACGTGGTTTGGCGCGCTTGGGTGCTTTTCTGTTTACTAATATCTGGTTTGTTGGATTTCGTAGGAGCAGAGCAGCCACACCATGGAGCGCCGGAGGCTACCCCTGAGGTTCAGCCTCATCGGGAGGCCCCGGAGGTCACCCCCGAGATTCCGCTTGCTTCAACTACGCCACCGAGGGAAAATTCTCCGCCAAGGGAGCATTTCCCGACAAGGGAGGCTTCTCCGCCAAGGGGAGCTTCTCCGACAAGGGCTGGCGCCGACGACCCCCCGGTGGCGGAGACCGCGCCACTGAGCCCCACCGCCGTAATCTTCTTGTTTGATAGTTTCCTTGGGTTCTGCTTTTCTGTGTCTCTCTTTCGAACATCTGTTTGATTTGTGCTTCCTCTTTCTGACCATCAGATCCATCTGCTGGAGACCCGATGGAAACCGAGGCCACCGGCGAGGAAGACGCCGGCGGCAACAGTGTCGACGCCGCCAACGTGGAGGAGGCTGGTCTGGTGCCGACAGCCCGCCGGGCGAGGAGGCTGCCGAGGCCACCGCGCAGGGCTGGGGAGCCAGCGATCGACCGACGGCCCGGAGGCGCGAGGGCGCCAGCGCTGCACCGACCGCCCGATCCCCCGCCACCGATGCGCGCCAGACTCCGAGGAGCCCCAGCCCGGCGCCTACCTGAAAGCCGGTGAGGGTGTCTTCATCAAGCTCCCGTGGGCATCGAGCTCCAGGGCGCCGGCCGAGGGGGAGACCTTCGATGCGGAGCTGCTTGCCTCCGCCGGGCTGTCACTGGTTGATGCCCCGAGCAGCAGCAGTGGTGAACCTGAGGAGGAGCAGCTGCTCAGGAGGCTGCTGTCGCTCTACCGCGCCCGACAAGCCAAGCTGGAGTCCAGGGAGGCGCTTGTCGCGAGGGCGGGAGCTGACTTGAGAAAGCGTCGGAAGAGCTCCAGCAGCGCCAACAAAGAGACTCTCGGGACATAGCAGAGGCTCGGGAGCAGCTTGCTGAGGAGCGCACGGCCTTCATCTTGGAGAAGGGCGAGGTTGAGGAGCAGCAGAGGCTTGCCGGTGAGAAGCTCTCCGCTCGAGAAGGTGAGCTGGCGCAGCGGAAGATCAACCTCGACAGCTTTGAGGAAGATCTCGCTTGCAGAAAGCAAACAATTGGCGGGCCACTCCAAGAGGCAAAAGATGCCGCCGCGGCTGCCGAGGCCGCCAAGAGAGAACTGGAGACGAGGGTGGCTCAGCTGGAGTCCACCCTCCAGAAGAGTGCCGAGGAGGTCGCCGGGCTAAAGCGCGAGTGTGAGAAGGACGCTTACACCCTCGGAGAGCTGCAGGGCCGTTTGGCTGAAAGGATCAAGGAAATCGATGCCGCCAAGGTCGTCAAGGCGGATCTGGAGCTGAAATTGACCACCTTGTCGGAGACGTTGAACGGCGCCAGGGCGGGAAGCGGCCTGCTAGAAAATCAAGGCCACCGAGGAGTCTTTGTCGAATCTTGTGACCGCCCAGAATAATCTTGAGGACAACATAATGCATTGGACGAAGGTCTCGTGGACACCGCCGCCGACATCCATAATTAGCGATAAGCGTTGGGGATGACAGATCTTGGATATTCCACCGATGAGAACCTCCAACCCAGCGTCAAGCTCAGTCTATTCTTCAAAGGCGTGTTGGCGGGTATCCGGCGGCTCCAGGATGAGGTTCCGAAGCAACTGGCGGAGGAATCACGCCAAGTCTGTGCCGAGGCTCTCCAGAAGGTGTTGATGAAGGTGGCCTTTCGCAACCCAGGCGTCGACTTCTCCAAGGCCCTCAAGTCCCTGCCCTCATCCGCCCGATGTTGAAGCGCTCAAGACCCTTATCGCACCCATTGTGGACAGGGTGGCGGAGTTAAGAGGCTCGAGGCGACCGCGTGGATTAGGCCGCCAAGTCTATCTTTTTCTTGTCGCTGTAGATCATGTTTAGGCAAAAAATCTATTAGATCGGCGACAAGTTATTATGTAATATACACTATCTTAGGCAATTGAATGCATTGTTATTTCCTTTACTCGATTTCTTCCCTTGTATGTTTTCACCCTACGCTTTCAGGGAAACTTGCGGTGCAGCACCCTTGTCGCGATGCGCCGAAAGTGCGGAACTTCAGCAGCCTGCTGGCGGGGTCGCTACCGACAAGCAACCTCGTCGCGGACTAGCCGCAGCTCGCTTAAGTTGTTGAGCGGACTCGAAACAAAGTAAGGGCACGACTAGTCACGATTTGGTTCCTCCGCGCACAGGTTTTCCATACAAAGTACTCATCGTTCGAGGAAGATAACTCAAAAGTTTAAAACTGGTCGCTTAAACTTAGCAACTTAGCTTTTCTGTTTTCCATTTTCCGGCAAGGCGACGGTTCCTCGAGCGACGCTTGTCGGCCCACATCCTTATCTCCTCCTCTCCTCCCCCCGGTTAACTTGTGGGTGGATGAACCTTCTTCTTGTTTGAGAAGAAAGAAGAGAAAAAAGAAAGTTGTGAAGCCTAATGGCTCATTGTCGCTTACCGGGTGCGGGTGCTACACAAGATTGTTAGTAAACACATGCATATTTGATTATGAAAGCATGTATCAACAAAAATGTGCGAAACCATAGGCTTTACTGATGCACGGGGTCTGCGCCCGGCTTTGTACAAAGGATTACATGCAACAGCGGCAAGACTTGTACAAAAGGGTGGTTGCCAGAACGGATTCCGGCAACCGCGCCTCATGGGTAAAACTTACGAAGATGCTCTATGTTCCAGGAATTACTCACCGGAAAGCCGTCTTCGGTCTCAAGGTGGACAGCGCCGGGCCTAGTGACTCGTTTTACCCGATAAGGGCCTTCCCACTTCGGCGTCAACTTGTTGGAATTCTTGGCGGATTGAACGCGCCGAAGAACAAGGTCGCCTTCCTCGAAGCTTCTGGCGTTAACTTTGCGGCTATGGTAGCGACGCAAAGCTTGCTGGTAACGAGCAGCTCGACAAAGCAGCTCTGAAGGCGATCTTCCTCGAGGAGCAGCGTCATCTTGTCGCAGCTGCTCTTGCTCAAGCTCATCATGAGCGAGCACTCGAGGTGACCCGTATACGAGTTCCGTGGGGAGAACTGCCTCTGCTCCGTAGACTAGAGCAAAGGGTGTCTGTCCAGTGGCTCGATTTGGCTTCGTCCTGATCGACCAAAGAACCACTGGCAGCTCCTCGATCCAGTTCCTTCCGCACTTGTGCAGCTGTCGAAAGTTCGGTCTTGAGTCCTCGCAGCACTTCAGCGTTTGCTCTCTTCGCTTGACCGTTGCTTCTCGGATGAGCAACGGAAGCAAAGCAGATCTTGGCGCCAAGATCTTGGGCGTCTGCATGAAGGTGCGACTCGTGAACTGCGCATCGTTGTCGGTGATGATCCGGTTAGGAATCCCAAACGACAAACAATTGACTGAAGAACTTGATGGCTGATTGTCTGTCACCTTCCTCACTGGTTCCACTTCCGGCCACTTTGTGAACTTGTCGATTCGCGACGCATACAAGTACTCAAAGCCCCGACAGCTTCGGGAAGGGGCCGAGATGTCGAGCCCCTGCACCGAGAAGGGCCAGGATAAAGGTATCGTCTGGAGAGCTTGAGCTGGCTGGTGTATCTGTCTTGAATGGAACGGCATGCTTCACACTTGGTTACTTGTGCGTTGCATCTGGAGGGCTTCGGCGAAGAAACCTTGCCGGAAAGCTTTGCCGGCAAGTGCTCTTGCGCCAATGTGGTGACCACATATGCCTCCGTGTATCTCTGCCAACAGCTTATGTCCATCTTCCGGCAAATACACTTCAATTTCACTCCGTTGAGTCTTCTTCTGTACAGGATGTTGTCAACAAACTGGTACATACTTGACTGCCGGGCTACTTTTTCCGCTTCTTCTTGCTCTTCGGGAAGTTCTCCTGTCTGAAGGAAATGGACGATCTGTTGTGCCCAAGTTGGAGCCTGTGGCTCGACAACGAGGACTAAAGGCTCATCTATCACTGCGGGACCATCAGCTTCTACGGCAAGGACCTGCGGGTCCGCCGGAGCTCGATGTTCCCCGTCAAGCTTGCCAGAGCTAAGCTTGTCGAGAGCGTTTGCTTCAACGATACAAACTGCATGGTTTGTCGGAGCAGACTGCTCCTCAGTGATATTTGCGTTGGTTTTAGGGACCTTCTTGGCGGCGGCTTCAGAGAGCTCTGCCGGGAAGTAGTCGCCGGAAACCAATTTTCTCTTCTTGGTCTGTCCTGCTGATGGTGTCACGGTCGGCTGAGTCAGCTTGAGCACAAAAATTCCTGGTTCCACAGGTAACTTAAGTGCGGCACATTTGGAGAGGCCATCAGCTATATCATTCTGCGCTCTTGGAACGTGTTCCATTTGTAGGCCTTCAAAGTGCTCTTCCAGCTTCCTCACTTCATCGACGTACGCTTCCATCAACGGACTCTGGTAGTCTCTGTTCACTTGGCGGACGACAAGCTGTGAGTCTCCCCTGACAATGAGCTTCTTAATCCCAAGGTCCACTACAATCCTGAGACCGGCAAGCAAGCCTTCATACTCTGCAGTATTGTTTGTTGCTTGTTCCTTGGGAAAGTGCATCTGGACTATGTACTTGAGGTGCTCTCCGGTGGGTGCGATAAGCAGCACGCCAGCACCGGCGCCTTGCAGCGAGAAAGCACCATCAAAGTACAACAACCACTCTTTATTTGCCTCCTTGACGGGGATGCTTGTCTCCGGAATCTCTTCATCCTGCGTTAGCGTCCATTCTGCTATGAATTCTGCCAATGCCCTGCTCTGGATAGTTGGAGTGCTCTCGAACTTGAGACCAAAGCTTGACTGTTCCAGCGCCCACTCAACAATCCTGCCTGTTGCTTCTGGATTTTGCAAAATTCTCTTCAGTGGAAAGCGAGTGACAACTGTTATCTCATGTGCTTGGAAGTAATGGCGCAGCTTCCTCGAGGCCATGAGGAGGCCGGCAAGCTTCGCACACGTAGTACCTCGATCTAGCCCCTCGCAGAAGGGAACCGACAAAGTACCCGGGCGCTGCACCATCTTCTTTCGTATCTTGTCGCACCCTGCGCTGATCCGTCCTTGTCGGGACGAGCTTGCGGCGAAGCCCACCGCTTCGTCGCTGGACACACCTGCCTCGGTTGCGGCTCATCATCTGCCTCCTCTCCGCTACTAACGCAGCATTAACCACTTGATTGGTCGCTGCTATATACAGCACAACTTCTCTTGTGGTTTAGGTGCGACTAGTATTGAGTGGAGGACAGTATCTCTTCAAGTCTGCAGCGCAGCCTCCGCCGGAGTCCATTTCATTGGACCTGCCTTTTTCAAAATCTTGAAAAGCGGCGAGGCGCTCAGCAGACTTAGAGATGAACCTCGAGAGCAGCCACGCAACCGCAAGCTTCACGACATCCTTGACGCGTTTTGGTGCTTCGATCGCTCGATGGCCTTGATCTTGTCGGGATTGGCTTCAATTCCTCGCTGAGATACAAAGAACCGAGAAGCTTGCGGAAGGGACTCCAAACACGCACTTCTCGGGGTTGAGCTTGAGGTTGATCTTGCGCAGGTTTGTAAATGTCTCATCAAATCTCGAACCAAGGTTGCCTTGTCTTTGCTCTTGACCACTATGTCATCCATGTAGGCTTCTACATTTACGTATCTGTGGTCCAAAAGCATCATGGACTACCCTTGCAAAGGTTGAACCAGCATTCTTCAAACGAAAGGCATCCGTATAAAGCAATCGTGCCACATGGTGTGATGAATGCGGTTTCTCTTCATCCTCTTTCGCCATGAAGATATGATGATATCCTGAATATGCATCAAGAAGCGAAGCGGATCGCACTCAATTGTGGAGTCAACAATCTGGTCGACACGCGGCAAGGGAAATGGGTCCTTGGGACAAGCTTTATTAACGTGTGTGAAGTCAATACAAAGTCTCCATTTCCCATTAGCCTTGCGTACCACTACGGATTGGCCAACCACGTGGGGTGGAGGACTCCTCGACAAGCCCTGCTGCTTCCAATTTCTTGATTTCTTCGCTATGAATTCTTGGCGCTCCTTTGCTGTTTCCTAACTTTTTGCTTGACAGGCGGCGTGGGGACAGACAGCTTGGTGGTGCTCAATTACCTTCACAGGAACACCGGGATGTCGGATGGTTGCCATGCAAACACATCGACATTCGCCCGCAGAAAGCAACGAGCTCGCCTTCCTATTTAGGATCAAGCGTGGCAGCGATGGTGTAGGTACCGCCGATGCCGTCCTCCTTGGCGGGCACCTTCTTGGTCTTTGGCGGAGCTGCCATCGTCTTGTTGCACTTGCGGTGGAGCTCGATGGTGCGTCCTCGACGGTGGCGCAGCACTCGAAGAGGTGCGCTTGCGGAGTGAACAACAGAGCTCTTGCCGGACCTGGTGGTCTTCTTCCCCCCGGGAGTTTCAGCGGCAAGTGGTTTGCTATTTGGCGCTGCTGCTGCATCCCGGTAAATCTTGTCGGCGCAGATAAGTGCATCCTTCTTGTCGCCATGGACAGAAATGACGCTTATCGGGCCGGGCATCTTGAGTAGGTTGTAAGCATAATGAGAAGCGGCCATGAACTTGGCGAGCGCCGGACGACCAAGTATGCCATTGTAGGGCAATGGGAAATCGGCGACGTCGAATGTGACCCTCTCTGTTCTGAAGTTGAGTTCGCTGCCGAATGTCACCGGCAACGTGATCTTCCCCTTGGGCTTGCTCCTTCCTGGGTTGATTCCTTGGAAAGTACCAGTTTCTTCGAGCTCGCTGTCAGGGATTTGAAGCTTCTGGAGCACTGCAGAGGAGATCAAATTCAGGCCGGCCCCCCCGTAAACCACCACCTTGGGGCCTTGAGGTTGCGGATGGTTGGTGAGACCAACATCGGCAAGCACCCGACCGCAGATGATGCGATCGGGGTGATCCTCAATGTCAAAGATGATGGGCGTCTTGGACCACTTGAGAGGTTTGCGTGACTCTATGGATGGTTCTGCTGCATTGACCTCACGCATCCATTGCTTGAGTTGGCGGTGCGAGGTATCAGAGACGCACCACCGTCGACGCAAAGGACCTCTGTTGCCTTTTGAAACTCATGCTCATCAGCTTCATCGTCTTCATAATCCTCATCTTCATCTTCATCTTCTTCCTGGTTGCGGCCACGGGGAGGTATGTCTCCTTGCCGCTGCTTGGCCTTGCCGCGGCGCCCTCCCGACCGGGTCTCTTTTTACTTGCAGCACTGCACCTTCTTGGGCCTTCTCCTTGTCTACTTCGCTCGTATTCAGCTTTACGTAGCTCAACAAGCTGCTCGACTTTCTTGCAGCTTTGGAGATCGTGGCCCTTAGTGCGGTGGATTTTCTGATCTTGCTTGTTGGAGCCGTCGGGCTTGTCGGTGACCGCCACAGCTTGGCGGTCGGCGTCAGTAACAACCTCCTTGCGGAGCCACCGGTCTTAGCTTTGTTGGCGGCACCATCCTTGCGGACTGCTCGACAACTAGTACTTCTTGGCTTTTCTTCCTCCTATTGTTCCGCCACGACTATTCCTTGCCGGGCAGTCCCTTCATTGTCGGACTCTGCTCCCACATTCTCTCACAGGAGCCTTCTTCCTTCTTCGGTAGCGTGCACACTTGTCGGCCAGGGCGTAGAGCTCGCTGACGTCTTTCACTTTGCACATCGCCATCTCCTCCCTCATCCTGCGATTTCGTACATTTTGATGGAATGCACTAATCACTGCAGCAGGGTGGACGTCTGGGATGTTGTAGTGCACTCGACTGAATCTCTGGATGAATTTGCGCAGGGACTCCCCCTCCTTCTGGGCAAGCAGGTGGAGATCACTCTCCTGGCCATGAGGCTTGTGGCCGCCTGTGAAGGCGCCAACAAACTGGTGGCACAAATCTGCCCAAGAAGAAATAGAGCCATCCGGCAAGTGCATGAGCCAAGATCTGACGTTTGGCTTGAGCACCAAGGGGAAGTAGTTGGCGAGGATCTTGTCGTCTCGTCCCCCCGCAGCTTGCACCGCGATGGTGTAGATGCTGAGGAACTCCGATGGATGTGTCCTGCCGTCGTACTTCTCCGGCACATCTGGTTTGAAGTTCTTCTTGTCGGGCCACCGGACTTGCCGCAGCTCACGAGTGAACGCAGGGCAACCTCCAGCGTCTGACAAGTCGCTGGTTCCCTGGCGCATGCATATCGACGGTGGGCCGGCGCGTTGGTCGATTGACGGGCGCTTCTCTTGGCGCTTCGATACGGGTTCGGCGTCCTCTTCTTGCCGCTCGAAGAACTTGGCGTTGGTCGCGGCGAGCTCGTGGATCCGGCGACGCCGTGGAGTCGCTGTCAAGGTGGATCCGCGAGTCGGCGATCTTGGCCTTCGGAAGGGGAGTGTACGGTGGTGCACCCCGCAAGTCTCGTCGCCATCGGCTCGCGCCTTTGTCGCCTCGTCGCGGCTGCTGAAGCACCAGTTGCCGCGGGGCGTCGCCGTTAAGCGGCCGATGAGACTTTGAATTGTGGCCTCCATTAAATCGACCTTATTGGCCGTTGGAGGGTAATCTAGAGCAATTGAGCTCTTGCCAAGGCTTCCGCTGGTGTGGTTGGCGGCAGCGGTGTACGGAGGCGAAGAACGGGATGTGCTCGGACTCCTAACCAAGTTAGGAGGAGCAGCATCCGCCCAGCGACCGCACCCCACTCATACCGCATCTTTGGGGGGCGCATGCGGTCTCGAGGGCCTCGGGATCCTCCAACTTGGCCTTGATCCAATGAGCGTATGGCGCCACGAGTATCGTGGCGCTGTCTGTCCCGTGCCTCCTGCGATGGACACGGTGCAGATTCGGACGCCGACGCCCGCGCCGCGTTGTCCTTGGACCTGGCGGCATCGTGGGCTCTCTCAGCGACGCTGGTCCCTCCGCCAGCGTTTCCCCCACCGCCTGACGGCTCCGGTGGTGGTGGGTTCGACGCGGACGGCTCAGCTGCTGCCGACGGCTTCTTCTTCCCCACGGACGGCGCCCCAAAGATGTCAACGAAGATGCCGATGAAGTTGCTCAGGCGACCACCGGATCAGGTTCGCACAGCCTCGACGCCCCCTACCTGGCGCGCCAAAGATGTCGGGGGTGTGCTGGTCGTGCCCCACGAGCACCTATGGGACCTTGGTCCCTTGTGGTTCGGAGGGGGCGGAGATTGCACAAAGAGCGATCGGCGATGCACACGGCGGATTTTACCCAGCCGGAGCTCTCGGAGAGATAATACTCTACTGCTGCTTTGTGGATTATCTTGTGTTCTTGCTAGGGAGCAATGCAGGCTACAAGACCTAGCGTGAGTGTGGTTTTCTATCGAGCCGAACCGAACCCCTTCTACGTTGCCCCCGGACCTCCTTTTATAGGCACAAGGGGTTACCACATATGGCAAGTAGACAAGGGTAAGGTAGTAAAAACATAGGTTGGTACACGCTATATACGGTGTCTGATAACCTATACCTAACTCGACGGCAAGGGACAAGAGTCATCAATGCCCGTCTCGGTCGCCCGAAACGAAGGCAACAGGACCGTTAAGTGCGCCTCCGTTCGCCACGATGGTAGCTTGTCAGCGCTGCTTGTCGCTACTCTCCGCTGGCTGCGCAGCCCCCCGACACGCGTCCTTGGGAGAGCCCGTGGTGACACGTTGGCGGTTGAGCTGGAGCGGAGATGAAGAGAGGTCGCCCGCCCGCAAGCGCCTTGCGCGCGGGAACCTTGTCGCTTTGGGGTTCGGGCGCCAAGCCTTCCCCGTCAAGCTCCTCTTGCGGGGCCTTGTTTCTTTAAGCTACTGAGTGGCCTTCCGGCAAGCTCCTCTTGCCGGGTCTTGATTGCTTTGCTATTAAATGGCTCCAAGGGAGCTCTTGAGGTCTTGGCGGCCATCAGTGCGGCTGGCCTTAAGGAGTCATGCGACTGTCCGTGCACGAGTTCGGGGTACTAGGGTACCCCTACTCTAGTACACCGACATGAGGCATAGTGCATCTACGTGTAAAAGGCGGTTCTACGCATTAAATTAAAATATAAATGGCATTATTATTATTGGATGAGATCATGAATTTTGCAAAATTGCGTATGGACGAAAATCGGTCTATCACACACCCATACTCTATTGAATTCTAGCATGTGCATGTGTTTATTTCATATTATCGATCCATAGAGTGAGAGCGGTTTGAAATACAGGCAATGGATGCTTTTGCAATTCATATATAAACATTAATTAGTGAACTCCATGTTGTTAGTGTGAAGCACTTTATACATTTGTCACTTGCATGGATACATTCCAAATTGCTAGCTACGAAATAAAATACATGTCGAATTCAACATAAAGGGGTTTGAAGATTGAATTCATAGGAAGTGCATTCATCTATTTGAACCGAGATAATGGCATTTGTAAATTAGATGTAAAAGGGGCATCAATCTTTGTTGTGAGTTTGAACATGCTATATATATTCATACGCATATCTAACTTTTTTTTGCAACCAAGGAGATTATACCTGTAACCATGCATGAAAACTGAGGTAAGTTGCATATTTTTTAATATATACTCGTGTACAATGTATATTAAAATGTACCCGCACCATTCCAAAATAATCGTAGCTTTAGGATTTTCAAGAGTAAAGATTTGTGAAGTTTGACAAATCCTGAAAGTTCAATTCAAGAGAACCGAAAACGTTAATGCTTCTGCACCCAAATATTGAGCGAAGGCCAAATAGGCCTCTGGTCACCCAAACCCTTGAGACTAATGTTTTGGTGGTAGGAAATTACTTTCCGACTCTGGCCCGTGTAGCCTATCGGCCCGATGTCCAAAGGTCTAAACCGGGTAGGTTTGTAACTTCACCAAGGCGCCAATCTCAACCGCCCCGAGAAGCATTCATATGCCATGGGCACTTAAACACCCATGCTCGGCGAAATCTATCCCCATACATTTGGGACACGACATGACTGTCCTACCCCAACCATAATATGTCCGAAATTTTAGATGGGGCAAAGTTTGTAACTTTCCCCAAATTTCAAACAAGCGCGTCTCAAACCGAAACATTGTTCCCCCTTAGTTCCCCGCCTCCCTCTGTTTCCCCATTCATACTCTGTGGGCGCGAAAACACCCTCTCCACCAGCCGCGAAACCCCAGCCTCCTCCGTCCTCCACCCCATAGCGGCCAATCTACCACCGCCCTCCTCCATCACGCCGGAGCCGGTACCCCGACGTCATCGTCCAATGCAACCACAACCGCAACGCCCTCAAGGACTTGCAGCTGAAGCCGAGGCAGAGCTAATTCCACGACGCCGACGCCGACGTGCGCCGTACCAGAACCACTCCGACCACGCCGTCATGTGCCTCACTTCTGCGGCTCCACTGTCGCAACCGTCCACCGCACTGGAGCTGTTCCCGCTACGCCGTCGTTCGCCGCCTCGGATCTGCTTCTCCGCCGCCGACAGACAGCCACCGCACCACACTCAACAACTTGGCCATGGGTTCGTCCAAGGCTGCACCGTTCTCCACAACTTCTGGTTTCCGGCGAACAACAAGATCGTCGGAAAAACAGAAGGAGGACACAACACTGCCAGCAGAAAGAGATACTCCTCGTCCCTTATTCATGCAAATCTTACGTCTCCGCTCACACCGTATTCATCCCACGAAAGAAACTAGTTGAGCTCTTACTGCATCTTCTTCATGATACTAAATGCACAAGGTTTTCTCCCTTTTACTATTTTCACCTTTGCTAGAGGTCAGTAGCCCGCCTGGATTTCAATTCAGGGTCAGTCGAACCGCAATTAAAATAAGCAGCACCCTCTTAGGCGTGCGGAGCACCTAGTCCGCCTGTTCCCCGGGGAAGCGGCGCATTGGTGTCTATCATAGGGGTGTGGGGCGCAGGAGCTGCTTGCGCCCGATCTGGAGGTTGGCGGGGCTTGAATGGATGGCCGGGGGGCGGTGCCAAGCACGGCGGTGCGGTGAGGTCGTGGGGAGGCGCGGCGGGGAGAATCTTGGGCGATGGTATTTGGCGTTTTGAGGAAGATCGTCAACACTGACTGGCTGGAGGTAGATGAAGGCGATTTGCCCTTTCTTTGTACATCGGACGGTGCAGAAAAAATGGACTGGCCTATTTGCTTTCAGTCGACTGTTATTTTCATAGAATCCTGTAGTAATTGAGTGTGCCATGCATGTTGTAGAGCTATCATATGTCTCCTGTCATTTATTTCTCACCGACTGCTATACGCTACCTTTACACTGTACTAATTGTGCACACTTCACCCATACTCACACTATTGTTTTTCTATGCATGGGTATTTCAGACTCGACGCAAAGTGTTGATGAATGCAGAAAAGAAAAGACAGAAGTCGCTCCAGTGTAATTCGAAGATAAGCACTAAGCGTTTCAGCGCTCTAATGGGTGTAGTTTCAGCAGTTGGAGACAGTAAACGTAGCACTTCAGTTGATGATCTCAATTTCCACACACAACCATCCCAGGTGCTTGCTTTAACTTCGCGCTGTCAAATCTGGTTGCATGTTGTATATGGTGTCTAGCTTGTATTGCTTCCAATTTAGTTAAATTGCATCTGCTTACTTTACACATTATACCTTTGATAATGACATGCCTTCCTGTTTTTGATACATACGACATATGTCTATTAACCATGTTAGTACATCAAACTAATGCTCTTTTGTATCCCTCGTCAATCACTTATGATGAGACAGTCACCCGGGTGGGTTACTGTGTTACGCCCTACTCGTTTAAAGAGTGCAGTGTCATCCTCCCCCACATGATTCTCAAGAAACAGCAAGGCTAAATGAAGATAGTCAACGTAGCTCTCTGGTTGATCACCGCAATTCCCCCACACAACCATCGCAGGTGCTTGCTCTTACTTGGCAGTGTGATATGTGGTTGCATGTTGCATATGGTGTCTACCTTGTAATGCTTCTAATTAGGGTAAATTGCATCTGCTTAGTTAACACATTATACCTGTGAATATGACATGCCTTCCTGTTTTGGTACATACTACGTCTTTCTATTAACCATGTTCTTACATGAAACTACTTTTCTTGTGTATCCCTCATCAATGCTCCTAATTTGTTAAATTGCATCTATAGCTTACACATTATACATGTGAATATGACACGCCTTCCTGTTTTTGGTACATACTACATCTGCCTATCACACCATGTTCTTACATCAAACTACTGTTCTTCTGTATCCTGCGTCTATCGCTTATGATGAGACAGTCATGCGCGTGGGTTAATATGAGACGCAATACTCTTATAAAGAATGCAATTTCATCCTCTCCACATGATTCTCAAGAAACAGCAAGCCTAAATGAAGATATTTTACTTTGCTCTGTACCTGAAGACAGCACTTCCCCTACACCACCATCATAGGTGCTTGCTCCAACTTCGCAATGTGATATATGGTTGCATGTTGCATATTGTGTCTAGCTTGTAATGCTTCTAATTAGGGTAAATTGCATCTGTTTAGTTTACACACTATACCTGTGAATATGACATGCCTTCCTATTTTTGGTACACACTACATCTATGTGTTAACCTTGTTCTTACATGAAACTACCTCTCTTCTGTATCATGCATCAATCACTTACAATGAGTCACCTTTATTCGTTGCATATTGCATATTATTTCTAGCCTGTTGCCGTGTATTTCTTCTAATTTGGTCAAATACATTTGTTAGGGCACCCTTTTAATTTGGCAGAGTGATATTGGTTTCATCTTTCATATGGTTTCTAGCTTGCATCGATTCTAACAAGTTCAAGCACCTTATGCTTAGTTTACACTTTATACATCATACATGTCAATATGTCACGCCGTCCTGTTTTTCATACATATTCCATCCTCCTATCATGCGGCTGCCTTACTTTAAAGTAGTGTTCGTCAGTATCATGCATCAATAAGTTCTGAAGAGCAAATTTTATTCCTTTTTCTTGTGGGTTTGACTTGACAAGGCAAAATCAAGAAAGAGGAAGGAAAAGAGTAAGGAAAGCGATGATGGTGGTCCTCTGCAGCAACGTAAACGGAGCAGCTGTACCGATTCTCCTTGTACTGATAGTGCATTACATGGTCCAAGTCTCCGCTGCCCTACTCCACCATCCAAGGTGCTTGCTCTAACTTGGAAGTGTGATATCTGGTTGCATGTTGCATATGGTGTCTAGCTCATATTCCTCCTAATTAGTGTAAACTGCATCTGCCTAGCTTACACATGATACATGTGAATATGACACGCTTTCCTATTTTTGGTACATACTATATATGTCTATCACACCATGTTCTTACATGAAACTACTCTTCTTGTGTATCCTGCATCAGTCACTTATGATGGGACACCTTTAAGTTGGCAGTGTGATATTGGTTTGCATCTTGAATATGATTTCTAGCATGTATTGCTTCTAGTTTGATGAACGCCACCTATGACGAGACAGTTTTAACTTGGCAGAGTGATATTGATTGCACCTTCCATATGGTATCTTGCAGTGTTTCTAATTTGTTGAAGTGCCTTCTGCTTAGTTACCACATCATAGGTGTGAATATGTCAAGCCATCCATTTTTTCATACATATTCCATCCTTGTATCATGACTTTGCCTTTCATCAGAGTAGTGTTCGTCAGTATCATGCATGAATGAGTTCTGAAGAGCGAATGATATTCCTTTTTCTTGTCGGTATGACCTCACAATGCAAAATCAATAAAGCTGAAGGAAATTGGCAAGGCATTGGATGATGGTGGTCCTTCCGAGCAATTGAAACGGAGGTTCTCTACAGATTCTACTCCGCCATCCTCCCAACAAGATTCGCAAGACAACGCAAGGCTAGACAGCTGTGTAGATGATGAGCACATCTCCCCTACTCCACCATCACAGGTGCTTGCTCTAACTTGGCACTATTATATGTGGTTGCATGTTGCATATGATGTCTAGCTTGTATTGCTTCTAACTTTGTTGAATTGCATCTGCTTACTTTACACATATTGCTTGTGAATATGACATGTGTTCCTGTTACTACATCAGACTACTATTCTTGCATATCCCGCATCAGTCACTTATGATAAGGCACCTTTAAGTCGCCACTATGATATTGGTTGTTTCTTGCATAAGATTTCTAGCATATACTGCTTCTAATTTGTTGAAATGCCATACAGTTTGAACATGGCAGAGTGATATTGGTTGCATCTTTCATATGGTGTCTAGCTTGCAGTGCTTCTAATTTGTTGAAATGCCTTCTGCTTAGTTACCACATCATAGGTGTGAATATGTCACACCATCCTGTTTTTCATACATTTTCCATCCTCGCATCATGTTTTTGCCTTTCATCCGAGTAGTGTTAAACAAGTATCATGCATGAATGAGTTACGAAGAGCGAATTTTATTCCTTTTTCTTATCGGTTTGACTTCACAATGCAAAATCATTACAACTGAAGGAAATTAGTCCGGCGGTGGATGATGGTGGTCCTTGAACAACTCAAGCAGGGGTCTCTCAGATTCTACTCCGCCATCCTCCCAACAAGATTCGCAAGACAACACAAGGCTGGACAGTCAATGTAGCTGTGTAGATGATGAGCACATCTCCCCTACTCCACCATCACAGGTGCTTGCTCTAACTTGACACTATTATATGTGGTTGCATGTTGCGTATGATGTCTAGCTTGTATTGCTTCTAATTTGAATTGCATCTACTTACTTTACACATAATGCCTGTGAATATGACATGTGTTCCTGTTTCTAGAACATACGTGTACATGATGAGCACATCTCCCCTACTCCACCATCACATGTGCTTGCTCTTACTTGGAACTGTTATATGTGGTTGCATTTTCCGTATGATGTCTAGTTTGTATTGCTTCTGATTATGTAGAATTGCATCTACGTAGCTTACAACTTATACCTGCAAGGATCACTTACCCATAAGACACATTTAACTTGGGACTGTGATGTAGGTTGCATCTTGCATTGTCTTCTAGCTTATACTGCTTCTAATTTCTTGAAATGGCACTTACGATGAGACACTTTTTACTTGATAGAGTGATATTGGTTGCATGTTCATATGTTGCCTAGCTTTCATTTCTTCTAATTTTGTTGAAATGCCTTCCGCTTACTGTTTTTTCATACATATTCCATCCTCCTATCGTATGTGTGAATATGAAACGCTGTCTTTTTTGTATATATTCCATCCTCCTATCCTGCGCTTGCCTTACATCAAAGTAGTGTTCGTCTGTATCATGCATCAACTAGTTATGCAGAACTAATTTTATTCATATTCTTGTGGTTTTGACTTCATAAGGAAATATCAGAAAATAGGAAGGAAAATAGTAAGTTAGGGGATGTTGGTAGTACTCTGCACCGACGCAAACAGAGACTCTCTAGATTTTCCACTGCTACTGCTAATGAAGTTGAAGTCCCAAGTCTACATGATGAGTTCATCTTCCGCACTCCACCATCGCAGGTGCTTGCTCTAAGTTGAAAGTGTGATAATTGGTTTCATGTTGCATATGTTGTCTAGCCTGTATTTCTTCTATTTTGATTAAATTGCACCTGCTGAGTTTATCGTTATACATGTGCATATGACATGGCTTTTCGTGTCTAGAATACATCGCATCTATCTATCATACCATGTTCTTAGATCAAAGTACTGATGTTGTGTATCCCGCATCAAGTAACTCATGATTGGGCGCTTTTAACATGGCAGTTTGATAGTGGTTGCATCTTGCATTGATTTCTCGTTGTCTTGCTTCTAATTTTTGAATTGCCACTTATGACAAGACACTTTTAACTTGGCGAGTAATATTGGTTGCATCTTTCATATGGTGTCTAGCTTGCATTACTTCTATTTTATTGAAAATCATTACCTTAGTTTGCACATCGTAGCTGTGAATATGTCATGCCGTCTGTTTTTCTTACATATTCCATCCTCATACGGTTGTCTTACATCAAAGTATTGCTTGTCTGTATCATGCATCAATGAGTTCTGAAGAGTGATTTTATTCTTTTGTGTTGTGGGTACAGCTTGACATGGCAAAGTAAAAAAAGAACAAGGAAAATAATATAGTAGGGAGTGTTGTTACTTGTCGGGTGAAACGGAACAGGTTCTGTCGTCGAGATTCTGCTGGTACTTATAGTGTAGTAGAAGGTCCAAGTCCACCGGCTAAATCTACAAACACAGTATCACCTGCTCCACCAGCTGCAGCATCCGCTTCAACTGTACCAGCATCTCAACTAGTTACTCGTTCGTTTGCTCGAACTGGCGGTTCCCAAGCTGCCTTCACACCTAACACTACTTCAAGCACTACCGACACAATAGGACTTGGCAAGATCAGATGAACCTCATAAGCATCAACACCAAGACGGTACCTGACCGAGTCAAGTTGCAGTTGCATGCTCCTTTATATGTACTCTCACAGTTTGATGTACACTAAAACTTTCCATATTCGTTGTTGAACTAGCACCACGGCGCAAGCGAAATAGACATCGGGATAATGCTTGACAGATTAACAAAATTTAAAGGAGGAAGAATGGAGATCCATTATGAGGCAGGTTTAAAAGGCCACGTGATGCTCTGAGTCGCCAAATTAGTATCGAGGCAGCCGTTGCCGTTAGGTGTCATGCGCGTATCCTCCCAACGTGGATCCGAGACAGAATGAGAAAGATAATACCAGTTTAACACCTTCCTTGACCATTTATCCGTAAGTAATGTTATTCATCGCAATTAGTAATATTGTCTTGCTCTGTCCCATAGTTTCTAGCTTCCTCCTAATAAGACTCATATTCTTTTTCAACAGATGAGGTTCAAGTTGGATCCGAAAGATGATGCAACTAAACAAGCATGCACTCATGTTTTCGATCGCGCTCTGCGATAGTATCGGTACCACCTTAGAAAATCTCACTTTGAAGGCAAGGCTAACAATGAAATCGCCCAAACATCTCCGATGGAATATATTACGATGAAGATGGACAACCCTCGTTAAACACCGGTGCGATCCAAAGTATCGGGTAGGCTATATGTATTTGATCAGACCACATATTGAACTTGTATTTATGTACGTGCCTTACAAGTGTATCTTCTTCTAGGCTAACTGTTTGAAGAACAAAACCAAGCGTTCTAAAGTGAAATTCCAACAGATAATAGGATCTCGTAGCTATATTGCACACTGCGAGGCTTTTGTAAATAGCTGATACTTCCTTCTTTTTTTGTGCCATATTATCGTATCTATATTGACTTGTTCCAAATACAGAGGAAAGCCCGTGCGGACCAAAAAGAACCTGAACCGAATGCAATGCAAATCTTCAAGGATTGCCACACCAGCAAGATGAAGGGCATGAGCACACCAGTTCAAGCCGCTGTTGTAAGTCCTTACTCCTCCTGCCTTGAACTGATTGGTACTATGATGTGTTCATTCAACTACTTGGTTTGCAACCAATGTCAGTTACTCTGTTCACTTTTATACACAATTGTCTTAACGTATCATTTCACCTTACATGGTTTAAAAGAGATGAAGGATATTCTTTTGGTCTTGATCTGTAATCTAGTTGTTATGTTCACGTGCGCACACAATGATAAAATAGCCTGTTTGTTTTATATCGGTTTGCCCATGATATGAATGACGTCATACTATGTTCATCCTACTTTAAACCATGTCTCTTTATCCTTAGATGTCAACGAATGTGAGGAAATAGACAATACAGTAGGCATGCTACATGGACATATGTTCCGAAAGTGATTTTATTATGTAGTTGGCAGTACAATACATGCTAATGTATTATAGTAGTTCACCAAAATAAGTTATGTATAAACGTTTATCCTACTTTGTTTGTTTTTGTCACATTAGTAACTTATTTGGTACACTAATCTACAAGTTCAAACTTTCAGGAAGCTATGGAACAAATGATTGAACAGCCACAACCACCTGAAGGTGATGAGGCTACTATAGGCACAATGTCAGTATCTCTCCACTAACAGTGCAAAAAGCACCTTCCTGCGAAATTCTGGGTTGGTTTTCAAGGTAACCTCGTCCAAATCGCCTACTGAACAAAATCTTCCTGCTAGACAGAGTGATATATCTGTGCTCCAGACACAAGTCCAATCCCTAATGGACGTTGTTTCGGAAACAAGAATATTTGTTGAGAAATGTCGTCAAGATATGAATGGTTTTGAAACCAGACTATCAGACATTCGCTTCTTTGTTGAAGAGCAATGGCGGAAAAAAGGTAGAGATCGTGCTGCTCCATCATATTCTACAGCCTGAAACATTAGCACTCAGGTCAAATGATCTGTGCTTCTATACATCTGATGGTGCTTAAATCTGGAAGGACTGTAAAATTTATGCCAACAGGCCTTTTGTTGTATGATTGGAATTTATTTTGTTGTGATACAACATTTATGATGCTGCCACAGGCTGCAGTAATTACGATGCTATTTTTGTATAGTGTAGGTTTATCTTAGTAATGTATTCGGCCGAAAGCTTCATAGGAGCCCAACATGCCAAGACTCGTTGGGTCCATTCCAATTGGGCTAAAAACGATTACGGGCCGAAATTGGCATGTAGCCCACTAAAAATATCTGGGCTTAAATTAGCATAAGCTTTCAAATTTTTCTGGTAGGCATGTGCCCATAGTGGGCCTTTAACAGGCCTAAACATAATTTGGGCCCTCAGTAAAAATAGGCCGTTTACAGGTGTAAATATCTTGAGCCCATAAAAAACATGGGCCTTTAATAGACCGAAAGTGAGATTGGGCCCTGATTGTGCCAAATAACCCACTGGACTTAGCAGGACGAAATGGTGGCCCATTTACTATGCGGATATTTGACAGGCCGAAATTTGAACGGGTCGTAAATGCGCCGACCTAATACACGGGCCTTTAACAGGCCGAAACTTCAATCCGGCTAGATTATCGTCATTTTTATATGGGCTGTTAATGGGCCTGATATGACATTGGGCCACATATGGCCCATGGTTTACGTCCGGCGTTAACAGGCCAAAAATGACAACAGGCCGAAAGTGGCCCAAATCTTTAGTGGGCCTCTAACAGTCGAATAGACGACATGGCGAATATGACCCAAATCCTTCATGGTCGTTTATGGGCCGAAAGTTTTGATGACCTGTAAATGGGCCCAAATGAAGACGGACCTTTAACAGGCCGGAAATACACCGGGCCGTAATTCGGCCCAATTACTTATCGGACTGTTAACGGGCCAGAAGTGACCATGGGCCGCATTGATGACAAGTTTAGACCAGGCCATTGACGGGCCGACTTGACAAAGAATGTTGGGCCTTTAGCTGGGCCGGCCCATTATGGTCTGCAGAATCTTGTGGGCCTTTAGCTGGGCCGGCCCATTGTGGTCCGCAAAATCTTGTGGGCCTTTAGCTGGGCCGGCCCATTATGGTCTGCAGAATCTTGTGGGACTTTAGCTAGGCCGGCCCATTATGGTCCGCTAAATCTTATGGGCCTTCGGTTGGGCCGGCCCATTTAAACTTTGTGGGCCACTTTTGGGCCGGTCCAGCTAAAGGCCCACAAGATTTTGCAGACCATAATGGGTCGGCCCAGCTAAGGCCAATGAGAATTTTACACGTGGAAAATCGGTATTGGTCGTGGCTGTTAACGGGTTATTGGATCCAAAATCCGACCCAATAGCTTAACGGCGTTCCGTTACGGTGGATGCCACGTGTCGGTCACCCTTGACGAAGTGCTAAGCACTTCTGTAACGCGCGATTTATCGTCATGGAAGTGGACAGTTCCGTGATGATAATTTTGGTAATGTCATGGAACACTTCTACGACGGCACAGGTATGACTATCTTGATTCTGTCATAAATTTGTCATGGATGTACATGCATGAAAAAAAAGCGACCTACTGTGACAAACACGTATCATCACGGAAGTGTATTTTTTTTGTAGTGACGATCTGCTGCTAGGGCTGTCGCAAATGCATGAGCAATCTCGGCAGGCAATGCGGAGTGTTGCCAAGGCCTTATGGCATCCGCCTCCCCTCCAGGAAGTATGGAGGAGCTTGTAGAGCTATTCAAGGGAGCGCGGCGGCGCATCCGATTATGGAAAATATCGGCCTGCCGGGAGGGTGCGCGAGAGGCCTGTGCCATGGTGAAGACACGGTATACCAAGCTTGATCCGAATCGTATGGCCCGGGTCGGACCTCTAGGGTTGGATGGGAAGGAAGTTCCCGTTAGTTTGGTATATGACCAAGTAGAAGTAGCCGCATAGTATTGCCAATAGGATTGTAAATTAGACAACCTGTTGGATGGTATACAACAGAAAGTTTTTGAGTCCTAAGTGACTATGTACTTTCCTTGGCAGATGTAACTCTAGCTGAATTGTAAAATGATTGTCATGGCAGACCTTCTCGCTTCAACCTCTGGACCCGAGGGTGCGGAGTATTTCCGAATACCAGAGCGGCCGAATGGACCGGGGTATGCGTGGAAACCAGTCGTAGGGTTCATAGTTTCTTGAACACATAAGTTGTATCCGGCTAGTTATGTTATATTACCTTAATATTGTAAGAAACATCTTCCAGAGAGAATAGTTCCGTTAAGGGTTCCTTTCCCTGGGTGTGCATGCGTTTAACGTGCATGTGAGGACTATGATTGAAAAATCGCAGTATATTTAACTTCTGGGGGTTCACAATGGAGTGAATGTAAGAAACGTCTTTAGTTCACCGACCGAATATTCCCTTAAGAACGCTAGCTTTCGGCTACACCCAGTCTGAGGTACACATCCGGATGACCCGGCAGTAACAATCGCAGAGGTGCTCCCTTTATGCCCTAGCCGAACTAACGGGAACATAGGGCATAAGCACAGGAGCCAGGCAACCCAGCTTGGCCAAAACTTAAGTCATATCAGTGCATATAATGGCGAAGAAAAGGTACATATGGGAAAAAACGCATATGTGATGAGCTTGATGCTCGGAAAATAATAATAGCAAGCTTCTGTCTAAGAAGCCCCTAGGTAGGGATGAAAATGGAGTGGAAAGTTTCCGCTTTTCCGAAGGAAAAATGGAAACGGAGAGGAAATATGAAAATGGAAATGGAAATTTGCAAAATGGAAATGGAAATGGAATTTTTTATGCGGAAACGAAAACAAAAACGGAATGGTGTTTTCCGGTGGAACACACGTGGAAACAGAACTTTCCATTTCCGTTAATATGGAATTTCTGTTTCTACTATAGCCTCATGGCTACTTTGTAGCCAACTACCAAACAACACACAATGACACAATGAGTAGAATGAGTAGAATGTATCATTTGAGTACCAACTTTTACTACCACACACATACTCAGCTAGACTATATACGGAATTGTCATGTACTACTACAATACTACCCTATGTTGCCGACACAACCATATTAATTTGTAGCCATGTTAAGAATTCCATCAATTTGTTTGTTTTTTGTCTGTATTTCTCTATGATTCAAGGGGGTTTAAGTTCCGGTCAACACACAGTTTTGTTTCCATATCCGCTCTGTATTCGCTTCATGTTCCGGCAGTATCTGTTTCCGTATTCGTTTCCGGGGTTTCTGTATTCGTTTCCGCTTCTGCAAAAAATATGAAAACAAATATAGTAGCAACCAGTTCCGTCCGTTTCCGTGCCGTTTTCATCCCTACCCCCAGGTATAATGGACGTACATAGTTGAAGATGTATGCGTCAGGGGTACGCGGTCTAGCCGCATGGAAGCTTTAAGGCTAAAGAGAAAAGACGAAAAGAAAGAAAAATGATGGAAATCACAGGGGGAAGGAGACGAACAAAGGGTTCGGCGCTAGGCATAGAACCTTTAGAGTCTAGCCGTGTTCCATGGGTTCGGCTCTAGGTGATTGTCTGACGCATCACGCAGGCGGTACGCTCCTCTGGTGAGAACTTCGTCAATGACGAAGGGACCCTCCCACTTGGGCTTTGGTTTGTCCTTTTTCTTGTCCGTCAGCCGTAGAACGAGTTCGGGAATATTGTAAGTCTTGGCCCGCACTTCTCTGCTTTGATACCTGCGAGCTTGTTGTTGATAGAATGTGGAACGGGCCTTTGCGACATCACGCTCCTCCTCCAGGGCATCTAAGCTATCCAGCTGATCAAGCTCAGCCTCCCTCTCTTCGCACATGCACACTCGAGGTGAGTCATGAATAACGTCGCAGGGTTACACTGCCTTTGCGCCGTACACCATTAAGAAAGGTGTGTATCCGGTAGTGCGATTGGGCATGGTCCGCAGCCCCCAGAGTATGGAGTCGAGCTCCTCAACCCAGTGCTTGTCTGATTCTCTCAAAGACCAGTGGCTCATTCGACTTGACCGTTTGTTTGCGAATGATCAATAGAGGCGTAATCGAGCTTGATGCCCAGATTAGCGCACCAGGTTTTCACTTCGTCGGCTGTGAAATTGGAGCCGTTATCAGTGATGATGTTCTGTGGAACACCGTAACGGTGTACAACACCAAATATGAATTCTATCACTGGCCCAGACTCGGACGTTTTAACTGGTTTGGCCTCTATCCATTTGGTGTATTTATCCACCATGACCAGCAGATATTTTTTCTTATGGCTTCCTTCTTTAAGGGGTCCAACCATATCCAGTCCCCAGACTACAAAAGGCCAAGTAATGGGGATTGTTTGTAGGGCAGTCGGGGGCATATGGCTTTGGTTGGCGAAGAGTTGGCCTCTGACGCAACGTTGGACAAGGTCCTATGCATCTTCTCGGGCCGTCGCCCAATAAAACCCTGTACGAAAGGCCTTGATAACAAGGGCCCGAGCTGCGGCATGGTGCCCACCGAGACCGGCATGAATCTCAGCCAGAAGCTGCCGCCCCTCCTCCTCGGAGATACATCGTTGAAGGACTCCGGTAGAGCTTTTCTTGTAGAGCTCTCTGTCATGAACCTTGTAAGCCTTCGAGAACCGGACAATGCGGCGGGCCTCATTCTAATCCTCGGGGAGTTCCTTCCTATTAATTTAGCCCAAGAAGGGTTCGGTCCATGGGGCAATGACTGCCGTAATGAGATGGGCCGACGGTGTTATTTCGGTGGCTGAGCCCCCGATGATATCGGTGTGTTCGGGATCTGGGGTTGTGTCCGGATCCGGACTAGTGTTGCCGCTCTTCGCTTGCCACACAATGGATGGCTTAAAATGCCTTTGCAGAAAGATGTTAGGTGGGACGGGGTCACGCTTGGCGCCGATGCGAGCAAGGACGCCCGCCGCTTGATTACTTTCTCGGGCCACGTGATGAAACTCGAGCCCCTCGAACCGAGCAGACATTTTTGGACGGCATTACGATAAGCAGCCATCTTCGGATATTTGGCATCGAAGTCTCCATTTATTTGAGATATTGTGAGGTTTGAGTTCCCGTGCACTTCCAGGCATTGTATGCCCATCGAGACAGCCATTCGAAGGCCATGCAATAAGGCCTCATATTCGGCTGCGTTATTAGAGTTTGTGTATAATATTTGGAGTATGTACTGGACGGCGTCTCCATTGGGGATGTTAAAACGACGCCCGCTCCTAGTCCTGCCAGCATTTTGGAACCATCAAAATACATAACCTAGTTGGAATATGTGCTCTACTCTTTAGGGAGTTTGGCCTCTCTCCATTCGGCAACAAAGTCAGCCAGTAGTTGGGATTTAATGACTCGACGCGGTTTGTATGTTATGTCCAATGGAAGGATATCAATGGCCCATTTGGCAATCTGGCCCATAGGATCGCGGTTGTTTATTATTTCATTGAGTGGTACTTCGGAAGCCACTTTCATCGAAAACTCCTGGAAGTAGTGTCGTAGCTTCCGGGATGCCATGAAGACCGCGTATGCTATCTTTTGATAATGAGGGTACCGGCTTGCATGGTGTTAGGACAGTGGATATGTAATATACTGGCTTATGAAGCGGGAACTTGTGTCCTTCCTGCGCTCGTTCAACGACGAGCACGGCGCTCACCACCTGGTGCGTTGCCTATATATATAATAACATGGGTTCGCCGACGCTCGGCGCGGCCAGCATTGGTTTGCTTGCTAGCAGGGATTTTATTTCTTCAAGTCCGGCCGTTGCCGCATCCGTCCACTCGAAGTGACCGGTGCACCGTAGAAGGCGATAGAGTGGCAATGCCTTTTCTCCCAATCTGGAGATAAAGCGGCTTAATGCTGCCACGCAACCGGCGAGTTTTTGGGACCTATTTAAGGTCCTTTGGCGTAGCTGTGAAAAAGCTCAGATTTTGGCTGGATTTGCTTCAATTCCTTTATTGGAAACGATGAAGTCCAGCAGTTTTCCAGCGGGGACGCCGAAAACACACTTTTCCAAATTGAGCTTAATGTCATACACGTGGAGGTTGTTGAATGTGAGACGTAAATCGTCTATGAGTGTTTCGACGTGTCTAGTTTTGATGACGACGTCGTCCACATATGCTTCATCTGTCTTGCCGATCTGTTTCTCCAGGCATGTTTGAATCATGCGTTGGTAGGTGGCGCCGGCGTTCTTGAGCCCGAAGGGCATGGTGTTGAAGCATACTGGCCCATATGGGGTTATGAATGTTGTTGCGGCATGATCGGGCTCCTTCATTTTAGTTTGATGGTATCCGGAATATGCGTCGACGAAGCACAGTGAGTCATGTCCTGCGGTAGCGTCAATGATCTGGTCGATGCGGGGGAGGGGAAAGGGATCCTTGGGGCAGGCCTTGTTAAGGTCTTTGAAATCAACACACAGGCGCCAGGATTTGTCCTTCTTTGGCACCATCACCATGTTTGCCAGCCAGTCCGAGTGTTTTATTTCTCTAATGAATCCGGCCTCGATTAGCTTGGCCAGCTCCTCCCCCATAGCTTGACGTTTAGGTTCGGTAAAACGCCGTAGTGTTTGTTTGACCGATTTATATCCTTTCAATATATTTAGGTTGTGTTCGGCCAACTTGCGTGGGATTCCTGACATATCAGAAGGGTGCCAGGCGAATATGTCCCAGTTCTCGAGCAAGGAACTCTTGTAGCGCGGCATTGACCGTTGGGTCTAATTGTGCTCCAATAGATGCTGTTTTCTTGGGGTCCGTTGGATGGACTTGGAATTTGAATATTTCTTCTGCCGGTTTGAAGGAGGTGGATTTGGGTCGTTTGTCTAGGATCACATCGTCCTTGTCCACCGTGGAGCGCTGTGTGGTTAATTCTTCTGCTGCAAGGGCTTCAGATAATACCTTCAGGGCCAGGGATGCGGTTTTATTTTCGGCGCGGAGTGCTATGTCCGGATCACTGGCGACAATGATTATGCCGTTGGGCCCGGGCATCTTATGCTTCATGTACCCGTAATGAGGTATATCTTGGAAGCATGTAAATGCCTCTCACCCCAAAAGGGCGTGATATCCGCTGTTGAAAGGGGCCACTTGGAAGATTATCTCTTCAGACCGATAATTCTCTGGCGTGCCGAATACCACGTCAAGTGTTATTTTTCCCGCACACCGCACCTCCCGACTGGGAATGATTCCTCGAAAGGTTGTGCTGCTTTGCTCGATGCGGCTCCTGTCTATTTCCATTTTATGGATTGTATCCTCATAGATGAGGTTTAGTCCGCTGCCGCCATCCATGAAAACCTTGGTGAGCCGAAAGGCGTCCACAATTGGACTGAGGACCAAGGCAGCTGGTGCTCCGACTGTTCTGTATCTGGGTTCGTCACCGGCATTAAAAGTTATGGCCGTGTTGTTCCAAGGGTTTATTGTTGGGATTTGGCAGACCTCGGTGAGTTCGCGGAGTGCCCTTTTGCGCCTGTTGTTTGACGCGAATGTCTGGAAGACCGTTAATACTTTGAGGTCGTCGTCTTCTAGGGGCTGTTGTTCTGGGGTATTCTTGGTGAGGATATCCTCGCTGCTCTTGGCCACTTGCCGGAGTATCCAACATGCTCTAAGGTTGTGGGTTGGTGTATTAACCGGTGTTGTGTGTATTTTGCATGGCCCATCGAGCCATCCTTCTAGAACGGTTCTGTGCCCTGTAATGGGCTTATATTTCTTTATTTTTGGACTGGGCGTGCCGCGAGGGTGCACCCTTTTCGTTTGAACGAGGAGTTGAGTGGGGACCGATGGCTCCCAACGGGCTGCCTGAGTTTTCCCGTCGCTTTCCATTGCACTGTCCATCTTCACGATAGTTGCCAAGTCAGCGAAGTGTAATATGTGACAGCGGTTGATGGCATTGAGGATTCCTTCGTCCATGCAATTGTTGCGAAACGCTGAGATCGCGTTCTCGTCGCGGCAATATTTAAGTTTGTCTTTGACAAGGAGGAATCTCGCCCAGAAGTGGTGGACCGTTTCCTGAGACTGTTGTTGTATGCTCATGAGAGAGCTTATATCTGGGTGGGTGGGTGGATTTAAATCCGATCCCTGACCCAATTTTGGGTCCGGAGACTGAAGATCCTTTGAACTTAACAGTTCGAGCTCCGGCATATCAACTGATTTCTTAGGCCCGTCGTCCGATTCTGTGTCCAGAGGGCAAGATGCATCTCTTCACGGGTGGGTTTCCAGCTCTTTGAGGTCGGAGATCCGGACGTAGTCCATCCTCAGTATAGAGGAAGAATTGTCGTCTCGCTCCTCGATTACCGCTATCTGGTGGGTGATCGGTGGAGATTTGATTTCTCTCTGATCAGGTTTAAGCCCAATTCGATCGTAGTTTGTCGCGACCCCCAGGGCGGCGATGCGATCCAGGAGCTCGTTTAAAGATGAAAGCTCTGCTGGATCCATCTACTTGGAGTATTCGGAGTCAATACGAAGGGATTTTTCGATGACCCGACAGGTAATCGGCGGCTTAACGGCCGAACGGGCGGTCATGGTAAAGCCGCCCAACCGGAGGGTTTGGCCTGGGGCCTGTGCTCCTCCATAGGTGATATTGTCCTTGAGAACAATGCAACCCATCAATGCTATCTTCGACGTCACAGTGGAACTCTCAATGAAAGCACCAATGTCGGTGTCCAAACCGGCGGATCTCGGGTAGGGGGTCCCGAACTGTGCATCTGAGGTCAATGTTAACAGGAGACGGATGACACAATGTTTACCCAGGTTCGGGTCCTCTCTATGGAGGTAATACCCTACTTCCTGCTTTATTGATCTTGATGAATATAAGTATTACAAGAGTTGATCTACCACGAGAACGTAATGGCTAAACCCTAGAAGTCTAGCTTGTATGACTATGGTAAGGAGTCTCGTCCTCTACGGACCTAGTCCTCCGGTTTATATAGACACAGGAGGGATCTAGGGTTACATAATGTTGGTTACAGAGAAAGGAATCTTCATACTTGATCGCCAAGCCTGCCTTCCACGCCAAGGAGAGTCTCATCCGAACACGGGTAGAGTCTTCGGTCTTCGTATCTTCGCAGCCCATCAGTCCGGCCCATGGCTAACAGGCTGGACGCCTGAGGACCCCTTAGTCCAGGACTCCCTCAATCACCCTTGAGGTGAATACGTTGGGAGTCGAAAATATAAGCCCCTATCTTTCTATGTGTCTGGTTGAAACGTTTTTCTCATGTGTATGCGGTGAGTGCTAGCAATCATAGAAGACTATATGATGGTTGAGTATGTGGACTTGCCTAAAGGCTCCGATACGTGACCCTTCCAGAAAAGATGATTAATTGTAGTTGCAAAGTTGACTCAGAACATAGTTTGTTGGTTTCTAATAGAGTTTATGCTTTATACTCTGATAGTGTGATGAATTGTTACTTATTCATGAGAAGACTATGATAAAAGTTCTATGATAAAAGTCTTATGTTAAAGGTTATTGTTGTTATAATAATCTACATGATGCTTCTATGTCTGTATTTTGTTTTTATCGACACCTCTCTCTCTAAGCATGTCGACATGTTTTTTGATTTCAGTTTTCGCTTGAGGACAAGCGAGGTCTTAGCTTGGGGGAGTTGATATGTCCATTTTGCATCATGTTTTCCTACTGTTATTTATGATTTTTAATGCATAATAATGCTTTTTGGAGTAATTCTAATGCATTTTCTCTCATAATATGCAAGGTACACACAAAGAAGGAGAATTCTGGCAGTTGGAAATATGGACCCGGAAAAGCTACGTCAGGCTACCTATTCTGCACAACTCCAAACAAGCTGAAACTTTATAGAGAATTTTTATGGAATATATGAGGAATATTGGAGCCAATAAGTACCAGAGGGGGCCCACCAGGTGGGCGCAACCCACCTGGGCGCGCCATGGAGCCCAGGCACGCCCTGGAGGGTTGTGCTCACGAAGGCCCACCTCCGGTGCCCATCTTCTGGTATATAAGTTATTTTGACCTATAAAAAATAAGAAGCGGACTTTCGGGACGGAGCGCCTCCGTATCGAGGCAGAACTTGGGCAGGAGCACTTTTTCCCTCGGGCGGAGCGATTCCACCGGGGGAACTTCCCTCCGGAGGGGGAAATCATCATCCTCATCATCACCGACAACTCACCCATCTTGGGGAGGGAAATCTCCATCAACATCTTCAATAGCACCATCTCATCTCAAACCCTAGTTCATCTCTTGTGTTCAATCTTGTTACCGAAACTTGAAAGTGCAACGATCCCTGGGTGGTTTTGGTAATTACTAACAACATATAGCTCATTGAACTAATGCTACTTCAAGATGACTATTTCAGGAAGTTCAATGATTGGCATGGCATGGTTTAGAAATGTGGACCCCTCAAAATGCTAAGGACACACATTGGCTCAAGATCAAGACTCTAAATTTTCATTTTAGTGATCCCAGATCACATTGAGTCCATAGGAAAAGCCAATACTATTAAAAGGGGGTGAGGTGTTGCTTAATGGCTTGCTTGCTCAAAATGCTTAGTGATATGCTCCACAAACCCTCAATCACTTTATCATATCCACATATGTCCCAAACCAAAAGTTAAATTCGGCCCTACCGATTTGATCTATCCGGCACCATCGAGTTCACCTAACATAGACACTGCCAGAAACCCTAGTCACTTCGGTCTCACCGATAGGGATCTCGGTCTCACTGAGATGGGATTGCAAACTCTCTGTTTCCCTTCGTATCATTTCGGTCCAACCGAGATGAGCGATCGATCCCACCGAGTTCGCAATGCAAACTCTCCTTTTCCCCTTCGTAACGATTCGGTCTCACCGAGATGAGCGAATCGGTCCCACCGAGTTTTCCTGACCAACTCTCTGGTTAGCTTATTACCAAAGTCGGTCCTACCGAGTTTGTATAATCAGTATGCCCTAACCCTAATGAAATCGGTCCCACCGAGTTGACATGTCGGTCCCACTGAAAAGCCTAATGTTCACATTTTGAACTGGATCGGTCTGACCGAGTTTTCTGATTCGGTCCCACCGAGTTTGGTGAATTGTGTGTAATGGTTAGATTTTGTGTGGAGGCTATATATATACCCCTCCACCCACTGTTCATTCGTGAGGAGAGCCATCAGAACGTGCCTACACTTCCAGCATACATTTTCTGAGAGAGAACCACCTACTCATGTGTTGAGACCAAGATATTCCATTCCAACCACAAGAATCTTGATCTCTAGCTTTCCAAAAGTTGCTTTCCGCTCAAATCATCTTTCCACCAAATCCAAATCTGTGGGAGAGAGTTGAGTGTTGGGGTGACTATCATTTGAAGCACAAGAGCAAGGAATTCATCATCAACACACCATCTATTACCTTTTGGAGAGTGGTGTCTCCTAGATTGGTTAGGTGTCACTTGGGAGCCTCCGTCAAGATTGTGGAGTTGAACCAAGGAGTTTGTACAGGCAAAGAGATCGCCTACTTCATGAAGATCTACCCTAGTGACGCAAGGCCTTCGTGGACGATGGCCATGGTGGGTTAGACAAGGTTGCTGCTTCATGGACCCTTCATGGGTGGAGCCCTCCGTGGACTCGCGCAACCGTTACCCTTCGTGCGTTGAAGTCTTCATCAACGTGGATGTACGATAGCACCACCTATCGGAACCACGGAAAAAAACCTCCGCATCTACATTGCGTTTGCTCCCTCCAAACTCCTCCCTTTACCTTCGTATGCAAGTGTTTTCCATTCCACTGCTATACTCTTAGACTTGCATGTGTAGGTTGATTGCTTGGCTTGTTCTAAAGTTGTTAAAATCTGCCAAGACATAAAATTGTAAAAAGTCTAGATTTTTATTTTGGTCAAGTAGTATAATCACCCCCCTCTAGACATAATTTTGATCCTATAGAACTATAGATTGGTGCTTGTGGGTGACTAGTAGTGTTGATTACATCTTGTAGTTGATTACTATATGGTTTATTTGGTGGAAGATTATATGTTTAGATCCAATATGCTATTTAATACCTCTCTGATCTTGAGCATCATTATCATTTGTGAGTAGTTACTTTTGTTCTTGAGGTCACGGTAGAAATCATGTTGCAAGTAATCATGTGAACTTGATAGTGTTCGATATTTTGATTGTATGTATGTTGTGATTCCCTAAGTGGTGTCATGTGAACGTCGACTACATGACACATCACCATATTTGGGCCTAATGGAATGCATTGTGGATTAGTTATTAGATCATGGGTTGCGAGAGTAACATAAGCTTACACCCTAGTTTTTGCGCTATTCCATAAGGGACCGATTGGATCCAAAAGTTTAATTCTATGGTTAGAATTTATTCTTAATAATTTTCTCGTAGTTGCGGATGCTTGCGAGAGGGTTAATCAGAAGTAGGTGGTTTTTCAAGTAAGAACAGCACCTAAGCACCGGTCCACCCACATATCAAATTATCAAAGTAGCGAACACGAATCGAACCAACATGATGAAAGTGACTAGATGAAATTTCCGTGTACCCTCAAGAACACTTTGCTTATCATAAGAGACCGTTTTGGCCTGTCCTTTGCCTCAAAAGGATTGGGCTACCTTGCTGCACTTTTGTTACTACTATCGTTACTTGCTCGTTACAAATTATATTGCTATCAAACTACTTTGTTACTTACAATTTCAACACTTGCGGACATTACCTTGCTGAAAACAACTTGTCATTTCCTTCTGCTGCTCGTTGGGTTCGACACTCTTACTTATTGAAAAGAGCTACAATTGATCCCATATACTCTGGGTCATCAAGACTCCGTCCCAGGAGACGTCTGGATGGGGTACCTGAACGGGTCCGCCTGAGGGGCCAAGTGGCCATGCTGATGGTGGCGGGAATCCTGCTGATAGCGAGGGCGAGGTGGTTGAGGGGGGCCACCGTCTAGCTGTGTGGTTGTACACAGCTCACGCCTGTGTCGATGAATCGAGAGCAGAGGTGGTTGATTTTCCCTGATGGGGAGAGGTAAGTGCATTTACTATTTTTGTTCCATTTTCCTTCACATTTCTTCAAATATCTAATGCGTTGGCCTTGCCATACTATAGAGGTTGGCATCTCGCTAATGTTGTGCGTAGGCCCAACTTCGTCCTTGGTGTGCTTTGCTGGCAAAACTTCCCGTGGTTTGTCACGTTGCCCGGTGAGGGTCAGGTTTCAGAGCTAGGATTGAGGTGGGAGCACTACTTGGCTGCCTCGTCCCCACCGGAGGTGATGATCGATGGTCTCTTGTGCCACACGAGGGCAGAGATGGTGATCAGAACTTTTGGGTATTTCTCCTTTACACAATTAAAAATCTTCAAATAGCTAGCTATTGTGCTAATCAATGTTGTATCATTAGATTTCAGACCTTCTACAGGTGTGAGGGGGGATACGAGGAGGCGACGGCAAAGGTTATCAATGCCGAGTGGAGGCGCCTACTACAAAACTTACGGCACGGGGCTTGCGTGCAGGCTATTCGATACTACTACGCCTCGCGTGGTATTAAGAAGCCCAAGACGGTGTGCCATGATAAGTTTCTGAAGAAGGAGCATCACATGAAGGTAATTACCTATTCTTAAGGTCTTGTACTTAGTTTCCTCGAATTGATTTGATTCATATGCATAGGGCTCAAGTACGTTTCTCTTTACTAACTTAGGTGCCCCCGAGATGGTGTGCAAATCAGATGGACTATTGGGCGGTGTTGGTCGATGAGTGGTGATCAAACGAATGGCGTGCCTAGCACAACAATGCCAAGGAAAAGCATGCCCAATGGAAGGTGTGCCACACCATCAAGGCAGCGCCAACTTATTTCAGTACGGCCGGAACTGGGTATGTGGTTTGCTTCATGATTCATGCAATTCATTCTTCATGCTAGCTTTAGACCTTTAATTACTAATTTACTATGTTCCTCTTTTTCAGGAAAAACACAACAAGGCGGAGGTGGCAGAGGTGTTCGACCTCTATGCCATGGCCCATACTGGGCCGTACAAGAAGTTCAAGGCATTCGAGCCATCTGACCTCGATAATCCAAAGAAGTTCTCCAACGTCTCCTCCCATAAAAAACTCGTGAAGTAAATAAATGAGGGGAAGGCGAGGAAAGGGGAGGACTTTAACCCGAGCCAACAGTCTGTGTGCCAGAAGGCCAGTCAGACCCCTCCGCCGGTGCCAGAGATTGCTCTAGGGACCACGGTGAGTTTAATTTGAATGGTTATTAGTTACTAGTATTAACATTTGAGTGTCGTCATGCTAACGAGACATTGCAAAAGATCTTTGGTGCAGCGTACCTCCAGACAAACATCACACGATCCTTCTCCAGGTGGTACCGGCACAAGCCACGCCGGTGCTTCACCTCCATGATGACGCTAAGTTTTCTCTAGTGTTTTGCTTAACTAATGCGTAATGACCTAGGCTTAGATTTATTTCCTCCAATATGCTTACCATAATGACCTAGACTTAGCTTATTTTCCTCCAAAATGACATAATAAGCTTACTTAGCTCCAAAATGATCCATTTTACCTTAGTTAGCTCTAAAATGATCTATACTTAGCTTTGTTTCCTCCAAAATGACCTAATTAGCTCTAATATGCTAAGTTATCTCTAATATGCTTAATTACCTAGGTTTGCTCAATAATAACATACACTTAGCTAACTTATGTAAAAAATGTCATAATTAGCTTAATTAGGTTTAAAATGGCATAACAACCTTGGTAACCTCATATATGAAATATACTTAGCTTATTTTCCTCGAAAATGACATAATAAGCTTAATTACCTCCAAAATGATCAATTTTACCTAAGTTATCTCCAAAATGACCTAAGTTAGCTCTAATATGCATAGTTACCTAGGTTAGCTCAATAAATACCTATACTTAGCTTACTTATGTAGAAAATGGCATAATATGCTTAGTTAACTAAAAATGATCCATTTTACCTGGGTTAGCTCAGTAATGATCCATTTTATGTAAGTTAGCTCCAAAATGATCCGTTTTACCTAGGTTTGCTCCAAAATGATTCATTTTACCTATGTTAGATCTAAAATGATCCATTTTACCTAAGTTAGTTCCAAAATTATCCATTTTAGCTAGGTTAGCTCCAAAACAATCCATTTTAGCTAGGTTGGCTCATAAATGATCCATTTTACTTACATTAGTTTATAAATGTCATTTTTACATAGGTTATCTCCAAAATGACCCATTTTAGCTAATTTAGCTCCAAAATGATCCATTTTGCCTAGTTAGCTCATAAATGTCATGTTTACCTAAATAGCTCATAAATGTCATATACTTGTTCTTCTTCTAAGTTTTTTGTTTCCTATTTTGCAGATTTCAAAAACTTCACGGAAGCTTTGCATTGATGGAGGGCTTGTTTTCCCTTTCTGTTTTCATTTTCGAACAATGTGGAACTTGCATTGTGGAATGTAGTATGTATATATGGATGAACTATAAGTGTTGAACTTGCTATGTATTTGGATATGGCATATGTACGTGGAACTTGCTATGTATTTGGATCTGTCATATGTATGTGGAACTTGCTATCTATGTGTTTGATGTGAAATATATATATATATATATATATATATATATATATATATATATATATATATATATATATATATTTGTTGTGAAATATCATATATTTGCCATGAAAGATGTTGGATATAAGAAAAAAATAGAACAAAAAGAGGCAATGCAGCCTCTTTGCCGTCTGCCATCAACGGCAAAGGGGCCTTTGCCGTCTGCCACAGACGGCAAAGAGGCCACGTGGTAGCAACCTATGCAATCTGGGAGCTATACCATTATCACGCCCAATATGCGACCCTATCCAAAAGGAACTCGACGGTCCCACCAAGGATAGACCCGCATATTGAAACGCTTTTGCAAGGTGGATATCATTACATCAACATTACATAATAGATGGGGATACATACATAAGGCACAAATGCCACAAGAATACATCAACATCATATACAAGAGATCAACATCCGACTACGGATGAAACATAAACAGAAACTCAAACGACATCCACCCTGCTAGCCCAGGCTGCCGACCTGGAACCTAACCCCTGATCGAAGAAGAAGCAGAAGAAGACTCAACGCAAGCAAGCATCGCTCTCGCGTCATGATCATCGCAAACCTGTACCTGCAACTGGTGGTGTAGTAATCTGTGAGCCACGAGGACTCAGCAATCCCATTACCATGGGTATCAAGACTAGCAAAGCTTAATGGGAAAGGAAAGGGTAAAGTGGTGAGGTTGCAGCAGCGACTAAGCATATATGGTGGCTAACTTACGCAAATGAGAGCGAGAAGAGAAACAAAGGAACGGTCGTCAACTAGTAATGATCAAGAAGTGATCCTGAACTCCTACTTACGTCAGGCATAACTCGAAACTGTGTTCTCCTCTCGATCAACCCGAAAAGAGACACTCACAGTTACGCTACGGTTGGTGTATTTTAATTGAGATCAACTTCGGTTTTCTACAACCGGACATTAACAAACTCCCATCTGCCACATAACGCGGGCACGGCTTTGAAAGTTCAAACCCTGCAGGGTGTCCCAACTTAGCCCATGATAAGCTCTCGCGATCAACGAAGGAATAGACCTTCTCCCGGAAGACCCGATCAGTCTCGAATCCGGCTACAAGACATTTCACAGCAATAAAACAAGACCAGCAAGACCGCCCGATGCGCCGACAATCCCGATAGGAGCTGCACATATCTCGTTCTCAGGGCAACACCGGATGAGACAGGCTACGAGTAAAACCAACCCTCAAGTTGCCCCAAGGTGGCCCTTGAGCGGCTCGGTTCGGGCCAGCACTTAGAGAAGCACTGGTCCGGGGGCTAAATAAAGATGACCCTTGGGTTAATTACTCCCAAAGGAAATATAGGTGGTGGTGAGGCAAATGGTAAAACCAATGTTGGGCCTTTTGGACGAGTCTTATTCAAAGCGAACTGTCAAGGGGTCCCATAAATCACCCGACCGCGTTAGGGACGCAAAAATCCGGGAACATAATACCGATATGACGGAAACTAGGCGGCAAGAGTGGAACAAAACACCAGGCATAAGGCCGAGCCTTCCACCCTTTACCAAGTATATAGATGCATTAATTAAATAAGATATATTGTGATATCCCAACAAGTAAACATGCTCCAACAAGGAGCAACATCTCCATGTTCCAACAAGGAACAAACTTCATCTTCACCTGCAACTAACAACGCTATAAGAGGGGCTGAGCAAAGCGGTAACATAGCCAAACAAGGGTTTGCTAGGAAGGGTGACAACGAGTTAGAGGTTCATGGCAATTTGGGATGGCTTGAGGAACAGGTAATAGGTAACGCAGCATAGCGAAAGAGCGAAGCAACTAGCATAGCAATGATAGTAGTGAGATCCAGGGTAGCGGTCATCTTTCCTGAAATCCCGCAAGGAAGAAGAACGAGTCCATGAAGAAGACGAACGGATGAAGCCGAACCAAGCGTAGACGAACGAATCCTCACGAACGCAACGAAACAGGAACTAACAAGAAGAAGCACACAACATAGTAAACACCCCACACATGAACAAGACATGATGCACAACCAAGCATGATGCATGACAACGCTACATGAAGCTACTCATGGCAAGAGATGATGCATACAAGACCAACACATCAAAGCAAGTTTAAATGAGGCCGGGAACAACATATAACAATTCCGGTAAGTCCTCATATGCATATTTCGAAATTGGTCCAGATCTGAATAAACCTTATGTTCAAGTTGTTAAACAGCAAGTTAAGATGCACCACGATGATCTACACGAAATTCTAGTCAAGTTACATATAAAGTTCATTTAATTCGGAGCTACGGTCTAGAAGATATGAGCAAAACAAGTTAAACATGGCATTGGTGCAAAAGGCATATAAACATCAAGAAAACACCTCATAACAAGGATCCAACATGATAATATGAAACTACATGCAAAATCAAGCAAGTTTCATATAGAGCAGACTCAAAACGGAGCAACGGTTCAACACATACACCCTATACAAGTCATAGTAACAATATGTCCAAAACAGCCACTAGGCATATTGCAAGCATCAAAACAACATGCTACAGTATCTCAACATGATAACAAAAGGCATGGGCATGATGTACAGGTAAAGCATTACAAAACATGAACACTGAGCTATCTCCAGAAACAACTAGAACATGCTCAAAATGACATGGCAAGATTGCAAATAATAACAGTTTCAGACTTTAGCAGAAATAACATCAGGTTGCAATGTTTAGAGCTATGAAACGACATGTTACAGGAACTTATCATGGAAAACAAAGGCATGGCATGAATCTACTAATTGCATAGAACAAAAGTCCTTTAGTGACCATAAGCCAAAAAGGATCAGAAAATATGATGGCACCCATGTAAACATGGCAAGTTATATTACAGATTTAAACATGGCAGGAACAACGACAAGTAGACATGTTGGTGAGCTTGAACCACTCACCACAGAGCAATACATGGCATGGAAAGGCAACCAACAGTAAGAAGACATGGCATAGAAGCTATACATGGCAAGAACAACAACATAGCATACATGGATCAACCACAACAACCTTGGCAAAATTGAATAACATGTATACAATCTGCCAGGAAACATTTGATAGCAAAAGTAGAGCTCGATTGACTCAAGCTATGGCACTCCATAATTGCAAAAAAGGGCATGGATGGATAGAGCAAAACATGTTTAACAAAACATCCTTACTGAAGTATCTCAAAATATGCATGGATCTCTCGGTAGCATCAAGTTAACATGGCATCAAAATATCAGCAAAACAGGGCTGAAATCAGCAATAACAAGACACCTAGTTTGCATGCTTGTGCTAGTCACCACATAGATCACAAAAATACATAGCAAGCACCACTGGAAAGATGGCATGGCATATTACAAAACACATGTAGGACTCAAGTCCATAGGATGCACACATCAATCATGGCAAAAAAGACAAAAGTGCAAGTTCTGTTAAGAAACAGAAACTAACATCACATAGCACTCTTCTAACAGCATTTCGGGCATCAAGATGAGCTCAAATGAAAATGATGCAATGAGAAGAAATGATATACTCTTCGAGACGAACATTTTGACATGTTATACGCGCAAAATGGAGCAACGATGACAGAGATATGATGCAATGAAAATGCAATAAAATAACAAAAAATGCTCGGGACTTGGATGAATTTTAGAGGGGGGGGGGGAAGTCAACCCTTGGCACGGTTTACGAGGAAGGCCGGGACTCTCGCCGGAGTTGCCACCGGAGAGGAGGGAGATGGCCGGGGCGACCGGATCCGGGCCGGATCTCGCCGGATCCGGCCGGGGCGAGGAGGAGGCGGGCGGCCGGCGAGCTCGAGCTCGGGCTCGGCTCCCATGGCCGGGGCGGCGAGGAGAAGGGAGCGGGGTGCGGCGAGGGCGGCTATGGCGGGCAGCGGGCGCCGGAGGCGCGGAGCCGGGCGGAGCGGGCGGCGAAGCTCGGCCGGGCGCGGGGGCGGCAGGAGGAGGAGGCGGCAAGACGGGGTCGCCGGCCGGCGAGGGAAGCGGCGACGAGGCGCCGGCGACGGGCGGCGGCCGGATGGGCGGCGGCGGCCGGCGCGGGAGGCGGCGGGCGCGGCGGGCGGCGCGGGCTGGCGGGGCCGACCTGGACCTCGGCGGGCCGTGTGGGGGGGAGGAGAGAAAGGTGAGGTGGCGACGGGGGATTGGCCGGGGCGGGCGCTGGCTGAGGTGGCGGCTCCGGATTGGTCTGGGCGACGTGGAGGCGGCGGCGGACATGTCCAGAGCAGTGGGGAGGTTTGTCCGGCGGCGCGGAGGGAAGAAGGCTAGGGTTCATCCGCAAATTTCGAAGGGGGGAACTAATTTATAGGTAGAGGGAGCTAGGAGAGTCCAAATGAGGTGCGGTTTTCGGCCACGCGATCGTGATCGAACGACCGAGAGCATGGAGGGGAGTTTGGAGGGTTTTGGGCCACTTAGAAAGGGGTGTTGGGCTGCAAGGAGAAGGAGGCTTTTGCGGTTACCCGGTTAACCGTTGGAGTACCAAACGAACTCCAAATGATCCGAAACTTGACAGGCGGTCTACCGGTGCTATACCAAGGCCGCTTGACAAACCTCGGTCCATTCCGAGACCGTTTAACACCCACACACGAAAAGAGGTAAAAGGGAGCGCCGGGAGACATAGGAGTGCCGGATTGCAAGACAGACAACGGGAAAAATGCTCGGATGCATGAGACGAACACGTATGCGAAATGAAATGCACATGATGACATGATATGAAATGCAAATGATGACATGGCAAAGTGCAACACGCAAGCACACGACATGGCAACGCCGGCGAATAACTGACGGACACCTGGCGCATCGAATCCGGGGCGTTACAACCATTTGGTTACTTTGTCGTCTATGACAGATGGTAAAGGATGTGCGATTTTGTCGTCCGTGGGCAGACGGCAAAGGTTGCCGTTAGCCACCTAACGTGGCTAACGCCTGTTGTTTACCGTCCACATTCTTTGCCATCTGCCACCGATGGCAAAGTTCTTTGCCGTCAGCTTTGAGGAAGTAGACGGAAAAGAACCTATTTACCATAGCTTTCTTTGTCAGGCATCTTTGCCGTCGGTGGTAGATGGCAAAGAGGTCTGCCGTCCGCTTTTGTTTCTTTTGCCGTCTGCCATGGCAGACGGCAAAGTAGCTGATTCCTATAGCACGCCGGTCCCCGCTCCCGTTCCTGCTCTCGTGGCCCCGACTGCGCCAGCGCCCATCTCTGTGGCATTGATGGGCTGGGCACCGCACATTGTCGCTGAGCTTGATGCCACGGGGTTCCACGAGGTCCCCGCCGACTTTCACGTGCCCGTGCACCTGCGGCGCATGCGCTGCAAGACGCACTCACACGCGCGCTTCGTCTTGGTGCCCATGCTCCTGCCGGCGCAACAAGCTCTGGCGATGCTGCAACCGACACGCGCCCATGCCGGTGCCCGTGCAGACGAATGTCTCTGCCATGCCGTTGTCAGCGCATGTACCCTCGCGGGTGCCAGTGCCCCACTCAGCGGCATGGATCACCGCTGTCGACTGCTTCCTCACACCATCTCCAGGCTCCTCCTCACGCCAGTTGACTTGCTCCTGGAGACCGATGTCCAGAACATTCTAGCCTTCCTTGAAGCTAGGGCCAATGTCTAGGAGTACGCCAACAACAGCACAAGACGTCGCCGTCGCTGTCGCCATCTGTCAGTGGCCCGACGACATAGAGCACGGCAGAGGAGCCGCTTCCCACCACAAGACACCCCCGCCGTCGATGCGTAATCTAAATTTTCCATGAAAAACGTTTGGATTGCCATGCTAAAATCCAAACTTTTGGGATTTATCTTTTTTGTTTATTTTAGTTCGATTGTTGTATGAATGTAAAGTCGGAGTGAGACTAAATGAAATCTATGGTTTGATCAATTGAATGTTCTGCTAGAGCCGTATCAAATAAAATATAAAATGTCATCAAGCCACATGTATTCCTTCTCATCGCAAATATTTCATATTAAATACCATGTCAATTCCAAATATTTTTTTAGGGAAGTCAATTCCGAAAACTTGTAGGGCGTAACCAGTCCCCTTGTTAGAGCACTAGGGGATACATCTATTTATCCACACATTTAATTATTATAGAGTAGTAGATAAATAGTACTACAACTAGCCTAACTTATCTGTCACTGTCACTTTTGTTCCAAAACTTTTAACATGTATAATACTACTAGTACGTGAAACTGGTGCCGTAACTTGTGAACGCGTCCGATATGGTCAACGGCAACATTGCCCACGCGTTCTTCATGTTTGCTCGTGCGTCTAAACGTAGAAGGGGAGGAGGGAGAGAGAGAGAAGACATGGAACCCCAACAGTAAGTTAAGGAGAATAGTACGTCCTAATGAGTCGGTCCTACTAATGTACTATTATCCATTAAATAGGTTGTGGTAATATAAAAACATTGTATCAACAAAGAGGGGGTACAACAAACGTTGCTACTATGTTGCCTATTGACGTGCGGCTCGAAGGCCCTTGTCGCATGTTCGATCCTCGTCCTTTTTAATTTTTAATTTTTAATTTATATATGGGTCCAAATTTGTTCCATGACAGGTGGGCCCCTCGGTGTGTAGTTTGTAGAACTTTAATTTGTGGGTCGAAATTTGTTCCATTATAGGTGGAATATCGGTGTGTAGTTTTGTAGCTTATTTGTAATAATTAAAGAGAACAACAGAGTTTTTTGCAAAAATACCATGGTGCGGCGTGGAAGGTGAGAAAGGGCGTGCGAAAGAGCGGTGATCGAGCCAGAGGGAAATCAATTAGGGGAGGTGCGGGGGTTGCAACGGTGTTTGGAGTAGTTGTGGGCCGAATGCTATGAAAATATAATCTGAACCCACCGGAATAAATGTCTTCACAATTAAATCCAAGGTTGGAGTCCCCCTCGCAATGTAAATAACTCCGGCTTTGCGAGGGATGGAGAGGTAGCTTCAATGTGTGGAAGATACGGTGTGAGAAAGCGAGGCCAATCGAGACATGGATAGATAGTGAGACAAAGTGAGTGTGGTCCGGCATTCGTTGAAAAGATATATACACTACAAAAAAAACACTTCCGGGATGATACGTGTTTGTCATAGTAGGTCACATTTTCTGTCATGCATGTACATCCATGACGAGTTTAGGACATAATCAAGATAGTCATACCTGTGCTGTCGTAGAAGTGTTCCATGACATTACCAAAATTATAGTCACGAAAGTGTCCACTTCCATGACGATAGATCGCGCGTCATAGAATTCCTTTCGTCAAGGGTAACCGACACATGGCATCTACCATACCGGGTCGATGTTAAGCTACCGGGTTCCGGTTTCGATCCGATAACCCATTAACAGCCCATACCAATGGGGATTTTCCACGTGTAAAATTCTCAATGGCCAGAGGAACCACGTGTCGCCTCACCATTGGGACAAATGTCATCCACTCATTGGACCGAAGGAGCCTATGATACGTCGACACGTGGCACGGCCCAATAGAGGCCTATTCCGGTGAAAAGGCTGGCCCGTATCACTTGGTTAAAAGGTAGCGGGCCGGCCCACCGAAAACCTATTAACGGCCTGTTCGCATATAGCCCATTTATAGCCCGCTAGGTCACGACCCATTACGGCTTATCCGAATTAGGCCCAATAGCGTCATCTGGGCCGTCCAGTATGTTTCCATCCCGTTGTAATTTTCGGCCCATGTATGGCCCATGACGTCTTTCGGCTCATATGAGGCCCTTTGTAACTCGTGAACCATTAACGGCTCGTGGTGAAACTGGCCCGTAATGAATAGTGTATCGCTTTATACACATTAACAGCCCATTAGTCCGTCGGCCGTTTCCAGCCTGTGTTAACTTTCGGCCTTCTAAGGGCCTATTTATTCTGGGCTCATTTCCAGAATTCGAGGGCTCATTTCCGGTCTGTTACTGGCCTGTTCCGCTTGTGGGCCAAATTCAGCCCGTGGTTACAGTCGACCTGTTTGTGGCCCATTAACCCATTGGGCTATTTTTATAGCATCATCAATTACGGCCTATTAACGACCCGTTATGGTCGGGCCATAAAACAGACAATTTCCACTCTAGCCCATTTACGGCCAATTTATCCGTTATTGGTCCACAAATAGTACGGCCCATGTTTGGCGAAACGATTATATGACCCGTAGAAGGCCAATAGATGAGACGGCCCGTTGAAGGCCCATGGATCTTACAGACCATAGAAGGCCCATGGATCCTACGGCCCGTAGAAGGCCATGGATCGTATAGCCCGTGGAGGCCCATGGTCACTACAAGAGGTCGCAGGACCATGGTCACAATAGTTCGTGTGTTGCCATGGTTATTGTGGCCTCGTTATAAAAATAGGTTATTGTGGCCACTAGATGTAACATCCCAAAATTCTAAATTTTGGAATGTTATATTAGATAAATAACTATGCTTGTTGTCTGATTGTTTGTTTGATTGATTGAGTGAAATTGAGTGGAATTTGAAACTTTTGAAAGTTGAATGAGAGGGAATGAAATGACTTTCCCAAACTTTCCCCTTTGCCCTTTTTGGAGCTCAATGAATTCAAGTTCATTCCAACACAAAACCCTAGAGTGAAGATGACATGACTTCTTCCATTTGGAATGAAAAGGGTTTTGAAAAGATTTGAATTTCAATTGAAAATATTTCAAATTCAAAGCTTTATGCAACTCAATGATTTTCATGAGAGAAGATAAAATGACTTCTTCAATTATATGAAATATGAGTTGGAAGTTAAAAAGAATCAAATTGAAAGTCATTTGAAAGTATCTTGAAACCCCCTTTCAAATTTGGGATTATTTGGATTTTGTTCAAATTATTTTTCTCCTAAAAATAAATAAATGGAAATTAGGGTAAAATGATTCCCTTCTATGGAAAATTAGGAGAAAATAAATTTGAAATAATTTTGTATTTTAAAATGATTTTGTTGGGTTTTATTGCAACAACAACACTATTTGAGTTTTGTAAATTTTGAGGATTTTATTTGAACTTGAAAAATAGTTCAGGTTGTAGGAAATCTTTTTTCGATCATTTTGATATATATATGTCCTCTATAAAATATTTATATTTTATATACTTCTCTCTCTTTTATTTTAAAAATATAGAAAAAAGCCCGGGCCGGCCAGAATAACCTGCCCAGCCAAGACACCAGCGGCCCGAGCCACTTGCCAGGCGCAGCCCACCAGGCGCGGCCCAGCCAGCGCCCGAGCCGGCCCAGCCGACCGACCGAGCCCCTCGCCCGAACCCCCTAGCTACCGGTCGACCGACCCGATTCCCCTCTCTACCTCTCGCTGACACCGGGCCCCACCCCGTCGTCTTCCCCTCGCGCAAGCCACGCCGCCGCGCCGCCGCTCGCCGGATCCCGCGAGATCCGGGATCCTCCGAGATCCCCTCGCCCGATCGCCCCCTCCTCCAAGTCGAGCCCCCCCCCTATATATACCCCCCTCGACCCCGTTCCCCCCCTCGCCCCCTCGCCTAACCCCTCCCTCTCGCCGCACACTTTCGCTGGGAGCCAGAGCGCGCCGCCGCCATTAACCCCAAGACCGACCGCCTGCCACCACCGAGCTCCATCGACCCCACCCCGAGCTCCCTCGCCCGTCCGCACCGCGGACCTCTCCGCCGACGTCCCCGACCACCGGAGTCGCCGGAGCCGTCGCCGTCCGAACCGCCGTCGCCGTCGCCGCCTCGGTAAGTCGCCGGAGTCCCCGCCGCCGTTAGATCTAGATCGTAGGGTTAGGTTATATTTCGCCGAAGGGGTACGGTTTAGTTTTAGTGAACCGGGTTTTGTCCCGGTTAGTTCCGGTTTATTTAGGTTAGTCTAGACCGGCCCGACTCGGATTAACCACTAGGGCCCGACCTAGTTATATTACGCCCAGGGCGCTAGATAGGCCCATTAGCGCCGATTTTTTTTGTTTTAATTTTATTTTTTCGTTTCTGTTTTAACAGAATAGTTTCAGATTTGGAAAATTCATATCTTTTAATCTACTTAATATTTTTAAGTGATTTTTTTTGTTGGTTTGCAAATTTCTTGTAGTTTCTGTAGAAAATATAATTAGTCATGTTAAAATTATTTAAAATTGTTTTATTTTAGTTTTAGACAGAATAGTAATTCTGCTATAAAATGAGTTAGGAATATTATTTTTTGTGATTCTTTTTGTCACTACTTTGTTTTGACATTGCCTAACCGTAGGTATTTATTTGGGCATTTTAGAATTAATAAAAAATAGTTTTAATCAAAACCATGTAGTTCTTAATTATTTAACTAGCTACTGTTTTCCTATTGTTTTAATTAGCAAATAATTTTATTTTTCATATGTGATAGTTTATTCTAGGTTAGTTTACGTAACTTTAGACCAGGAACTTTTATTTATAATAAATAAAACTTTTATTTTAATTTTTCTTACTAGAATTTGCTTTAGGCCTAATAGGAGTTTTATAATAGATTTTAAGGTGATTCTTTTTGCTCCTAGTTGTTTGATGAATTATTTTCTGTAAGTTAACATAAACCCATGCTTAGGTTCTGTTAAGGAAAATTTTGATATGTAAAACTATTCTTAGTTGTTGCTTTGATGTAGGAAAGCTTTGATTTGGTTTTCTTCGAGTTTTTCTTTGGTTTTTGATTCGTTTGTTTTGTGTGCTATGTTAGCATGCTATTATGTTAAGTGATCATATGCTATATGCTTATTATGATTGTTGTTTGCCTCGGTAGAATTTCCGGAGTAAGAAGCTTGCTACCACGAGTCCCTAGTTTTCGAAGATCGTCAGCAAGGCAAGTTCACTTTGACCATGTTTTTCATACCTATGTGTTTTATTGCATCTAGTGTCATCTTTGCAACAATCCCTCCAGTAGTGACATTGAATACTTGTAGTTGAGTAGTATGCATGAGGTAGGAACCCATCACCCTGTTACCAAGCCCGGGACGTTATTTGTTTTAATGCTACGCTATAGTAGATGGGGTTGGTATGAGTGCTCGGGAGTGGTGTGAAGAAGGAGGACTCTACGTCAATGGCAACAACTCCATGATGGAATCTGCAAGGACTGCATCTTCAAGGCCTCAAGACTTCAAGACTCGAGACAAGAATTCAATACACACTCATTGGTGAAGGGCGGTTGACGGCACCACTGGAGAAACCGGTGGTTGGCGGGATGCATGGAGAAGCGCCATGACATCTTGCGGAAAGCTTCACCCAGACTCAAAGAGACGGAAGAATACTTCATGCCCGAAGCTTACGTGCAACCGCAAGTCACTATGGGCTCTGGCTTGGTTGACCTTAGTTGTGACTCTGGCTGGGGCGGTGCTAGCAGATGTAGAACTACTGAGAGGATTGGATGAGCACGGACGGTGGTCGGAGGAACTCTTGGAAGACCATGTTTGGTCATCTTGTTCTCAAACACCACGAAGTGCGAGAGCGTAAAAGAGGATCGAATCTTGCGGGTAAAGTGTACAAACCTCTGCAGAGGGTTAAAACCTAATCGATTAGCCGTGTCCCCGATTACGGACAATTTGAGCATCTGGACTTGGATCTATCTCGGAACTCTCAACACCGGACTGATAACTTAATTGTGGGCAACTTATGATGATTTGGGCTATGAGACATCGGTTGGCGGAACCATGTCATGATAGAAAACTCCATAGTACAGCTCCAATTATTCCTTTGTTGTATGGAAAATAAAACCAGCTTTTATGCAAAACAATACTCAGACACAGAGCCACAAAGCCATATTGCATATAGTATAGTTTTATTATCTGTTTTCTCATGTTGTGATCTTGCCAGTACATTCAATGTACTGACCTACACGGCTGCAATGTATCATGTTGCAGATATTTCCTCGACGAGTAAGAGTACGATACAGGGTTACGGTCTACACTCAACCTGCCGATGGCGTTGATGGGACTCCACACCCGTTTGATTGTTTCCGCTGAGTATTATGAGGTATATATCATTTTACGTTATTTATACATGTGATTGCACTTTGATATATACATTGATGTACTGTGTGTGCCAGCATACTGATCCAGGGATGGCACAGAAACACAGAGGCTGTTGGGGAACGTAGTAATTTCAAAAAATTTCCTACGCACACGCAAGACCATGGTGATGGCATAGCAACAAGAGGGGAGAGTGTCTATCCACGTACCCTCGTAGACCGAAAGCGGAAGCGTTATAACAACGCGGTTGATGTAGTCGTACGTCTTCACAATCCGACCGATCCAACCACCGAGCGTCACGGCACCTCCGAGTTACGCACACGTTCAGCTCGATGGCGATCCCGGACCGATCCAGCAAAGTGTCGGGATGAGTTCCGTCAAGACGACGGCATGGTGGCGATGATGATGCTCCACCGACGCAGGGCTTCGCCTAAGCTCATGACGATATGACTTCTCCGCGCAGGGCTTCGCCTAAGCTCCGCGACGATATGACCGAAGTGGAATATGGTGGAGGGGGCACCGCACACGGCTAAGGAGCGATCCCTAGATCAACTTGTGTGTCATGGGGTGCCCCTGCCCCGTATATAAAGGAGCAAGGAGGGTGCGGCCGGCCCTAGAGAGGTGCGCTGAGGAGTCCTACTCCCACCGAGTAGGACTCCCCCCTCCTAGTTGGACTAGGACTTGGGGAAGGGGAAGAGGGAAGGGTGCGGCCCCTCCCTAGTCCAATTCGGACTAGGCCATGGGAGCGCGGCCTGCCCTAGGCAGCCCCTCTCTTTCCCGCATGGCCCAATAAGGCCCAATACTTCTCCCGGCGAATTCCGTAACTCTCCGGTACTCAAAAAATACCGAATCATTGGAACCTTTCCGAACTCGAATATAGTCGTCCAATATATCGATCTTTACGTCTCGACCATTTCGAGACTCCTCTTCATGTCCCCGATCTCATCCGGGACTCGAACTCCTTGGTACATCAAAACTCATAAACTCATAATATAAGCATCGCATCGAAACCTTAAGCGTGCGGACCCTACGGGTTCGAGAACTATGTAGACATGACCTAGAACCATTCTCGGTCAATAACCAATAGCGGAACCTGACTGCCCATATTGGTTCCTACATATTCTCTGAAGATCTTTATCGGTCAAACCGCATAACGACATCGTTGTTCCCTTTGTCATCGGTATGTTACTTACCCGAGATTCGATCGTCGGTATCCAATACCTAGTTCAATCTCGTTACCGGTAAGTCTCTTTACTCGTTCCGTAATACATCATCTCACAACTAACTCATTAGTTGCAATGCTTGCAACGCTTATGTGATGTGTATTACCGAGAAGGCCCAGAGATACCTCTCCGACAATCGGAGTGACAAAACCTAATCTCGATTCATGCCAACTCAACATGTACTTTTGGAGACACCTGTAGAGTACCTTTATAATCACCCATTTACGTTGTGACGTTTGGTAGTACACAAAGTGTTCCTCCGGTAAACGGGAGTTGCATAATCTTATAGTTGCAGGAACTTTGTATAAGTCATGAAGAAAGCATAAGCAACATACTAAACGATCAAGTGCTACGCTAACGGAATGGGTCATGTCAATCACATCATTCTCCAAATGATGTGATCCCATTAATCAAATGACAACACATGTCTATAGTTAGGAAACATAACCATCTTTGATCAATGAGCTAGTCTAGTAGAGGCATACTAGTGACTATTTGTTTGTCTATGTATTCACACATGTATTATGTTTCCGGTTAATACAATTCTAGCATGAATAATAAACATTTATCATGATATAAGGAAATAAATAATAACTTTATTATTGCCTCTAGGGCATATTTCCTTCAGTCTCCCACTTGCACTAGAGTCAATAATCTAGTTCACATCGCCATGTGATTTAACATCAATAGTTCACATCTATATGTGGTTAACACCCATAGTTCACATCGACATGTGACCAACACCCAAAGGGTTTACTAGAGTCAGTAATCTAGTTCACATCGCTATGTGATTAACACCCAAAGAGTACTAAGGTGTGATCATGTTTTGCTTGTGAGATATTTTAGTCAACGGTTCTGTCACATTAAGAGCCGTAAGTATTTTTTTTTTGCAAATTTCTATGTCTACAATGCTCTGCACGGAGCTACTCTAGCTAATTGCTCCCACTTTCAATATGTATCCAGATTGAGACTCAGAGTCATCTAGATCAGTGTTAAAACTAGCATCGATGTAACCCTTTACGACGAACCTTTTTTCAGTTCCTTAATCGAGAAACATATCCTTATTCTACTAAGGATAATTTTGACCGCCGTCCATTGATCTAATCCTAGATCACTATTGCACTCCCTTGCCAAGCTTAGTGGTAGGGTATGCAATAGATCTGGTACACAGCATGACATACTTTATAGAACCTATTGCTGATGCATAGGGAATGACTTTCATTCTCTTTCTATCTTCTGCCGTGGTCGGGTTTTGAGTCTTACTCAATCTCACACCTCGTAACACAGGCAAGAACTCTTTCTTTGACTGTTCCATTTTGAACTACTTCAAAATCTTGTCAAGGTATGTATTCATTGAAAAAAACATATTAAGCGTCTTGATCTATCTCTATAGATCTTGATGCTCAATATGTAAGCAGCTTCACCGAGTTCTTTCTTTAAAAAAAACTTTTCAAACACTCCATTATCCTTTGCAGAATAATTCTACATTATTTCCGATCAACAATATGTCATTCACATATACTTATCAGAAATGTTGTAGTGCTCCCACTCACTTTCTTGCAAATACAGGCTTCTCCAAAAGTCAGTATAAAACCATATGCTTTGATCACACTATCAAAGCGCTTATTCCAACTCGAGATGCTTGCACCAGTCCATAGATGGATCGCTGAAGCTTGCACATTTTTGTTAGCTCCTTTAGGATTGACAAAACCTTCGGTTGCATCATATACAACTCTTCTTTAATAAATCCATTAAAGAATGTAGTTTTGACATCCATTTGCCGATTTCATAAAATGTGGCAATTGCTAACATGATTCGGACAGACTTTTAAGCAACGATACAAGTGAGAAAATCTCATTGTATTCAACATCTTGAACTTTGTCTAAAACCCTTTTTCGACAAGTCTAGCTTTGTAGATAGTAACACTACTATCAGTGTCCATCTTCCTCTTGAAGATCCATTTATTTAACATGGCTTGCTGATCATCGAGCAAGTCAATCAAAGTCCATACTTTGTTCTCATACATGGATCCTATCTCAGATTTCATGGCCTCAAGCCATTTCGCGGAATCTGGGCTCATCATCGCTTCCTCATAGTTCGTAGGTTCATCATGGTCTAGTAACATGACTTCCGAACATGATTACCGTACCACTCAGTGCGGATCTTACTCTGGAAGACCCACGAGGTTTGGTAGCAACTTTGATCTGAAGTTTCATGATCATCATCATTAACTTCCTCACTAATTGGTGTAAGAATCACTAGAACTGATTTCGTGATGAACTACTTTCCAATAAGGGAGAAGGTACAATTACCTCATCAAGTTCTACTTTCCTCCCACTCACTTCTTTCGAGAGAAACTTCTTCTCTAGAAAGGATCCATCTTAGCAACGAAAAACTTGCCTTCGGATCTGTGATAGGAGGTATACCCAACATTTTCTTTTGGGTATTCTATGAAGACGCACTTCTCCGATTTGGGTTCGAGCTTATCGGTGAAAACTTTTTCACATAAGCATCACAACTCCAAACTTTTAAGAAACGACACTTAGGTTTCTTGCTAAACCATAGTTCATACGGTGTCATCTCAACGGATTTAGATGGTGCCCTATTAAACGTGAATGCAGCTGTCTCTAATGTATAACCCCAAAACGATAGTGGTAAATCGGTAAGATACATCATAGATCGCACCATATCCAATAAAGTGCGGTTACGACGTTCGGACACACCATAACATTGTGGTGTTCCAGGTGGCGTGAGCTATGAAACTATTCCACATTATTTTAATTGAAGACCAAACTCGTAACTCAAATATTTGTCTCCGCGATCAGATCGTAGAAACCTTATTTTCTTGTCACGATGATTTTCCACTTCACTCTGAAATTCTTTGAACTTTTCAAATATTTCAGACTTATGTTTCATCAAGTAGATATACCCATATCTGCTCAAATCATCTGTGAAGGTCAGAAAATAATGATACCCGCCGCGAGCCTCAACACTCATCGGATCGCATACATCAGTATGTATTATTTCCAATAAGTTTGTTGCTCGTTCCATTGTTCCGAAGAACGGAGTTTTAGTCATCTCGCCCAAAGGCACGGTTCGCAAGCATCAAATGATTCATAACCAAGTGATTCCGAAAATCCATCTTTATGGAGTTTCTTCATGCGCTTTACACCGATATGACCTAAACGGCAGTGCCACAAATAAGTTGCACTATCATGATTAACTTTGCATCCTTTGGCATCAATATTATGAATATGTGTATTACTACGATCGAGATCCAACAAACTATTTTTATTGGGTGTATGACCATTGAAGGTTTTATTCATTTAAACAGAACAACAATTATTCTTTGACTTTAAATGAATAACCGTTCTGAAAACTATTTTCATTGGGTGTATGACCATCGAAGGTTTTATTCATTTAAACAGAACAACAATTATTCTTTGACTTTAAATGAATAACCGTTTTGCAATAAACATGATCAAATCATATTCATGCTCAATGCAAACACCAAATAACATTTATTTAGGTTTAACACTAATCCCAAAAGTATAAGGAGTGTGCGATGATGATCATATCAATCTTGGAACTACTTCCAACACTCATCGTCACTTCCCTTCAACTAGTCTCTGTTTATTCTCGTAACTCCTGTTTGAGTTACTAATCTCAACAACCGAACAAGTATCAAATACTCGGGGCTACTATAAACACTAGTAAGGCACACATCAATAACCTGTATATCAAATATACTCTTGTTCAATTTGCCATCCTTCTTATCCGCCAAATACTTGGGGTAGTTCCGCTTCCAGTGACCAGTTCCATTGCAGCAAAAGCACTTAGTCTCAGGCTTAGGTCCAGACTCGGGCTTCTTCACTCGAACAGCAACTTGCTTGCCGTTCTTCTTGAAGTTCCCTTCTGCCCTTTGCCTTTTCCTTGAAACTAGTGGTCTTGTCAATCATCAACACTTGATGCTCTTTTCTTGATTTCTACCTTCGTCGATTTCAGCATCACGAAGAGCTTGGGAATTACTTTTGTCATCCCTTGCATATTATAGTTCATCACGAAGTTCTACTAACTTGGTGATGGTTACTAGAGAATTCTGTCAATCACTATCTTATCCGGAAGATTAACTCCCACTTGATTTCAAGCGATTGAAGTACCTGCACAATCTGAGCACATGCTCACTAGTTGAGCGATTCTCCTCCATCTTTTAGCTATAGAACTTGTTGGAGATTTCATATCTCTTAACTCGGTATTTGCTTGAAATATTAACTTCAATTCCTGGAACATCTCATATGGTCCATGACGTTCAAAAGCGTCTTTGAAGTCCCGATTCTAAGCCGTTTAAGCATGGTGCACTAAACTATCAAGTAATCATCATATTGAGCTAGCCAAGCGTTCATAACGCGTCGCGATCCGCTCCCGCAATAGGTCTGTCACCTAGCGGTGCATTAAGGACATAATTCTTACGTGCAGCAATGAGGATAAACCTCAGATCACGGATCCAATCCGCATCATTGCTACTAACATTTTTCAATAAAATTTTCTCTAGGAACATATCAAAATAAACATTTGAAAGCAACAAACATAGGGAAGCAACAACGCGAGCTATTGATCTACAACATAATTTGCAAAATACTACCAGGACTAAGTTCATGATAAATTAAAGTTCAATTAATCATATTACTTAAGAACTCCCACTTAGATAGACATCTCTCTAGTCATCTAAGTGATTACGTGATCCAAATCAACTAAACCATGTCCGATCATCACGTGAGATGGAGTAGTTTCAATGGTGAACATCACTATGTTGATCATATCTACTATATGATTCACGCTCGACCTTTTGGTCTCCGTGTTCTGAGGCCATATCTGCATATGCTAGGCTCGTCAAGTTTAACCTGAGTATTCTGCGTGTGCAAAACTGGCTTGCACCCGTTGTAGATGGACGTAGAACTTATCACACCCGATCATCACGTGGTGTGCGGGTACTACTGAACTTTTAGCAGCGGTGCATACTCGGAGAACACTTCTTGATAATTTTAGTGAGAGATCATCTTATAATGCTACCGTCAATCAAAGCAAGATAAGATGCATAAAGGATAAACATCACATGCAATCAATATAAGTGATATGATATGGTCATCATCATCTTGTGCTTGTGATCTCCATCTCAAGCACCGTCATGATCACCATCGTCACCGGCGCGACACCTTGATCTCCATCGTAGCATCGTTGTCGTCTCGCCAACTATTGCTTCTACGACTATCGCTACTGCTTAGTGATAAAGTAAAGCAATTACATGGCTTTGCATTTCATACAATAAGCGACAACCATATGGCTCCTGCCGATTGCCGATAACTCGGTTACAAAACATGATCATCTCATACAATAAAATATAGCATCAGGTCTTGACCACATCACATCACAACATGCCCTGCAAAAACAAGTTAGACGTCCTCTACTTTGTTGTTGCAAGTTTTACGTGGCTGCTACGGGCTGAGCAAGAACCGATCTTACCTACGCATCAAAACCACAACGATAGTTTGTCAAGTTGGTGATGTTTTAACCTTCGCAAGGACCGGGCGTAGCCACACTCGGTTCAACTAAAGTGAGAGAGACAGACACCCGCCGTCACCTTTAAGCAACTAGTGCTCAAGCGGTGAAACCAGTCTCGCGAAGCGTCGCGTAATGTCGGTCCGGCCGCTTCATCTCACAATACCGCTGAACCAAAGTATGACATGCTGGTAAGCAGTATGACTTATATCGCCCACAACTCACTTGTGTTCTACTCGTGCATATGGCATCAACGCATAAAACCAGGCTCGGATGCCACTGTTGGGGAACGTAGTAATTTCAAAAAAATTCCTACGCACACGCAAGACCATGGTGATGGCATAGCAACAAGAGGGGAGAGTGTCTGTCCACGTACCCTCGTAGACCGAAAGCGGAAGCGTTATAACAACGCGGTTGATGTAGTCGTACGTCTTCACGATCCGACCGATCCAAGCACCGAACGTACGGCACCTCTGAGTTCTGCACACGTTCAGCTCGATGACGATCCCCGCACTCCGATACAGCAAAGTGTCGGGGATGAGTTCCGTCAGCACGACGGCATGGTGACGATGATGATGCTCCACCGACGCAGGGCTTCGCCTAAGCTCATGACGATATGACTTCTACGGCGCAGAGGCTTCGCCTAAGCTCCGCGACGATATGACCGAAGTGGAATATGGTGGAGGGGGCACCGACACGGCTAAGGAACGATCCGTAGATCAACTTGTGTGTCATGGGGTGCCCCTGCCCCGTATATAAAGGAGCAAGGAGGGTGCGGCCGGCCCTAGAGAGGCGCTGCCGAGGAGTCCTACTCCCACGGGAGTAGGACTCCTCCTAGTTGGACTAGGACTTGGGGAAGGGGAAGAGGGAAGGGTGCGGCCCCTCCCCTAGTCCAATTCGGACTAGGCCATGGGGCGCGCGCCTGCCCTAGGCAGCCCTCTCTCTTTCCCGCATGGCCCAATAAGGCCCAATACTTCTCCCGGCGAATTCCGTAACTCTCGGTACTCGAAAAATACCGAATCATTCGAACCTTCCGAACTCCGAATATAGTCGCCCAATATATCGATCTTTACGTCTCGACCATTTCGAGACTCCTCGTCATGTCCCCGATCTCATCCGGGACTCGAACTCCTTCGGTACATCAAAACTCATAAACTCATAATATAACCATCATCGAAACCTTAAGCGTGCGGACCCTACGGGTTCGAGAACTATGTAGACATGACCTAGAACCATTCTCGGTCAATAACCAATAGCGGAACCTGGATGCCCATATTGGTTCCTACATATTGTACGAAGATCTTTATCGGTCAAACCGCATAACGACATACGTTGTTCCTTTGTCATCGGTATGTTACTTACCCGAGATTCGATCGTCGGTATCCAATACCTAGTTCAATCTCGTTATCGTAAGTCTCTTTACTCGTTCCGTAATACATCATCTCACAACTAACTCATTAGTTGCAATGCTTGCAAGGCTTATGTGATGTGTATTACCGAGAAGGCCCAGAGATACCTCTCCGACAATCGGAGTGACAAAACCTAATCTCGATTCATGCCAACTCAACATGTACTTTTGGAGACACCTGTAGAGTACCTTTATAATCACCCATTTACGTTGTGACGTTTGGTAGTACACAAAGTGTTCCTCCGGTAAACGGGAGTTGCATAATCTCATAGTTGCGGAACTTTGTATAAGTCATGAAGAAAGCATAAGCAACATACTAAGCGATCAAGTGCTACGCTAACGGAATGGGTCATGTCAATCACATCATTCTCCTAATGATGTGATCCCATTAATCAAATGACAACACATGTCTATAGTTAGGAAACATAACCATCTTTGATCAATGAGCTAGTCTAGTAGAGGCATACTAGTGACTATTTGTTTGTCTATGTATTCACACATGTATTATTTTTCCGGTTAATACAATTCTAGCATGAATAATAAACATTTATCATGATATAAGGAAATAAATAATAACTTTATTATTGCCTCTAGGGCATATTTCCTTCAGAGGCTTGACCGTCTCAGGTCGGGTCGCTACAGATATGGTATCAGAGCACATGTTGACTGTAGGACGTGACCCTAGAAATCAGAAAACCCCTTGGACAGGATATATCCAAAAACTTTATTTTCAAAAAAGACTCTTACTTCTCATCTTTTCTGAATTTATCAAGTAGTCCCTCTCACCTCAAATAGTTAGAATATACCCCTTATCCTTGATCACCCGGAGGATGAACTGAAGTCACTCCAAGAATTAAAGATATCGGACAACTGATGGCCATTTCAGAGTAAAGAGGATTTCACCATGCATTAGAAGAGTTGAAGCTACACCAGTTGAAGACTCAGACGACTTGAAGAATCAGAAGAACTATTTGACCATTAGAGGACCAAATCCATGTTATACACTTACGTTAGATGCGGCGATTTGTGAGCTGTCATTTGTTTGATGTTTTCCGACAGCCCCAAAATAAAACTTGTTTCTTCAAAAACTATTGTTTGTATTGTGTGTATATCCCTCCCCACCTCTCTCATATCTCATCCCAAAACTTTTGGACCCCATAGATGATGAATGAAGTTGGACTGATATTCTCTGGACCGAAAACCCAGCCGGAGGCAGAGCTATGGATTCAGAACATGGAGAATCACTTCGGGAGCAATTTGATTCCAAGGAAGTATGAGGTTCAATACGCTCTTCAGTGCTTTACAGAAAGTGCTGCAACCTGGTGGAAAATGCATCAAGCCATACAAGGATTTAATGGAGCAAGAACTTGGGAGGAATTCAAGAAGACCCTGATGAGATCACGTCTCATCCGGAAGCACTACGATAACCCGAAGAAGAAACCTTGTGCCTGCAAGATTTGCGGAGAAATAGGACACACCCAGGAGGAACACAAGGATGGATGCCCTCATTGTGAGGAGAAACACCCAGCTGAGGAATGCCCAACTAGTCAGGTGACTTGTTTCTTGTGTGAAGGAACCACCCACTACCCGACTCAGTGTCACATTTACCCCATGGTGCAACAAACTATTCAGGAGCAGGAAGAAGGAATGAAAGAAGCCCTCCGAGAAGTTATGAAAGAACCTGTGATGAAGGAATTTGTTGAAGACCTTGATGGAGAAGGACTCAACAGATTTTACTCCAATGCCTGCTATTCATGTGGAGAAGAAGGACATTTTCACAGATTGCACCAAGGAAAGAAAAGAGTATCCGGATATTTCCACAGCAGAAGTGAAGTTTGACCCTCGGAAATAGAAGCTCGATCATTACAGAGAAATCCAGGAAGAGAAAAAGAAGGCAACCCCAGAACAACACAATTTTCGCAGAGAAGGACTTAAGTCATATCACTTGTTACAGGTGCAAGGATTTAGGTCATTACGCTAGTAAATGTCCGAAAAAGAAGCCAAGAATCCAAGGAGCCTACATAATCACAAAGAAGCCCCGATACATGTCGGAAGCCTTTTGTTTCGTTGCAAGGAAGCAGGACATTATGCTACTAAATGTCCCGACAAGATGAAAGCTGGAGTTGAGCAGTTGGAATTTTGATATGGATAATAAGAGTAGTAGAAAGCAATTTTCATTTTCATGAGTTTGATGAGTTGAGTTATGTAATAGATTACTCAGAGATTGTAAAAGTTCATGACTCAATAAAGTTGAAATGTCATATGCTGAAAGGCTTTAAGGAGTTGTTATATTTTATCTTGGAAATTAATATTCTGGATGAACATGGAAGAAAGTGAGTTGTGATGCATAAACTGGATATTGGAAATTGAGTTTGAAGTTTTGTTTGGATGATATGAATGTGTGCCCCAGGAGATATGTACCTTATTCTGAGCACCATTTTTGTTTTACAACTGCAGATGACGACTCTTTACGAGTCCTTCCTTAAAGGTCCGGAAACAATCATGACCCTGACAAGTGATCATGATTACCCGAAGATCCTGAAGGACATGATGAAGCATATTCACCTTGAAGGAGATGCAGTCTACAAAGGCTACCCCTTCATGCAAAAGGGAGTGGAACTTTGGTATGTGGAGGTACACCTCCACCGTTTGAAAGGAGTTTGCCCAAAGATGATGGGGCAGTACTTTTTCATCTCACGTGTGCCACAAGCAACTTTCTTCGATGTTGTTCGTGAAGCAGCCATGGAAGCCATACGCCAGATCGGAGAAATACTTGAAGCAAGACTCCGTTATACTCAGGAATACCTAAGAGAAGTGCATACAGAGATGATGGAGGTGAAGCTCAAGGCCACCACGATGAAACAGAAGATTGAAGATTTCAAGGCACATGTCGCACAATTCTAGCAGGACTAAAGAATCCTCGAGGAAGATAAATAAATAAAGTTGGAAGTAATGTCTGACCATACCGAACCATGTGGGTGGCGGCATTTGTAATAAACTTTTTGGAATTTGGATTCACGAAAAAAATGGTTAAGGATGTAATAAAAGATCGTTATGAAAATAATGGGATTTATGGATAAACTAGTGCATTCTTTTTGGTGTCGTAGTACTCCGTAAAGCCACATGATCAATGAAGAAAGAAATGTGTTATTCATGACGGTCCATAGAAGGAGGCTGGACAAAATAAGTTGGAGTTTTGTATGATCGTCCCCACAAGGGTATGAAGGAAGAAGTACTATTGGATTTACAGGAGATGTAATGTTGGAATATGGAATGATAATCCTAGGAAGGATGAATTAAACTTGTACAAGAGTTGAAGTGGGCCATAACCCACAGGCCCAGGAGTTAATAAGAAGCAAGCACACTCTTGCTGTAGGAACATATTTTGGAAGAAAACTCCGAGTTTAAACATCCGACATTTTTAGGAGGATACGAAAACCCGAGGATTGTGAAGAACGATAGATGTCTTGTTCAGCTTGCAGAAACCATGGATTTATATGAACTCAGTTCGTCGACAAGTGAAATTCTGCAGTGCTTGTGAGTATGCCCAAGTGTTAGAATACGTGAATTACTATTTACGTATGTGGTAATGAATTCAAGTACGGAATGGATTGGCCCCCATACCGGAGACTTCTATCATGAACTATCATATGTTGATGGAAAATCAGAGAGCCTCAAAAACCTTAGAAGAGTGTCGACGCGATAAGCCATAAAACCATAGAATGGTAGGACGATGGAACCCCTTTACAGGCAACCGTTGCCAATCGTAGGTTATACGGTGAGGTTCAACCCAGACCCGTTTTCTACAGGGGAAACCATAAATTGTAGACCACCATGAGTATTTCGATAGTTGTCTAGAATGGACACGGACCTATCAGCTAAGAAGATCCAGTCTCGGACGAACTTCAACTTTGACGAACCGACCCAAGATTTTGAGGAAAACTCTATGCTTCTGACAGAAGAGCGTTAATGAAGGAGCTATTATAAGATATGTGAAAAGACAGATATTGTCGGCACTCCAGAGGAAGTATCTGAGTTTATCGGAACCGTAACCTTGTTTTAAGTGTGGTAGCACCCCTGACCTTTCCGACCAAACATTTGCTAGCAGACCCCCAACCCCTAACCCTCTCTTGCTAGCCTATTCGAATCTCGAGGACGAGATTCATTTTAAGTGTGGTAGGTTTGTAACATCCCAAAATTCTAAATTTTGGAATGTTATATTAGATAAATAACTATGCTTGTTGTCTGATTGTTTGTTTGATTGATTGAGTGAAATTGAGTGGAATTTGAAACTTTTGAAAGTTGAATGAGAGGGAATGAAATGACTTTCCCAAACTTTCCCCTTTGCCCTTTTTGGAGCTCAATGAATTCAAGTTCATTCCAACACAAAACCCTAGAGTGAAGATGACATGACTTCTTCCATTTGGAATGAAAAGGGTTTTGAAAAGATTTGAATTTCAATTGAAAATATTTCAAATTCAAAGCTTTATGCAACTCAATGATTTTCATGAGAAAAGATAAAATGACTTCTTCAATTATATGAAATATGAGTTGGAAGTTAAAAAGAATCAAATTGAAAGTCATTTGAAAGTATCTTGAAACCCCTTTCAAATTTGGGATTATTTGATTTTGTTCAAATTATTTTCTCCTAAAATAAATAAATGGAAATTAGGGTAAAATGATTCCCTTCTATCGAAAATTAGGAGAAAATAAATTTGAAATAATTTTTGTACTTTAAAAATGATTTTGTTGGGTTTTATTGCAACAGCAACACTATTTGAGTTTTGTAAATTTTTGAGGATTTTATTTGAACTTGAAAAATAGTTCAGGTTGTAGGAAATCTTTTTCTGGTCATTTTGATATATATATATGTCCTATATAAAATATTTATATTTTATATACTTCTCTCTCTTTTTATTTTAAAAAAATATAGAAAAAGCCCGGCGCCTGCCCGCCAACTGCCCAGCAAGACCCAGCGGCCCGAGCCATCGGCGAGCCAGCCCACTGTGCACGGCCGGCCAGCCCGAGCCGCCCAGCCGACCGACCGAGCCCTCGCCCGAACCCCTAGCTACCGGTCGACCGACCCGATTCCCTCTCTCCCTCTCGACACCGGCCCCACCCGTCGTCTTCCCCTCGCAAGCCACGCCACGCGCCGCGTCGCCGGATCCCGCGAGATCCAGATCCTCCGAGATCCCTCGCCCGATCGCCTCCTCCAAGTCGAGCCCCCCTATATACCCCCCTCGACCCGTTCCCCCCTCGCCTCGCCTAACCCTCCTCTCGCCGACACGCCGCCTTTGAGCCCGAGTGCGCCGCCGCCGCCATTAACCTCAAGACCGACCGCCTGCCACCCCGAGCTTCATCGACCCCACCCCGAGCTCCCTCGCCCGTCGCACCGCGGACCTCTCCGCCGACGTCCCCGACCACCGGAGTCGCCGGAGCCGTCGCCGTCCGAACCGCCGTCGCCGTCGCCGCCTCGGTAAGTCGCCGGACTCCCCGCCGCCGTTAGATCTAGATCGTAGGGTTAGGTTAGATTTCCCCGAAGGGGTACGGTTTAGTTTTAGTGAACCGGGTTTTGTCCCGGTTAGTTCCGGTTTATTTAGGATAGTCTAGACCGGCCCGACTCGGTTTAACCACTAGGGCCCGACTTAGTTATATTACGCCCAGGGCGCTAGATAGGCCCATTAGCGCCGATTTTTTTTGTTTTAATTTTATTTTTTCGTTTCTGTTTTAAAGAATAGTTTCAGATTTGGCAAATTCATATCTTTTAATCTACTTAATATTTTTAAGTGATTTTTTTGTTGGTTTGCAAATTTCTTGTAGTTTCTGTAGAAAATATAATTAGTCATGTTAAAATTATTTAAAATTGTTTTATTTTAGTTTTAGACAGAATAGTAATTCTGCTATAAAATGAGTTAGGAATATTATTTTCTTGTGATTCTTTTTGTCACTACTTTGTTTTGACATTGCCTAACCGTAGGTATTTATTTGGGAATTTTAGAATTAATAAAAAAATAGTTTTAATCAAAACCATGTAGTTCTTAATTATTTAACTAGCTACTGTTTTCCTATTGTTTTAATTAGCAAATAATTTTATTTTTCATATGTGATAGTTTATTCTAGGTTAGTTTCGTAAGTTTAGACCAGGAACTTTTATTTATAATAAATAAAACTTTTATTTTAATTTTTCTTACTAGAATTTGCTTTAGGCCTAATAGGAGTTTTATAATAGATTTTAAGGTGATTCTTTTTGCTCCTAGTTGTTTGATGAATTCTTTTCTGTTAGTTAACATAAACCCATGCTTAGGTTCTGTTAAGGAAAATTTTGATATGTAAAACTATTCTTAGTTGTTGCTTTGATGTAGGAAAGCTTTGATTTGGTTTTCTTCGAGTTTTTCTTTGGTTTTTGATTCGTTTGTTTTGTGTGCTATGTTAGCATGCTATTATGTTAAGTGATCATATGCTATATGCTTATTATGATCGTTGTTTGCCTCGGTAGAATTTCCGGAGTGCGAAGCTTGCTACCACGAGTCCCTAGTTTTCGAAGATCGTCAGCAAGGCAAGTTCACTTTGACCATGTTTTTCATACCTATGTGTTTTATTGCATCTAGTGTCATCTTCGCAACAATCCCTCCAGTAGTGACATTGAATACTTGTAGTTGAGTAGTATGCATGAGGTAGGAACCCATCACCTGTTACCAAGCCCGGACGTTATTTGTTTTAATTCTACGCTATAGTAGACGGGTTGGTATGAGTGCTCGGAGTGGTGTGAAGAAGGAGGACTCTCGCCAATGGCAACAACTCCATGATGGAATCTGCAAGGACTACATCTTCAAGGCCTCAAGACTTCAAGACTCGAGACAAGAATTCAATACACACTCTTTGGGTGAAGGGCGGTTGACGGCACCCGGAGAAACCAAGTGGTTGGCGGGATGCATGGAGAAGCGCCATGACATCTTGCGGAAAGCTTCACCCAGACTCAAAGAGACGGAAGAATACTTCATGCCCGGAAGCTTACCTGCAACCGCAAGTCACTATGGGCTCGCTTGGTTGACCTTAGTTGTGACTCTGGCTGGGACGGTGCTAGCAGATGTAGAACTACGGTAGGATTGGATGAGCACGGACGGTGGTCGAGGAACTCTTTGGAAGACCATGTTTCGTCATCTTGTTCTCAAACACCCTGAAGTGCGAGAACGTAAAAAGAGGGGTCGAATCTTGCGGGTAAAGTGTACAAACCTCTGCAGAGGGTTAAAACCTAATCGATTAGTCGTGTCCCCTGTTACGGACAATTTGAGCATCTGGACTTGGATCTATCTCGGAACTCTCAACACCGGACTGATAACTTAATTGTGGGCAACTTATGATGATTTGGGCTATGAGACAACGGTTGGCGGAACCATGTCATGATAGAAAAATCCATAGTACAGCTCCAATTATTCCTTTGTTGTAGGGAAAATAAAACCAGCTTTTATGCAAAACAATACTCAGACACAGAGCCACAAAGCCATATTGCATATAGTATAGTTTTATTATCTGTTTTCTCATGTTGTGATCTTGCCGGCACATTCAATGTACTGACCTACACGGCTGCAACGTATCATGTTGCAGATATTTCCTCGACAGTAAGAGTACGATCTGAGGTTACGGTCTACACTCAACCCCGCCGATGGCGTTGATGGGACTCCACACCCGCTTGATTGTTTCCGCTGAGTATTATGAGGTATATATCATTTTACGTTATTTATACATGTGATTGCACTTTGATATATACATTGATGTCTTGTGTGTGCCAAAGATATCCGATCCGAGGATGGCACAGAAACACAGAGGCTTGACCGTCTGAGGTCGGGTCGCTACACTAGAAAAATGCGGAAAAAGAACTATAGTGACTACAAGCAAACAACTAAACAAGATTATAAGGAAATAAATAAGCAAGCAACTAACACTAGGCTATTACGGCTATTACACATATTACATCCACTGGACATCAAAGTTCAACACCAATGCAAATATAGGGAACAAAGCAGCATATTACATACACTAGCTATCTAAACTGGGCAGCAGTGCAAATAAACACGGTAGCAAAACAAGTATGTAACTAAAACAACTTTAGAAGAACTCAAGAAAGGTTATGCTGGGTATCCACCGTGCTGGCAATAAGCTTAGCAAGCTTATTACTTTTGTCTTGTTTGGCGCTAAAATCCTACAACGCTTGTTGTTGCACCTGAAGTATGCATCTGAATGCTCCAGGGACTTCCGCAGTCCTTCCTCTTCTCGTCGCAGCAAAGTCGATCGATATCTTTCAGCTTCTAGTTGAGACTCAAGAAACCGAACTGATTCAGACAGTGAGTTTGAATAGCTTGTGCAAGTAGTAGTGGCCAGTTACTCGAACACTAAACCAAGACAGGACTTTGGAGTTGTCTCACTGTCCCCAAGATAGTTTTCCTTAGCTGTTTTATCAGCTTTGTTGGAGACCAACAAGGATGTCTCACTATCCTGAAACTTATCTGCATTACTTCCTTTACCATTGCTTAATAAGGCACTCTTCTGCAATATTCTGTCAGCATTCTAAAAGAAGAAACAAGCAGACACATAACAGGTTTAGCATGTACTAGTATATGAAACTCATTTCGGTGAACTAATTCATTAGTAAGGTGGACAGGATTAAACTACCAAGTCTTCTATTGCCTAGTAGTACATAATAAAAGCATCACACAAACATATATCCATGTCCTATGGTCACTACTTGTCTTGCCAAATCAAAATAGAGACACGGTTCAAATCATATCAATTTAAGACAAAGCAGCACTGAAAGAATACAAAGCGTGGGAAACTACACGACACAACAAGATTTCAGATGGGTACCACGGGTCTACATGTGAAACAACACTATTGGCTCTGTTGTGATGCTAGTAATGTGCATGATATGAGAAGTCAACTATATACACAATTGAAATTGAAATCAACAGAGCTATTTATAAGAGCAAACCTATTAAAGAAAGATGCGTAAACATACCTGTTGTGCCATTGGAGTTTCTATTGGATCCTTCAATTTAAAATTATGAGTAAATAAAATGATACAAGAGCAAAGTAGTATGGACAATAGCAATGGAATCTTAAATGAGAATAGTTGTTCTTAAGGTTTAATCACTTGTTCTACATGAACAGAGTACAGTAACATGCAAGAATATAGTACTTAAAATAGAAAATGAGCTCATGGACCTTACCACATTCTTGGTTCGGGACCTGTACGGAACAAGGCGTTCCCAGTCACCGTCCAGTAAATGTCTCTCAGGAGAACGTAAGGGAATTTGTTGACTTTCTTTGCCAGTAAAGTACGTTCTCTTCAGGTAATTCCGATAGTGCCACCAAGCATACTTGAAGATAGCAGAGGTATTAGCACAGGTTACCTCATCCTGAGTTTCCAAACCGGTCCTTCTCTATAGAGAAAAATGGGAAATTTTGTTGTATTATAACCATCATGGAGGTAGAATGTATAGGACAGCAAAGTAATTGCCATGAATAACATTACTTGCACATAACTACTAGATAAACACCTCCAACTGGCATTTTGCTTCATCTTCGGTATAATATTTCCATGATGGGAAGATATGCACATAAGATTTAACAACATCATATGCGATAGATGCTAAACTACGACTAGCTGGTTGTGCTTCCTCCACAGGAATAGGTGTACTAACTGGTGGAGTTGGGGTTCGCCATGGTAGTACTGGTGCTTTGGGAACTGGAGCTGCCTTACGAACTACTCTTGTTTGGGAGCTCTGTGGTGGAGATGGTGTGGTGTCAACAGGAACTAGGTTACTATGTGCTGGGGTTGGGGTTAGATTGGGTGAAGCTGGTTCTCTGTCCATCACAGTAGGGGTACAATCTGCGAGAGTCTCGGTTATGTGTGGTAGGGCTGGTTCTTGTGCATGTACAACCGGGGTGCTATCTCCACCAAGAGGTAGCACTGTTTTATTTGAAGACCGTGTTTTTACTCTGCTAGATACCGCCATCACCCGCTCCAATTCAAATGGCTGATAAACAGGAATCATAGTTGAATGTACAAACATTGTATGAGAGACAAATGCAATAGATAGTGCAGAAAAAAGAGGGCATGAAATAGTTGACATGTATATTGTTTAACTAAAACATATAGCATGACATAATTTCACATATATGATGTCTATCTAAACTGGATAACATAGCATAACATAATTCAAAGATATGATGAATAACTAAACAGGATTGCATGACATAATTCACATACATGTTATCTAAGTAATCAGGATCGCATGATTTAATTCACATATGTGATTTATATGCTAAGTAGAGGGCATTCGCATATATGATGTCTGAACTAAGAACAAGGTTTTGAATATTGTGTATATGATGTCTAAACTATGCAATGCATGATATGAGCAGTATAACCGTGCCAAGTTAGAGCATACACCTTGGTGGGGGAATAGGACTATTCATCTGTCTTTGAATCCATCTCTTAGGAGCTATCAGGAACCATCAAGAAATCTGCTTCGACAAGTAGCATTGTCTGCTCTGTAGGCCTTTTTTCACTCGAAATTTTTCTATCACCCACTCAGATGGTCGATTCACAAGAAGAGTAGTTTAATGTACAAACATTGTCGACAAATGGAAATGTAATGAAGAAAAGGATGGGCAAGATATCATTCAAATATATGATGCCTGGTAAAACAGGATGGCATTGCACATTTCACATATATTATGGCTGGCTAAAAGACACGAGACTCCATAATTCCCATATATGATATAGAAACTAAACAGGTGGCATTACAGAACATGTCTAAACTAAGTAGATGACATATATGATGTCAAAAGTAGGCACTATAAGGCAATATATGCATGATATGACTAACATCATCATGCCAAGTTAGAGCAAACACCTTTGGGGGGTAAATAGGAGTGGTCGGCTACGTCTGAATCCGCCTCAGAACATATATCTTCCTCTGGATTACAATTTGGAGAGGGGGAGCGGTTGCCATTGAACCCACCATGGAGCGATGTCTGCATGAAATTTTATTGCCGCGCAGAACTCTTCTCTTTTGCTCCATGTTCAACATGACTGTGTATAATATCTAACATGCATACAAAAAAAATATAGTGAGATTATGTAAGGAGGGCATGCAGAAATCTAGAGTGATGGTAAGGACCAGTGGATGGATCCAAAAATAATGATAGCAGGCTGATGATTGCTTTAATTTAATAAAAATAAAGATGATGATTGCTTTACTATTTGTTTCCCACCCAATATGAACAACGTAGGCATACCGTAGGTGAACAAGATATTAGACAGAGATACTATTCATTGTTGCCTCGATATTTGACCCACAACTAATATATAACTCAAGTTTGAACATTAATTTGGACCTGGCTTGGAGTCTAAGATGTGAATAGGACAATAAAGTAGCAGGTAATATTAAGCAATGCATAACATAAGCAGAAACAAAAGAGTGCGACCTCTCATCTGGGCCCGTGTACTCCTCAGGTACATCTTCTGAGTGGATGACGGTGATGTCGTTGCGGTGGGTGCCGGCGGCAGGGAAGGAGATCTGAGGCGGCGAAAGATGGCCAGGAGTCGTGATGTCTTTTGGTGGATGCTTCTGTCGATGGAGCAGCTCAGGTGAGGTGGACAATTCCGCAAAGTAGCAGGACAAACCACACAAAGTTTTCTTCGACACCTACCTATAACTGAATTAATTCTGTAAGGGCTCCTTTTGCTTGCATGATTCTAAAAACGTAGGGATAGGAAAAACACCGAATAGGATAGGAATGAACATGGGAAACAGAGTATTTGTAAACACATGATTTATGTCGACTTGGGTGTTTGGTTCACACGAATTGGAAGAGCAGAGGAATGAAAAGGAACATGGCAAAATTAAAGTGAAACCATATGAAAGCGTGTACAGTTAGAATGTTATTCTGCCACTAATGCACTTGGTCTTGTTTTCATGCATGGGATTTTGAAAAGTAGGTCCAGGTGGATGTTTTGCTCCATTCCTTTCAACAAAATGCATGAATAATTTAATAGTAGAGTGCCAAAGGAAAATTTCCTATTGCTATGTTTTTCCCTTGAACCAAAATAGCCCTAATGGATCGACATGAATGTAGAGTAATAAGTGATGCAACAAGTGTGCAACCTCTTTCCCGTAGCCGTGTCGACCTCAGCATCATTGGGTTGGTCGCTCAAGCAGTTGAGGCAGAGGTGGTTGTCGGAGTGTAGAGGAAGATCTGAGGAATCTGTAGACGGCGTCCAGGGCACTCCTCGGCTGTGATGGATGGTTCTGTCGTTGGAGCAGCTCCGGCGAGCTGTAAGACGTCGAGGCTGAAGCAGTACAAGACAAACATCATTAATATCAAGTGGGATTCTAATAACATCTCCAATAGATAATGTAAAATACACTAGCAAAAACTGAATTACCAAAAAATGATAGATGTAAAATTTACATCACCAAAAAACACCTGACTACCACAGATGAGGTAAAAACTGTTGACTCTGAACTTAACTGTCAAAACTGAAATTTATTGTGGAATCCAAATGTTACTGTGAAAACTGAACGCAATGGTAGCAGAGAGGCACTTCACATGTAGTTTAGGGAGGGCCTGTAGTTCATCTTCAACCTGCACCCCCCTGAGCCGCCAGCCACAACCAGCCGAACCGCCTGCCCCCGCCACCCGCGGCCGGCGGTGCTCCCGCGTCGCCTCGCCAACCAGAAACCATTCCCCACCCCCGCTCCGCCGCCTGCCAGCCCTCTAGCCTCAAGGCCGAGCTGTTTCTCCGTGGTCAAGACACCACCACGCCACCGCCCCACCACCACGCCCCAACCACTGGAGACCACCGCCCCCACCCTAAACCCTAAGATAGATAGTGGGGTACCTCTCCGATGAGCCCCCCTCCCCGCTGCGGGTGGTACTTCCTTAACTCCGGCAAGCCCCCCACCCCCTGAAAATCAACTAACCCAAAAGTCGTTTCAGTCGACTGAAGGGCAGCTAAATCGGAGTAGAGCAGCAGCATGAGCGAGGGGGAGAGTAGCAGCAGCAGCAGCGCCAGCGAGCAAGTGAGAGCTGGAGCAGTAGCAGCAGTGCAAGCGAGCAAGCGAGAGCCGGAGCAGCAGCACATCCAGCTGGTATGGATGCCGCCGTCGAAGGGTCCTCGGACTGGGGGAGAGCCGCTGTGGAGATGTCGCCCGCGGCGCCGGCTTAGACGTAGCCGTGCCATGGGGGTGCGGGATGGAGCACCGCGCCGGGAGGTCGAGTTAAGGAGAAGGTGTGATGCGATGAGTGTACAACCTCTTTGGGGGCGCCGAGTAGGCCTCGGCTTCGTCCGAGGAATCAGTGAGGATGTTGCAGTTCTGATGGAGCAGGTTAAGGCGGCGCTGTGTGGATGGAGCAGCCGCGATAGACGAGGCGATCGTCGAAGCAGCTCCTTGGAGGTGGAGGACGGGGCAGATGAACTGGCGGGACGATGAGATGGACGATGGATCCTCATCTGGGGAGGTGGATGAGGGATGTCGAGCTGTTGTGGTGGACGACGTCGTCGGGGAAGAGGCTCTGACTGGGCAGCGGTGAGGTGGCGGACGAAGGAGGGTGGGGTTTCACAGCTGCAGCAGAGAGGTTATGGCGGCCTAGGATTTCGAATGGCGAAAATGAGGTAATGGGAGGGGAACCATGACTTAGGGACGCGCTTTTCCAAAATGTAGGGTGTGTTACAAAAGTACCCCCATCGATTTTAACTAGCGGCCATTTTAGCTTAGGGTTAGAAGGGGGATTTTGTGTGTCAGGATTTGGCAGCTGGAGGGAGTTTTCGCGCGCGTTGTAGTTTCGGCATAGCAAGGCGCGGGTTGTGAAGGTGCGAGTTTTGGGAGCACGATATCTGAATTTTTGGGATATAACAAGGCGCAGATTGAAATTTAGGGACAAGCCTAACGTGTAATATTGTACTTGTGCATACCAAATCAATTCACACTTCCCTCAACTTAAAAAACAAAAAAAAAGTATTCACACCACACAAAGAGAGTGTCTTGTTCCGTTTTACTATACAAATGCTATTCAAAGCTATGAATCCATGTTATATCCAATTAAATTTTTTCGCTGGCTGTATATTGCATGTAACCTACTCATACCAACATTTTAGTGCATTCCAAATGTCTATACTACCGCTACAATTCAAACTAAATTTTAATTCGTTTCTCTATTTGAATAAGAATCTACAATCATGATTATTGCCAACTTCAACCATCATTCGTGTATTACCTTAACAACACACCACATGATTACTATAGAGATAGATATGAACTATGTGTACTATATGAACTCAAATTAAATTTCTTGAATACACTTGGTGTTGATTCGAAATAATAGTACATTTGATGTACTAACTAGATATTCATAATCTAAACCACGTTCCATACGTACACCGTGTTTATCACACGAAGTATAGTGCCCCGCCCCCTACATTATGACAAGTATTTATCCCTGAGCTGCAAACGCCACACATTATCCCAAATTATAATCAATATTCTACACTATGATATCTTGTTCAAATATACATATCCACTATTTTATAATGAATTATGATCTCTGTTCGTAATTTACACCTTCACGATCCTCTTCTCTTTGTAGCTAGTTGGCGCTAACTTTCTATCGTGCATGCACACGCCCGACCCCCTCTCACCCTCCCTCGGCGTCCCCTCTATCGCACACATTCGTTATTTCTCTTTAGGTCGTTCACCCATGGTGTGTGTAGGCCTCCCGGCTCCTTTCTGGCACACACCGGCCGATATACCTCTCTAGCCAAGTGTGCCTACCACAAACACACACTTCCCCACTTCTCTTCTCATCGTCCATGCCCCCTATGTCCAATATAGTTCCACACAGGTGCACATTCCCGCCCCTCTTTTCATCGATCTCATACTCACACACTCCTCCCCCCTCCACATAGTAGGCCTCTCGCACAACCTGCTAGCCGCACCCCTCTCCCCCTGTCCGTCTCTGAACCTTATTTTCTTCTAACACATGCATGCATGTATACGTACCGATCTCCCTACATATAGCTTGGTCGACTATAATTCGTTTTCCCCACGCACTGATAGACTTACCTCACTAGTTATGTCTCTCCCTTTCTCAGACACACGACGATCGATCTTCCTATGTACTTATGTTTGTTTACCACAACCATATCGTCCCCACTCATCATACTTGCATACCTCTCGACCCGTCTCTCACACGCAAGTGCATAGACAGACTGACATCCCCAGCCCTCTCTTATTGATATTGCACTCATACAATCCGTTTGTCTAGCAGGCCTCTCCCACCATTTGTGAGAAGCAACTCCATCACCAACCCTCCGACACTCTACCTTTGTCTTTCTCCCAACCTTATTCCTCTGCTACACAGATGCATGGATGCCGATCGATCTCCCTCAATACATAGCTAGGTCTCCCTCCTTCTCCACACATAAACTAGTCGATCTACCTCTCTACAGTTAGGTCTCTTCCCCCTCCCCCCCCCCCACACACCGATAGTCAAATGTTGTAGGTAGGTATCCATGCCATAGAGAAAAACTGCACCTCTGCCCTCTCAAATTCCAGTAGGCCACCCGCCCTGTATCTCTGACGTGGGAAAAAACAAATTCGATGGCACTCTTTATCGATCGCGCAGCCACACACTTCATCCATGTTTTTGATTCTATCGGTATCTCACGTTGATGATCCCTCCACTCTCTTCTCATGGTTCGCTCCCTCTATATATGATATATCCATGACTTTGTTTCGCACACATTGCATATTTTACGATTTTTTGTTTGAGATATCATCGACAAATTGCCTCTGTATCGCACAAACCATCTCTATCACACCCACCCACGTATGTACCTACACCTAAAGAAGAGGTGCACACACGACGCACGTACTCACGTCTCGTTCCCGACCACACCCGCGCGGGAACACGGTGGAGTTCATTTCTGTACGAAAATGCAGCCCATGTGATAATTTGACGCGTGTAGTAGTTGTTTACTCAAAGGAGGGTCATGTACCACATGTAGACGGAACAAAGTTCGACTTGATGCATTAGTATTAAATAAAGTTATATTCCTCAATGGCACGTACAGAATATAAAATGATTGTCGTCGGGGAAAAAAGAAAAATTCACTCCACTATATACAATGGAGCTGGCCTGCCAGGGTTTGTCTCTCGTCACACCATCTCACACAAGGTAGCGGCGGCCTCTCTCTCTCACCACTGGTCACTGATCCGGCCGCGTCCAGTCCGCCGGCGGAACGAGAGGATGTGCATCATTTCTCTGTTTGACGGTGTTGAGGCAGCACATCCCGATCTATGGTAGCCGCTGTTTTCTCTGACCAAGCTTCGGCGCGGTAGGGCCTTCACCACTGGCTCGCTGTCGTAGTATGGGCAGATCCCAGCCACTGACGCCCTCCTAGTTATATCTCGACAACCCTCAGGTACAGCTTCTGTAACACCCGGATGATTAATGAACAGTAATCACCCCGGGTTGTGTGCCAAACCTCACGTTGATTCGAACCCGGCCTAAAACAATTTCAGAACAAGAGCAAATGATAAATAGTTTCAAAACCAAAACTAAAAATGTTCGGGGGTTGTCTAAAATAGCAAACCTAATTATGGTGGGGTGCACAAGTTTATGTAAAATATTTTGGCATTTTAATTAAACTAAAACAGAAAGCAGAAAAAGAAAAATAAGAAAAGAAAAGAAAAACAAAAAAAGAGAGGGAGGAAAACCCTCGCCCAGCCAGCCCCTCCCCACTGCCCTCGCCTCGGCCCATTCCCCCTCGGCCGGCCCTAAGACTAGCTATCCCCTCTTATTCTCGGCATTCTGCAGATTCAGTCCATCGATATGGCCTTTACACATATATCCATGCATATGTAGTGTAGCTCCTTGCTTTATAGTACTTTGGATGAGTACTCACGGTTGCCTTGTTCCCCTTTTCCCCTACCTCTACTCGATTGCTGCAACCAGACGATGGAGCCTGTGAGTCGACGCCACCGCCTATGACGACTACTACTCCGGAGGTGCCTACTACTACGTGCAGCCCGCCGACGACGACCTGGGAGTGACCTAGGAGGATCCTGCGGGAGGCCTGCTCCTCTTCGATCAGATCCCAGTTTGTGCTAGCCATCTTATGGCACCTTGTTTAACTTATGTCCAGACTCAGATATTGTTGCTTCCGCTGACTCGCCTATGATCGAGCACTTGTATTCGAGCCCTCGAGGCCCCTGGCTTGTATTATGATGCTTGTATGACTTATTTTATTGTAGAGTTGTGTTGTGATATCTTCCGTGAGTCTCTGATCTTGATCGCATACATTTGCGTGCATGATTAGTGTACGATTGAATCGAGGGCGTCAAGTTGGTATCGAGCCGATCGCTGTAGGAATCCCCTTCCAACTCCTTGGTCAAGTCGAGTCTAGACATTGCAAAAGCTTTTACTAACTTGGCTGTGTTCTTACGGGCCCACGCCGCCATCGGGTGGTACTAGGATCTTTTACTCCTCGACCTTTACTCGGGACTCGAACTCTATTCTACTCGGGTTAAACGATTTTACTAACTATCACTAGGATCCCGTGATCGCATTCACCCCAAAGTTGGATATAGCCTTAGTTGTTTTTGGAATTGTATTTGAGCAATTTCCACACTATCATTTGACACCTTTGAAACGTCTTTGTTTTCAGATGGAACCCACGAGGCAGGTCGTGCGCCACACGACGGCCATTGGTGCTCGGGATCACTCATGTGCTAGCCGAGATGATGACCTATCTGGGTTATCGCTGGCACCCCGAGTACACTTTCTATGAGGAGTACCAGACTATAACCAGGAGCAGATGCAGCGCCATCGCCCACCTCTACTCTCGGAGTACGAGTCCACTATCGGCTGCACACCGCACATGGTGTTGGAGTGACTATCGATATGGCAGTCCATGATGCTGCTTATGCTGCTCGACACGCCTTCGCGAGTATCGAGAGTTGGACACCTCCCCTTCGTGCACATTGCTATCGCGTCGATGTTGGTGAGGAGGGTTACTACACTGCTGCCTACACCACTGTCACCAGAGAGCCCTTCCACCATCAGAACTTTGTTCTGCATGATGATGGGCTGGATCGAGCTAACCGAGCTCTTCGCCACGAGTTGTACATCACCCGTCGGCACCTCTACCGTGCTCGACGCTGATGCACCCTTTGTCCGATCCGGAGAGCTGCGCGCTCGCGATCTGCCCAGCCAGACCGTGATGCCCTGTGGTGTCGGTTGGCGACGTGGGAGGCTACTCTCCCGACTTGGCCCTTTCTCGCCACCGGACGCCGGATTCAGCACCGAGTATCCGCGGCCCTGTGTCACTGACGTGGAGGACTATCCACTGCCGCACTATCAGCTTTCAGGCTACAGCTACCTCCGCAGTACCGCGTGGGACTGATGTAGACTTGCTTGTTAGTGTTTGATGTATTCGTCGCGAGCCTGCGTGCCGCCTATGATGTAGTAGTCTATGTGCTGGACTCTATGTATCGGACTCTATGCATGATTCCTTTTGTAATATATGCCAACTACTATGTAGTTCCCATCATGCTGCTTTCATTATGCATGTTTCATCCTGAATGATTCCTGTCTCCTGCTTGGTTTCTCAATTGCTGAACTACCCCTGTTATATATTAGCAGGATGGTTAGGCCAGCAGGTCGTGGTCGTGGTGCCAACTTCCCACCACCGCCTGAGTACATGGCTGGTATGATCCAACAGCTTGAGATGAATCGCCAGTTCATGGAGAACATGATGGCTCTCGCCTCGCCCCAATATGAACCAAAGACCCAAACGGAACAACTCGCAGGATTTCATACGCTCAACCCAGCGTGTACCACAGCTCAACCCAGCCATCGGATGTCGATGATCGCCCGTGACATCACCTATGAGATGGAGTCTCTGATGTAGCCCCCGCCAGCTATGTCACCTTTGCTTCCTTCTTCTGAAGGGACCCAAAGACAATGGTGGGACAGCCACCGCGCGATTTCCGCCAGCTTGGAACATTCATCACCGCCAGACTTCCGTGCTGCCTTCCGTGCCCGCTTCATCCTCAAGGGGTCATGGACCGAAGAAGCGTGAGTTCCGCAACCTCATCCAAGGCAACAAGACTGTTGAAGCCTATCACGAGAGTTCTGGACTTGTCTCGCTATGTCAAGAGGACATTGCAACCGATGCACGCAGACAGAGAAGTTCCGTGACGGTCTTCAAGTCGACATAAAGCTCGCACTTCTAGTGCACGACTTTGCTGATTTCGCCACCTTGGTGAACAAAGCTATCAATGTCTAAACTGGTCTGCAGGAATACCAGAGCTCTAACAGCACAACCGTGACACGGGCTCATCTTCGGCCCGTCCTCGCAAGCGCAAGATATGGATCCCCAACAAGATGTACCAGCCGAATGCACCTGCTCCAAAGCGTAACTATGCTACACCTCGTGCGCTTACAACTAAGCAGCCGAAGCTTCCAGCTCCGCCACCCCAAGCTCCTGCTCCCACTCCCAATAATGGCTTATGCTTGGTGCGGACAGCCAGGCACCGTGCTAGAGAATGCAACCGAACCGTAATCAGTGGCCCTTCCCAAGAATCGCCGTGGAAACACCTGTAATCCGAACAACACCGGCAAGTCTTATGGGCAAGCTCAGCCAACCACGTTGATCCGAACGAAGCTCAAGACCAGCCTGCCATCGTGATGGGTACACTCCTCGTAAATTCAGTACCTGATCTGTTTTATTCGATTCAAGAGCATCGATTCATTCATGTCTCAAGACTTTGCATACAAGCACGACGTTAAGTGTGAAGAGATGAACTCTTCGGTAGTGGTAAAACCCCATTGGGACAATGTCAAACCTCCATGGTTGGCGCCGACGCCCCGTGGAAATCGAAGGGCTGGAATTCTATGCCTCCCCATTATCCTCAAGACGCCTAACATCGACCTCATTTTGGGGATGGATTGGTTGAAAGCGATACGGCGCCAATCGTTTGCGCCACTAAGACCGCCCATCTGCTACACCCTTCCGATGAAATCGTAGCTACAATGCTCGTTCGTTCAAGATGCCGAGGCAAGGCTCTATGCATTGAATGCATTGAACGCCGCACCCTCGAGGGAATTGAAAACATTCCGCTGCTTTGCATTTCCAAGACGTCTTTCCTCAAGAACTTCCAGGATTCCCCCGCTAGAGCTGTCGAATTCGCCATCAACTTGAAACCAGGTACCACTCCTATAGCAAGCGACCATACAAGATGCCGCCGCATGAACTTCTTGAGCTCAAGGAGGAAATCGACAAATCTCTTCAAAGCGGCTTCATTCGCCCAAGTTGCTCACCTTGGGGAGCACCTCTCTCTTTGTCAAGAAGAAGGATGGGACAAACCGATTGGTCCAAGACTACCGCCCTATAAATCAAGCTACCATTCGAATAAGTATCCTCTTCCTCGGATCAATGATCTTTATGATCAACTGGCTGGTTAAATCGGTGTTTTCAAACTCGACTTGAGGTTGGGTTACCACCAGATTCGTGTTCGTGAGGAGGATATCCCCAAGACCGCATTCGTGACTCGTTATGGTTCTTACGAGTACACCGTCATGTCTTCGGCTTAACCAATGCTCCAGCCACCTTCTCCGCCCGATGAACTATATATTCATGGATTACCTCGACAAGTTCGTCGTGGTTTATCCGGATGACATCCTGATCTATTCCAAGAATGAAGAAGAACATGCTGAACATCTTCGTCTTGTACTGGAAAAGCTACGAGAGCATCAACTCTATGCCAAGTTCTCCAAGTGTGAATTTTGGCGTCCCGAAGTAACCTATCTTGGGCATGTCATTTCTAAGGATGGTATTGCCGCCAACCCCGAAAGAGTTCAGGCCATTCTCGATTGACTCCTCCAAGAACGCATAAGTCGAAGTTTTTTCGGTCTCGCCACTATTGCCGCCGATTCGCCGAGAACTTCTCCAAGATTGCCAGCCTCCGACTAACCTGTTGTATAAGGCGCCAAATTCCAATGGATGATAAATGTCGAAAGTTTCCAGCACTCAAAGACAAGTTGACGCCGTCGCCCCAAAGGCTAGCTCCTCCCGATACTAAGAAGGACTTCGTCATTTATCGCGACGCTTCTCGTCAAGGTTTAGGTGGTGTCCTAATGCAAGAGCGCAAAGTGGTTGCTTATGCCTCTCGACATTCGCCTCACGAGGAGAACTACCCAGTTCACGACCTCGAACTTGTCTGCTGTCATTCATGCACCAAGCAAATGGCGACATTACCTTCTCGGTAATCGCTATAGATCTTCACCGACCACCAAAGTCTGAAGTATCTGTTTACTCAGCCAGACCTGAACCTCCGCGCCAGAGATGGATGGAGACTGCTGTGACTTTGATTTGGGTATTTCCTATACGCCGGCAAGGCTAATGCAATGGTTGATGCCTTGAGCCGCAAGTCTTATCAAGAACCACCTTCAGTTCACCAAGTTCAGCCCCACTTGTTGAAGAATTCAGAAAGCTGAACCTCCATATTGTTCCTCCGGTGCACTCGCTCCCCTCCTCCGGAGTTCCGCAAGATGAATCTCCGTGTTGTTCCCCGTGTTTCCCTCTATACCCTGGCTGTTGAACCCGATCTCGTGGGCACCATAAAGACAATGCAGGATTTGACTCGAGGTCTATAAGCTTAAACAAGACATCAAGAAAGGAAATCCTCGTCCTTCACTATTGCTGATGATGGCGCTTTGTACTTCAAAGGCCGCCTAGTGGTGCCTCAGAAGAAGGAAAATCTGAATATGACTCGAAGGTTATGAAAGAAGCTCATGATACGCCTCTATGTATCCATCCCGGCAGTACAAAGATGTATCAAGACATTCGCCGAGATTCCGTGGTCTAATATGAAGCGGTGACATTGCTCGCTATGTTTCGAGTGTGACGCTTGCCGTCAGATCAAAGCGTAACATCAAAGGCCCGCTGGAACTCGCAACCTATCTCTATTCCTGAATGGAAATGGGACCATGTTGAAATGGACTTCGCCACCGGATTTCCCAAATCGCAGAAAGGTAATGATGCTATTCTTGTCGCCATTGACCGCTTTCTAAAGTTGCACATTTTCGGCGGTCAAAGAAACGATCATCGCTAGCCAGCTTGCAACGCCTATATGTCCGAATTGTTTCACTTCACGTTATTCCACTGGTTATCGTTCGACCGTGGCAGCTTATTCACTTCAAGATTACGGGCAAGTTTTCAAGAAGCTATGGGGACTCATTTATCTTTCAAGATCGCTTTTCATCCGCGGTCTCAAGGGCAAGTCGAACGTGTCAACCAAATTCTCAAGACATGCTTCGAGCTTGTGTCATCTCATTCGCAAGAAATGGAGGAATCTCTCCGTATGCTGAGTTCTCTTATAATAATAGCTATCAAGCTTAGTCTCAAGATGGCCCCTTCAAAGTGTTATATGGACGAAAGTGCCGAACCCTCTCGAACTGGTCGAAATCGGGAACGCCCACTCTTCGTCCGGATATTATCCAACATGCCAAGAACAAGTCCGCATTATTCGCGAGAATCTCAAGGCTGCTCACCCCGTCAAAAGAGTAATTATGACCGCTATCACAAAGACATGGTCTATCAACTCGCGAAAAGGCCTATCTTCGTGATTACACCAATGAAGGGTGCTCACCGCCGGGATCAAGGGCGTTAGCGCCTTGCTATATTGGCCCTTTCACTATTCTCGAAAGGCGTGGAAAAGTGGCTTATCAACCGGAGCTCCGTCGAACCTTTCTCAGGATCACGATGTGTTCCACGTGTCCCAACTCCGACGCTGCTTCAAGGACCCAATCCGAGAAGTGGACCATGAAGTGCTCGAATTGCAACAGGACCTCTCCTATAAGGAGCATCCGGTCCGCATTCTCGACGAAGCTGAATGCCGCACACGTCAGAAGGCGATCAAGTTCCTCAAAGTCCAGTGGTCGAATCACTCTGAAGATGAAACCACCTGGGAACGCGAGGATCGTCTTCGAGATGAATACCCCGCACTCTTTCCTTCTGCCTCCTAAATCTCGGGACGAGATTTCTTGTAGTGGAGGAGATTTGTAACACCCGGATGATTAATGAACAGTAATCACCCCGGGTTGTGTGCCAAACCTCACGTTGATTCGAACCCGGCCTAAAACAATTTCAGAACAAGAGCAAACGATAAATAGTTTCCAAACCAAAACTAAAAATGTTCGGGGGTTGTCTAAAATAGCAAACCTAATTATGGTGGGGTGCACAAGTTTATGTAAAATATTTTGGCATTTTAATTAAACTAAAACAGAAAGCAGAAAAAGAAAAATAAGAAAAGAAAAGAAAACAAAAAAAGAGAGGAGGAAACCCTCGCCCAGCCAGCCCCCTCCCCACCGCCCCTCGCCGGCCCATTCTCTGGCCGCCCAAGAGCTCCACCACTTAACCCCCACCCGCTGCCAAACCCTAGCCGCCCCACTCTTCCCCCACGCCCCCACCCTGCTCCTCTCTCGCCTCGCCTCGATCCAGATCGGGCGAGACCCCCGCGCCCACCTCGTCTCCGGCGGCCCCGCCGCCGCCCACGCCCGCCAGACCCCCTCCTCCTCCTCTCCACGCTGGGGTCCCTCCTCCTCCTCCCTCATCGCTGGGCAAGACGCCGCAAGGAACCACCCCTGCCTCCCGACGCCGGGCGATCGCACACCCCACCCGCCTCGCTGACGCTGTCAAGGCCCACCGAGCCGCCCCTAGACCCCACGGCACCGTGAGCTCGCCTCCTCCCGCTGTTCCCTCTCTCCTCCCGAATCAGGCTGGCCGGCCGGAGCTCCGCCTCCGCCACGACCTCCGCGCCACGCCGCCTTCTATTCCTCTCGTCTCCGGGCGACCTGAACGGCGCCGCCCCACGACCACCAACCCCCGCCCCGTCTGACGATCTCCCTCCCGTGACGACGCCGCTGCCAGCTCCGGTGTTCTCGCCAGACCACGGCGCCGACGCCAGGGCCTCCCGTCGCCGGCTCCACGCCGCCCACGGCCGCGCCATGAGCCCCTCCTTCCTCGCGCTTCGTCGCTGACCCCGGCCTCAGAGCACGCTTCCCCGCCGGGCTCAACCCCACCGCCACCTCCGCCGCCGCTGGGGCTGGGCCGGGCCCGATCTGGCCGAGATGCGGCCCTCCGCCACTGCCTTGGCCTCGGCCGCCTGCACCGTTGGCCTCGGGCTCGGGCATCGCCTCAAGACGCCAAGATGCCCGAATGGCCCCTCTGGTCAATGACATGGGGCCCCACCTTCACGTAACGGTTTATAAATAAACAGAAAATAAAAATTAAATAAAACTAATTAACTAATTAATTAATTAATTAATTAATTAATTAATTAATTAATTAAGTAATTAATTAATCTAATTAATTCTGATTAATTAACCCTAATCATTAATTAACCTAATTAACTAATGTTAATTAAATCTGATTAGGGTAATTAGATATTAGAGAATGACATGCGGGACCCACCTGTCAAGGTTGACTCAATCAACCCTGTTGATCGCCGATGTCAAGATGACATCATGCCGATGTCATAAATGCATTTTCGAAATTAATTAAATAATTAATTAAATTCCGAAATTAATAAAATCTTTTAAAATCATATCTTTTAATCCGTAATCCGGATTAAAATATTTTCAACATGAAAGTTGCTCGTAACGACGAGACTAATCCGGATACGCAATCCGCTCGTCCACCACACGCCTCTAACCTATCGAACCAGCAAACTTTCCTCTCCGGTTCATCTGTTCGACAGACGTTCGAACCGGAAAACTTCCTGATGTTTTCCCGCCTAACCAAGACCCTCATACCACGTTAGGGCACGCCTAGCATCGCTTCTCGACATGTCTTGCATCGATATGCATCTGTTTACTTTGTATTCATTGTTTCTTCCCTCTTCTCTCCTAGAGACTACGAGACCGACGCCGCACTGCCGTTCGACTACGGTGTTGACGACCCTCTCTCTTGCCAGAGCAACCAGCAAGCCCCCTTGATCACCAGATATCGCTTACTCTTATCTACACCGCTTGCATTAGAGTAGCATAGCATGTTACTGTTTTCGGATACTCCTATACTCGTTGTATAGCCCGCCCTTGTAACTTCGTTGTTACCTTACCGCAATCCTATATGCTTAGTATAGGATGCTAGTACTTTCATCTGTGGCCCTACTTTCTTGTCCGTCTGTCGTGCTATATTATCGGGCCGTGATCACCGGGAGTTGATCACGGTATATACTATATACTTATACATGATACATGTGAGACTAAAGTCGGGTCGGCCGATGGAGCACCATGAGTGGATCTTTGTGGCAGAGCGGCAGGCAGGTTGAGACCGCCTAGGAGAGAGGTGGGCCTGGCCTGCTCGGCGCTCATGTTACTTAAAACGCTTAACGAGGTCTTGGTATTTGATCTGAGTTGGCTACGAGCTTATACGCACTAACCATCTACGGGAGTAGTTATGGGTATCCCGCCGTGGTATCACCGGCATACTTCAGACGTCACGACGAGCGGGCGCTACCGGATTGGACCGGAACGCTGATGGGCTAGGTCTGCTTCGTCACAGACGCAACGCAGGTGTGTGCTCGTAGGCGATGGGCCTGCACCTGGCGCTTAGGTTTAGACCGCGTGTTGGCCTCTCTGTTGTGCCTAGGTGGGCTGCGACGTGTTGATCTTCCGCGCCGGGCATGACCCAGAAAGTGTGTCCGCCAAATGGGATCAAGCGCGGTTGGGTAAGATGGTGCACCCCGCAGGAAGTTAATCTATTCAGATAGCCGTGATCTTCGTAACAGGACGACTTGGAGTTGTACCTTGAGCTTATGACAACTAGAACCGGATACTTGATAAAACACACCTTCCAAGTGCCGATATAACCGTGGTCGCCTCGCCTGTGGTTATGAGCAGGGATTGCCGGGTAGGATTATTGCTATATGATGTTACTTTGAGGACTTCCGATTGTCCCTCCCACCTGTTGTAAGGCAGGTGTCCGAAGTTTAGTCTTCGTTAAGACTAGCTATCCCCTCTTATTCTCGCATTCTGCAGCTCAGTCCACCGATATGGCCTTTACACATATATCCATGCATATGTAGTGTAGCTCCTTGCTTGTAGTACTTTGGATGAGTACTCACGGTTGCCTTGTTCCCCTTTTCCCCTACCTCTACTCGATTGCTGCAACTGCACGATGGAGCCCAGGAGTCGACGCCACCGCCTATGACGACTACTACTCCGGAGGTGCCTACTACTACGCAGCAGCCCACGACGATTTACTCAGAGGACCTAGGAGGATCCTGTGCAGGAGGCCTGTTCCTCTTCGATCAGATCCCAGCTTTGTGCTAGCCATCTTATGGCACCTTGTTTAACTTATGTCTCAGATTCAGATATTGTTGCTTCCGCTTAACTCGCCTATGATCGAGCACTTGTATTCGAGCCCTCGAGGCCCCTGGCTTGTATTATGATGCTTGTATGACTTATTTTATTGTAGAGTTGTGTTGTGATATCTTCCCGTGAGTCCTTGATCTTGATCGTACACATTTGCGTGCATGATTAGTGTACGATTGAATCGAGGGCGTCACAGCTTCCTCCGGCCTTACTCCACTGCTCATGTTCCGATGTTGCTGCATGTGGATCCTCTTTAGTTGTTTGCTTAAAACTTATCTCGGCCGACGTACTTTCCATTGCAATCTCATCCGCAAACCGTTTTTGATAAACCACCATGCTGCTATCTTTCCCTTATTACATGGAATATGCTTCTTTTTTTGTGAGCGTATGTGTCTTCTACTCGTGTTATTGGGTAGTAATCGTTTCCTTTCTAACTCCTTTTGCAAATAGGGCTATCTATTTCACCTCGTTGCCATTGCGACCTTTTGGTGAACTACACAAATCTCTTTTTTCTTAAGAGTGTTTTGTGCAGTTCTGCCAAAATGTCACACAGGCAACATTTTTACATTTCTGTGAGACTGCAGAAAGGGAGAATGGTTTGCTATCCTCCTCATCCAACTCGATGCCTAATCTTCTCCAACAAGTAGTTAGTCCTAAAGAGAGATCACACAGGTGATCGGCTTCTATTTGTGTGTGTTATGTTTCATCATATAGTTCCACTATTATTGTAATCACACTGTCTGGATTGCAAACAGGATGGCGAGCTCGATTTTAGTGGAGCTTCACAAAATGATCGGATTGTGATGTCCTCCATACACCTCTTTTTTGGCTACAGAGTTGGGTGAAACTAGCTGCCAACCAATGAACACTGTGCCCAAGAAATGGAGCCATGCCTACAAACAACATCAATCAATTATATATTTTTCTTTATTTGTACACCTTCTCACAACTTTGTCTTCAGTTGTGATGTGAACATTGGCACTGATCTACGAACCATTGAGATGCATTAGCAGCCATGGTAGTTTTATTTGTATTTGACAGAATGTTGTAACGAGACAATCTTGAGGCAAGAAGACACATGAATCCTAAGTTGAAACCATTTTTTTCCTGTGGGAACCAAAGTTGAAACCTTCATAGCATCATAGTACAATTTCATTAAAATTATGCATACATATAAACAAATCCTGAAGGATTGATAGCAATGCCAAAAACAATTCAACATCATTTCGCCGGCATGTGGGACATCCTTCATCCAACTCCACCTGCTATTCAACAATATTGAGTGCACAACTGCAGGGAAAGATTCACCCCGGTCATTGCACCGCAGTACTAATGACTAGTGAGCAGTCAAACCACAGAGCCCCACCTTCACCACAGTAAGTTGCTCAGACGAAGCAACCATCATTTCTCTATTCGTTGAATCCGCTGGTACTCCCATATTAACTAGAGTAATAAGTTGCTCGGGCGAAGCAACCATCACTTCACCTTTCCCACAGTAAGTACTACCTCCTTTTTTTATTCTAGAAACAACCACACGCGAATATTGGATGGTAGCAGCATAGCAACTGAATCAAAAATCGAAACCAACCAATGAACTACTACTACTGGTGAGCGTTTGCTAGTATCATGTACTCCGTTTGTCCATGTATATAGGGCTTAATGTGTTTTTCGAGACTAACTTTGGTCCTGTTTGGATCCATCGGTTAGAGTTAGTTTGAGCTAGTTGGGGCTCAAATAGCCCTAAAGCATCCAAAGATGAGGGTTAAATTGGAGCAAGTTGCACCGAACCCACCAAAAAGACTATCCCACCCAAGAGGTGCTAATTGGAGATAGTTCTCATTGGGCCCATTGAAAAATCACTTTTCTCTCTCTATACCGCCAGCCAAGTGGTGCTAATTGTAGCTAGTTATTGTGGGGCCCACTGAAAAATCACTTTTATCTGTCCATCAAGTGCATTTATTGTCAATCTAACCCTGTCATCCAAACAACTCTTTGGCTACAGTTAGTTCAGGGTTAGTCATGAGTTATTCTAACCTCTAGCTAAGTTAGAGTATCCAAACAAGAGCAGCATAGGACATGCAAGTTGCTCAAAGCATACCGTCAAATTCGTACGTGAAAGGATCTTTTTTTTAAATGGAACATGAAAGGATCTGCGAATAATATAATTTTCGAATTATATAAAATCTTATCAATAGTCAAAGGCAACCTCGAAGAATACATTAGGCCCTACTTAAAATCTTATCAATAGTTAAAACCAAGTGTTAGTACTACACCAAACAAGTTCAAAGCGAGAAACTAGACCCACTCACGGCACGACACGCCTGTCTCGTTTGGTCTGTGGGTCAAAGTGCTTCCTTTTCTTGGCATAGCAATTGAGTACAATAACTTTTTTAGAATGCTCTTGGCATGTCGCTAACATGTGATGAGTTAACCGACCTCAATAGACGGCAAAAACGCCAGCCCGCCGTACTTTGAGAGAGACGAGGAGCGAGAAGCGATTCGGGCTGGTGGATTACTAGAGCTAGGTGTCGCACTAAGGAAAAGAAATATGGTGATAGCGTGGGTTAGCCATGTATGATGTAACTACACTAGGGTGCCATGTTTCGTACTCTTCCGGTCTACTGTGGAGATGATTTGTTGATTTTATATCGCTAAATAATATAAAATATTATGAGTGCAGACGCTCCGCCATGAGGTTCCTTGCTCCTTCTCGGTCATTGAGAATCTATGTTATTCCACTCTCTTTTTTGACGTGAGCTTTGTTCATCCTTTTGCCAACATGCGGGACATCTAGCATCAAGGTGCACGTGTCATGCAAGAAAATGGAGATAAGTAGTGTGTCAGTGAGTTGTGCACTATGATGGCACGTAGTACTATGCAATATTTTTCCTCCTCGATGGCACGTGTATAGTGCATGTACTCAATGACGGAGCACGGGATGGTAGCCATGGACATGGTCGGCCCTTTTTGGAGAGAGTAGTAAATAAGTATTAACTTTGATGTGTCCCGTCAACTCGTAGAACGACGAGAAGCACACACTGAAGGACGGAGCACGGGATGGTAGCCATGGACACGGTCAACCATTTTTGGAGACTAATGCACCACTTTTGATGTGCCCGGTCTACTCGCAAACAAGCAAAAGCTTTTCTTACTACTAGTACGACCTCTCCCACGCTCACGTGTGCGCGGTGGCTCGCAGGATAAGGAGAAGCTTTTTCTTTATGATAGGGCGCTTAATACAGGCGGTGGACGTGCAGGAGTTCATTTGGTGTCAGGTTGCCAGAAGTATCTAGACTATAGTACCATCATCATTGTTCGACTTTCGGAAGAGGCGAAGAGCCAAGCGCACGGTCACCTAGTCACAGTATAACCAGCCGTGTTTGCACGAATTTTCTAACGTAGTACAATCTGAGTGGATAGCTCCAGTGGTCATCACACGTGAGCCAATCGATTCGCACCCTTCCGCGCTCCATTTTTTCTTACGTTCCTTCCTCCGTCCAGCATGCTGACAAGTGGGCCCCATGCTCATGTATGCCAACGTGGTAGTCAATTATTTTGGCAAAGTCAGCTATCACACCCTTTCGGTGCCACGTCAATGTGCCCACTAGAAAAAAGTTAGACTTGTTCGGTTCAACCGCCTCCCTAGGTGTTTGGAGAGGAATTGGCCAGCGTGAGGCAGTTCTATAGGTGGGCAGGCGGCAAAAAACATGGACGCGCGAACCAGCTAGACGAGGCAGGGAAGCTTCTATTCGCAGGGGACGTGGCATTGGCTACTGGGGGGGCAACAGGCGGTCATCCGGGTGCGCCCTAAAGGAATGAAGAGGCATCCTATATCAGCAAGTACACACTTCCCTACCACTAGCTCATCTAACAGAACTCTTAAGTTAACTATGTTGAGGCTAGTGTAGTCATGAGATGGGTGAGCGGATGGGAAGTGGACTCAATGTTAACTACGTTGAGGCTAGTGTAGTCTTTGTTTTGTAATTTTTGACATTTTTTGTTTTTTGAACACATGTTAATCGAAGGTTTATCACATTACTTTTTAATAATTTTTATTTTTGGAACACATGCTAATTGACTTGAAAGAAGGTCTATCGCATTACTTTCTGACATGTTTCCAAAAATGGTGATATGACCTCTATCAACTTATAAGTCATGTCTGTCAAATTAACCTCGAGTTACTTGTTCTCAAAATAACCTCTCATCCTTGCCGGAGTGCTACAATGTGTCAGCGTCAATTGCAAGATGAGCCACCAAGCTAGTAATGGAGTTGCCAACATGCTCAAAGTGCACGCAACATTGAGTAGAAGGAAGCATGCCTAGGAAATTAATGCGTTCTTAGGGAGGCCCTTTGCTCAAAGAGCAAGTACTCTTTAAGTTATACTATAAGACTAGCCACAGTGGGAGTAACTTCAGTAATAACATCGAGTCCAACTCAATGAGTTAATGAGGAGAGAGGTATTTTGAGTAACTTAGCTAGTTACTATAGCATCACATGTCATACTGCAATATGAGTCTATAACCTAATAAATGAAGATTTGCATGTTACCACACTTATGTTACTACCCACTATGCGAAGAGGCTTCCTATATCTGCAAGAACCAGCTTCCCTACCGATTGCTCATCCAATAGAACTCCCAAGTTAACTGTGCTGAGGCTGGAGTCGTCATCAGATGGGTGACCGAATGGGAAGTGGATTCAATGTTAAACTAATGGGATGGGTTACAATAAACGTTTCTTTGGCTTAAATGTATACAGTTGTTTGTCCTATCAGTTGAACCTTGAGGTCTTTGTTTTGTAATTTTTGACATTTTTTGTTATTTGAACACATGTTAATCGAAGGTCTATCTCGTTACTTTTTTTTAGTTTTTGTTTTTTGAACACATGTTAATTGGCTTGAAAGAAGGTCTATTATGTTACTTCACGACATCTTTCAACAAAATGTGATATGAATTTTGTCAACCTAAAAGGAATGTCTGTCAAATTAAGCTCGAGGTACTTTTTCTGAAATTAACCTCTGGGTCTTGAAGGAGTACTTGTTTTTTGAACACATGTTAATCGAAGGTCTATCGCGTTACTTTTTGATAATTTTTGTTTTTTGAACACATGTTAATTGGCTTGAAAGAAGGTCTATCGTGTTACTTCACGACATCTCTCCAAAAAAAGTGATATGAATTCTGTCAACCTATAAGGCATGTTTGTCAAATTAACCTCGAGGTACTTGTTCTCAAATTAACCTCTGGGTCTTGCAGCAGTACTTGTTTTTTGAACACATGTTAATCGAAGGTCTATCACGTTACTTTTTGATAAAAAAATTGAACACATGTTAATTGGCTTGGAAGAAGGTCTATTGTGTTACTTCACGACACCTTTCCAAAAAAAGTGATATGAATTGTTTCAACCTATAAGGCATGTCTGTCAAATTAACCTTGAGGTACTTGTTCTCAAATTAACCTCTGGGCCTGGCAAGAGTGCTGCAATGTGTTAGCTTCAATTGCAAGACAAGCCAACAAGCTAGCAGTGAAGTTGCCAACATGCTCAAAGTGCACGCAACATTGAGTAGAAAGAAGCATGCCCAGGAAATTAATTTGTGCTTAGGGAGGCCTTTGCTCAAAGAGCAAGTGTATAGAAGGTACAGCCGGCAGGCTATAAGGACGACGAGCGAGAAGCAATACGGGCTGCTGGATATACTATAACTAGGTGTCCCACGGAGGTAACCTTCAAAGTTATTCTCACACTATAGAATGGAATAGGAATGTGGAGAGATTTGCTTGATTTTATATCGCTAAATAATATAAAATATCATGAGTGCAGACGCTCCACCGCGAGGTTCCTTGCTCCTTCTCAGTCGTCGGGAATCTATGTTCTTCCACTCTTTTTTTGAATTGAACTTTGTTCATCCATTTCACAACACGCGAGACATCTAGCATCAAGGTGCACGTGTCATGCAAGAAAATGTAGATAATCAGATAAGCAGTGTGTAAGTGAGTCGTGCACTTCGATGGCACCTACTACGCAATATTTTTTCTCCTCGATGGCACGTGAATAGTGCACGTACTCAACGACAGAGCATGAGATAGTAGCCATGACATGGTCAATGCTTTTTTGGAGAGAATACATACTAAGTAACTTTGATGTGTCCCGTCAACTCGCAGAATGATGAGAATCTTGCTTACTACGCCTTCTCCCTCGCCAATGCATGCGCGGTGGCTCCCAGCACAAGGAGATACTTTTGCTTACAAGCGGTGGAAGTGCAGCAGTTCATTTGGTGTCAGATTGCCAGAAGTACTTCTATAGTACCATCATTATTGTTCGACTTCCGGAAGAGGCGAAGAGCCAAGTGCTAGGTCACCTACTTACCTAGTACAATATACTACTCCCTTCTCTCCCTTGGGCGGTTTTAGTGTTCACATGCTAGATTTTAGGCGGTTTTGATTGTTGACTAGGAGTTGACTAATTATTTACACAAATGAAATGGCAATGACGCCATCGGAAGCTGCGGATGTCGTTGGAGATGTACCCAATGGAGACCAACCTTCCCTAATAGGAGAGGAGATCATGTGGGTGCCTTTCAAGATCAAGGGGTCATCGGGCTACCTCGTTGCTCGCCTGCCTCTGGTCCTCCCAGAGCCTCTATCATTGTCGCGCACCTCACGGTGGTGCTCATTTGCAGGTGGGCGCTGCTAGCTAGGAGACATAGTTGAGTTAATTGAGCCCTACTTGAAAAATGAAATGTTTCCTTGGCCTAAGCTCCACTGATACTAGAAGAAAACTCCTGCAGAGGAGGATGATGAGAGGCAGCACCGTGCTCCCTACATTGGTCATTTGATTCATAGGATAGAATGCAATAGGATTTTTTCCTATGTAATCATGTGTTAATTGGCAATTTGGCATCCACTCCAACTTTTTTCACTTCCTTTGTTTTTCCTGTGTCAAACATTCTGTTTTTTAATAGGGGAACACTGTGTTAATGCTATCGGATTCAAGTGGACATGCCACTCCAATCCTTTATTTTTCCTATTCCTGTGTTTTAAGTTCCTATGAAGAGAGTAGTACTTGCTCTAAATGATGTGTCGCTGCAAGAGCCGCCTATATTAATTAACCATGCTCTAAAAAGGTGGACCAGCTTTGGCTATACTATAATGTACTAAGTTAGTAGGTGACCTCGCGCTTGGCTCTTCGCCTCTTCCGGAAGTCGAACAATAATGATGGTACTACGTTAGTACTTCTGGCAATCTAACACCAAATGAACTGCTGCACGTCCACCGCTAAGCAAAAGTTTCTCCTTCGTGTAGTAAGCAAGCTTCTTGTCATTCTACGAGTTGACGGGACAAATCAAAGTTATTTACTACTCTCTCCAATAAAGGGCTAACCATGTCATGTCTACCCTCCCATGCTCCGTCTTTGAGTACATGCACTATTCACGTGCATCGAGGAGAAAAAATATGGTGTAGTAGGTGCCATCGAAGTGCACGACTCACTTACGCACTGCTTATCTGATTATCTCCATTTTCTTGCATGACACGTGCACCTTGATGCTAGATGTCTCGTGTTGGAAAAAGGATGAACAAAGCTCACGTAAAAAAAGAGTGGAAGAACATAGATTCTTGGCGACCGAGAAGGAGCAAGGAACCTCACGGTGGAGCGTCTGCAAAGAACCTCGTGCGTTTTCCCCTGTTTTTTGCCGCATGCCCACCTATAGAACCTCCTCGCGCTGGACAACTCCTCTCCAAACACCTAGGGAGGCGGTTGAACCGAACAAGTCTATCTTCATAGGAACTTAAAATGTAGGAATAGGAAAATGAGATAAATACACCGGCAGTCACTGTAATTGTGGCCAAAGCACACTACGGTCATTGAACTTCAGAATACGCTCAATACGGTCACTGAATACGAGTTGTGATGGTTGTACGGTCATTGGTTCATCGTATAGCTTGGTATCCTATCTGTATGGCACGTGTTGACTGGTCAAACAATCTATGTGGCGCCTAGTACAACATGTCCTCTGTCTGCCTTGTGGTTCCACATGTCAGTTCACGGAATAAACAAATAAAAGAACATGAACTATTCGCTAACCACTAGAGACGATACATCAGGATGCTAAGTTGAAGATATTTTATATTTTATATTGATAACCACGCAAGCAGCCACACATGTACAAGACATATGCAGCCACGCATGTACACACGCCAACACACTAACTCATGCACATACGTGCACAACATAGAGCACACACCGCACGTACATAAGACATGCATGAACACACACTCGGCCGCAGAATGCATGTGAATAACACATGCATGCGCACACACTCGGCTGCATCGAGGCATGTGCTATCTGCGGCGATGTCCGATTCGTCGTGTACGACCAAGATCGCACACTAAAATGACGACGCATCTCTTGCAGCACCTCCTTGTCATCGTTGCTCAATGACTAGCCGGAAATGAAGTCAACCCCAGCCTCGGCCTTAGAGCTAGCACCGATGGAAAAGCACGCACGCTGCACGCACATGCGCACGTACGGAGTGCCCATGACGTGGTGCATCCCTAGTCGCCTCTACTCCTTCTGTGCACGTTGTCTATGAAGGCGGCTACACGCCTAATGATGATGTGGGTTAGATCTTCTAGGACTCAGATGATGACGATACGGACTAGATGGCCGATGGCAGGAGGCACGAGATGCAGAGCGGGAGCTAGGGCCGTGGACCCATGGTGGTGCGATGTGGTTCTCTGGGGGGCTGATCCAGCAAGGTGATTGTTAGAAGGTAGAGAGGGATTTGATAAAATAGTTGATCGTATTGCTTGAGCCTCGTGGGCATATATATAGGAGTACATGGTCATCTTGGAGTACACGGCAAGTCAGAATATTTCCTAGTCTATCATATATTTCTAATCTAACAATGATACTCAACAGTGATCAAGAGTGGTTCACGCGCGAGCAGGACTCCATGCAGGAGCTCATTGACGCCAAGCATGTCATGCAGGAGCACGTCGGATGTAGCAGACAATGAGCACAAGAAAAACATGAGCATGTCAAGGGCGATGAAGGGATCGGCCGGTGCTCCAATGTCCGTATGTCCTTGTGTGTGCGGTGCATTATGCCGGTGCTCTAAGGCCGAAGCCGTCGCCGCCTTGCCTTCGTCTCCATTTGGTTGTTGAGCAACAACGACCAAGAGGTGCTGTAAGAGATGGCACACCAGGGTGCTGTTTTGGACAAGCTTGGCTGTAGCGCGATGAACCAGGCAGTGCAGGCCATGATGGTGGGGCCCTGCCTTCTCGTGCGATCAACTGCTGCTATAGCGGCGCGCAGAGAGGTCTTCTTGCTTGCTGGCTACTGCTGCTGTGTGTGGAAGCAGTGGTGGTGCTGCACGATAGGTCAAGCAGAGCAGAGCACGCGACCGGCTATGTCTGGGTGCGGCCGTCCAGCATGCATACGCAGCCTCCTTCCACCTAGCCGGAGATGGCGCACGAGAAGGTAGGCACTGGTATCCATGTGTTGTGTGCGGACGTGGTGTGCGCCATGTGTGCATGCATGGGTATTATTTAAAAAGAAAAGATCTGTACATTAGCATTCAAGTGTATTGATTCAAATAGTTAGCCTCCTACGTGATCAGCAAGCCAGAGATTCCGGATTCTGCGCGCATAGTCCTTGTTTTTTACATGTTTGTTTATTTCATCAGTTGACAGGTGGGACCCATGAGATAGGCAGGATATAGTAATGACAATGCAATAGTAGGTTCCACTATACAAATTTGACCAGTCCACTGGACAAAATACGAAGCTCTACGACGAGCCAGTGACCGTATAATTACTGTAACTCGTATTCAACGATTATATTGAGCGTATTCTGAAGTACAATGACCGTATCGTGCTTTGACCTCAATTTCAGTGACCATCAGTGTATTTATCTCTAGGAAAATTATGAGGGGGGTGTCTCCAACAGTGTTCCTCGGCTCGCACCTAGCATCACAGTGGTCGAACATGGAGTCATTCATCCGGTACATGATACGTCCATTTTGCATCATGCTTTTATATCGAAATTTATTGCATTATGGGCTGTTATTACACATTACGTCACAATACTTATTCCTATTATCTCTTATTTTACAATGTTTACTTGAAGAGGGGGAATGCCCGCAGCTGGAATTCTGGGCTGGAAAAGGAGCAAATATTAGAAACCTATTCTGCACAACACCAAAAGTCCTGAAACTCCACGAAAGTCAGTTTTGGAATATGTAAAAAATATTGGTCAAAGAAAGAACCAGAGGGGGCCACCCACCATCCACGAGGGTGGGGGCGCGCCCTACCCCCCTGGGCACGCCCCCTGCCTCATGGGACCCCTGGTAGGCTTCGGTGCCCATCTTTGGCTATATGAAGTCTTTTGCCCAGGAAAAAACCATAAGGAAGCTTTCGGGATGAAGCGCCGCCCTCTCAAGGCGGAACGTGGCGAAACCAATCTAGGGCTCCGGTGGAGCTGTTCTTCCGGGGAAACATCCCTCCGGGAGGGGGAAATCATCACCATCGATCCTCTCATCGGTAGGGGGTCAATCTCCATCAACATCTTCACCAGCACCATCTCATCTCAAACCCTAGTTCATCTCTTGTATCCAATCTTTGTCTCAAAACCTCAGATTGGTACATGTGGGTTGCTTGTAGTGTTGATTACTCCTTGTAGTTGATGCTAGTTGGTTTATTTGGTGGAAGACCATATGTTCAGATCCTTTATGCATATTAATACCCCTCTGATTATTAACAAGAATATGATTTGTGAGTAGTTACGTTTGTTCCTGAGGACATGGGAGAAGTCTTGCTATAAGTAGTCATGTGAATTTGGTATTCATACGATATTTTGATGAGATGTATGTTGTATTTCCTCTAGTGGTGTTATGTGAACGTCGACTACATGACACTTCATCATTATTTGGGCCTAGGGGATGACATTAGGAGGTAATAAGTAGATGATGGGTTGCTGGAGTGACAGAAGCTTAGACCGTGTTTATGCGCTGCTTCGTAAGGGGCTGATTTGGATCCATATGTTTCATGCTATGGTTAGGTTTACCTTAATACTTCTTTTTTAGTTGCGGATGCTTGCAAGAGGGTTAATCATAAGTGGGATGCTTATCCAAGGAAGGGCAGTACCGAAGCACCGGTCCACCCACATATCAAATTATCAAAGTAACGAACGCGAATCAAATGGGCATGATGAAAACCAGCTTGACGATAATTCCCATGTGTCCTCGGGAGCGTTTTCCTTTATATAAGAGTTTGTCCAGGCTTGTCCTTTGCTACAAAAAGGATTGGGCCACCTTGCTGCACCTTGTTTACTTTTGTTACTTGTTAACCGTTACAAATTACCTTATCACAAAACTATCTATTACCGATAATTTCAGTGCTTGCAGAGAATACCTTACTGAAAACCGCTTGTCATTTCCTTCTGCTCCTTGTTGGGTTCGACACTCTTACTTATCGAAAGGGCTATCATAGATCCTCTATACTTGTGGGTCATCAAGACTATTTTCTAGCGCCGTTGCCGGGGAGTGAAGCGCCTTTGGTAAGTGGAATTTGGTAAGGATAAATTTATATAGTGTGCTGAAATTTACTGTCACTTGTTACAATGGAAAGTAATCCTTTGAGGGGCTTGTTCGGGGTATCTTCACCCCAACCAATAGAGCAAATAGTTTCTCCTCAACCTACTGAACCTACTGAAAATGTTTACTTTGAAATTCCTTCGAGTATGATAGAAAAACTGCTAGCTAATGCTTTTACAGGAGATGGAACATTACATCCCGATTTGCACCTAATCTATGTGGATGAAGTTTGTGGACTATTTAAGCTCGCAGGTATGCCCGGGAATGTTATCAAGAAGAAGGTATTCCCTTTATCTTTGAAGGGAAAGTCATTGACATGGTTTAGGCTATGCGATGATATTGGATCATGGAACTACAACCGAATGAAATTGGAATTTCATCGGAAGTTTTATCCTATGCATCTGGTTCATTGTGATCGTAATTATATGTATAATTTTTGGCCTCGCGAAGGAGAAAGCATTGCTCAAGCTTTGGGGAGGCTTAAGTTAATGTTATATTCTTGCCCCAATCATGAGCTCTCAAGCGATTATTATTCAAAAAAATTATGCTCGGCTTTCTCTCAATAATCGGTCCATGCTCGATACTTCTTGTACTGGTTCTTTTATGATGAAGACTATCGAATTCAGATGGGATTTATTGGAAAGAACTAAACGCTACTCTGAAGATTGGTACCTCGACGAAGGGTAAGGAGTCAGGTATAACGCCTCAGTTTGATTGTGTTAAATCTTTTATGGACACCGATGCTTTTCGTGAATTTAGCACTTAATATGGACTTGACTCTGAGATAGTAGCTACTTTCTGTGAATCCTTTGCTACTCATGTTGATCTCCCAAAGGAGAAGTGGCTTAAATATCATCATCCCATTGAAGTAAAAGTAGTTGAACCTATTAAAGTTGAGGAAAATACTATCACTTATAATGTTGATCCTATTGTTCCTACCGCTTATATTGAGAAACCACCTTTCCCTGCTAGAATAAAGGATCATGCTAAAACTTCAACTGTGGTTCGTAAGAGTAATACTAGAACACCTACACCCCTTGAGAAAATTAAAGTTGAACCTAGTATTGTTATGGTTAAAGATCTCTTGGTCGATAATATTGATGGGCATGTTATTTACTTCTATGATGAAGCTGCTAGAATTGCTAGACCTGATACTAAAAATAAACATAGACCTGTTGTAGGCCTGCCTGTTATTTCAATTAAAATAGGAGATCATTTCTATGATGGCTTATGTGATATGGATGCTAGTGTGAGTGTGATAACCCACAAGTGTAGAGGATCGCAACAGCTTTCAAGGGTAGAGTATTCAACCCAAATTTATTAATTCGACACAAGGGGAGCCAAAGAATATTCTCAAGTATTAGCAACTGAGTTGCCAATTCAGCCACACCTGAATAACTTAATATCTGCAGCAAAGTATTTAGTAGCAAAGTAGTATGATAGTAGTGGTAACGGTAACAAAAGTAAAATAAGTAAAAGTAATATTTTTGGTATTTTGTAGTGATTGTAACAGTAACAGCGGGAAAGTAAATAAGCGTAAACCAGTATATGGAAAGCTCGTAGGCATTGGATCGGTGATGGATAATTATGCCGGATGCGGTTAATCATGTAACAGTCATAACATAGGGTGACACAGAACTAGCTCCAATTCATCAATGTAATGTAGGCATGTATTCCGAATATAGTCATACGTGCTTATGGAAAAGAACTTGCACGACATCTTCTGTCCTACCCTCCCGTGGCAGCGGGGTCCTAATGGAAACTAAGGGATATTAAGGCCTCCTTTTAATAGAGAACCGGAACAAAGCATTAGCACTTAGTGAATACATGAACTCCTCAAACTATGGTCATCACCGAGAAGTATCCCGATTATTGTCACATTGGGGTTGTCGGATCATAACACATAATAGGTGACTATAGACTTGCAAGATCGGATCAAGAACACACATATATTCATGAAAACATAATAGGTTCAGATCTGAAATCATGGCACTCGGGCCCTAGTCATAGCAACATCAATCTCAGAACATAGTGGATACTAGGGATCAAACCCTAACAAAACTAACTCGATTACATGATAAATCTCATCGAACCCATCACCGTCCAGCAAGCCTACGATGGAATTACTCAAGCACGGCGGTGAGCATCATGAAGTTGGTGATGGAGGATGGTTGATGATGACGACGGCGACGAATCCCCCTTTTCGGAGCCCTGAACAGACTCCGGATCAGCCCTCCCGAGAGGTTTTAGGGCTTGGCAGCGGCTCCGTATCGTAAAACGCGATGATTTCTTCTCTCTGATTTTTTTCTCTCCGAAAGCAAATATATAGAGTTGGAGTTGGCGTCTGAGGGTCTCCAGGGGGCCCACGAGGTAGGGGGCGCGCCCCCACCCTTGTGGACAGGGTGTGGGCCCCCTGGTCTTCATCTTTGGCGAGGATTTATTATTATTTTTTCTAAGATGTTCCGTGGAGTTTCAGGTCATTCCGAGATTTGTTTTCTTCACATAAAACAACATCATGGCAATTCTGCTGAAAACAGCGTCAGTCCGGGTTAGTTCCATTCAAATCATACAAGTTAGAGTCCAAAACAAGGGAAAAAGTGTTCGGAAAGTAGATATGATGGAGACGTATCAACTCCCCCAAGCTTAAACCCTTGCTTGACCTCAAGCAATTCAGTTGACAAACTGAAAGAGAAAAAGAAAAACTTTTACAAACTCTGTTTGCTCTTGTTGTTGTAAGTATGTCAAGCCATCATTCAGGTTTTCAGCAAAGATTATAAGTAACCACATTTGCAATAATTCTCAGGTCTCATGTTTTACTAGCGAGTCATAATAATAAATCTCAGATGACAACACTTTCTCAAAACAATCACAATATGATATAACAGGATGGTATCTCGCTAGCCCTTTCTGAGACCGCAAAACATAAATGCAGAGCACCTTCAAAGATCAAGGACTGACTAGACATTGTAATTCATGGTAAAAGAGATCCAGTCATAGTCATACCCAATATAAATTAATAGTAATGAATGTGAATGATAGCTGGGCTCTCCAGCTAGTGCTTTTTAATAAGAGGGTGATGAGTCAACATAAAAGTAAATAGATAGGTCCTTCGCAGAGGGAAGCAGGGATTTGTAGAGGTGCCAGAGCTCGGTTTTGAAATGGAGATAAATAATATTTTGAGCGGCATACTTTCATTGTCAACGTAACAACTAAGAGATGGCGATATCTTCCATGCTACACACATTATAAGTGGTTCTCAAACAGAATGGTAAAGTTTATACTCCCTCTCCACCAACAAGCATCAATCCACGGCTTGCTCGAAACAACAAGTGCCTCCAACATACATCAGGTCCCAGGGGGAGTTTTGTTTGCAATTATTTTGATTTAGTTTGCATAAAGCATGAGACTGGTCATCTCGGTGACCAGCCATGTTCTCGTGAGTGAGGAGCGGAGTCCACTCCTCTTGAGAATAACCCGCCTAACATGGAAGACAAGGGCAGCCATAGTTGATACATGAGCTATTCGAGCATACAAAACAGAATGATTATTTGAAGGTTTAGAGTTTGGCACATACAAATTTACTTGGAACGGCAGGTAGATACCACATATAGTAAGGTATAGTGGACTCATCTGGAATAACTTTGGGGTTTGAGGGATTGGATGCACAAGCAGTATTCCCGCTTAGTACAAGTGAAGGCTAGCAAAAGACTGGGAAGCGACCAACTAGGGAGCGACAACAGTCATGCACATACATTAAAATTAATAAACATTGGATGCAAGCATGAGTAGGATATAATCCACCATGAATACAAATATCGTGAAGGCTATGTTGATTTGTTTCAACTACATGTGTGAACATGTGCCAAGTCAAGTCACTTAAATCATTCAAAGGAGGATACCACCCCATCATACCACATCACAACCATTTTAATAGCATGTTGGCACGCAAGGTAAACCATTATAACTCATAGCTAATCAAGCATGGCATAAGCAACTATGATCTCTAATTGTCATTGCAAACATGTTTATTCATAATAGGCTGAATCAGGAACGATGAACTCATCATATTTACAAAAACAAGAGAGGTCGAGTTCATACCAACTTTTCCCATCTCAGTCAGTCCATCATATATCATCATAATTGCCTTTCACATGCACGACCGAACGATGTGAATAATAAGAGTGCACGTGCATTGGAGTAAGCTGGAATCTGCGAGCATTCAATAAACATGAGAAGACAAGGCAATATGGGCTCTTGGTTAAATCAACAATAAAGCATATAAGAGCCACTTCAACAATTTAATCATGGTCTTTTCCTATCGACCCCCAAGGAAAATAAAATAAATAAAAACTATTTACAAAGGAAAGCTCCCAACAAGCAAAAGAAGAACAGGAAATCTTTTTGGGTTTTCTTTTTAAATATTACTACTATAGCAGGAAAAGTAAACTAACTAGAAGCTACACTAATTTTTTGTTGTTTTCTTAAAGTTTATTAAACACACAAGAAGAAAGCAGGAAAAGAAAATAAACTAGCATGGATATTACAAAGGAAAGAGTATGAGCACCGACATCTAGCAATGAGTGTGTGTGAACATAAATGTAATGTCGGTGGAAATACGTACTCACCCAAGCTTAGGATTTTGACCTGTTGGTTCATTGCCAGGATAGCCTCATGGATACCCGTAGGTGTAGCTGGGGTCGACTGCCGGTGAAGAGGACTCGACCGCCACCGGCTGGCAGCCACCTCGGGATCCCAAGAATAAACAGATGGCGTGGAGGCTCAGACAGATTCCGGCTCCGAGGCTGGTGCAGGATTCCGATAGGGTTGAACGGCCGCCCACGGTACGAGATAAAGACCTTCAGACAAGTCAAACAAAGAAGGAGCCGGCAAAGTAATAGTCTCAGGGTGATGTTTATCAAAGTACAATTTATATTTAAGCTCCCCTTCACGACTCTTAACAATAAAATCATGTGCTAGCATACTCTTATAATCTAGATAAGCACTAGGCAGCAATTTTTCTTCTTTCTCAAAATGCCTAATAAGTATGTTGAAGTATTCAGCTAGGCGTGAAGCATAAATGTAACGCCCCCGATGCGGCTATATCTCCCACGTGTCGAGGCACGACTTAGAGGCATAACCGCATTGAAAGCAATGTCGCAAGTGAGGTAATCTTCACACAACCCATGTAATAAATAAGGAAAGAGATACATAGTTGGCTTACAATGCCACTTCACACAAAGACATAAATAAACATCCATCATTCGAGTACACTCAAGGTCCGACCACGGAACCAAAATAAAAGAAGATACCCCAAATGCTACAGATCCCGAATCGTCCCAACTGGGCACCACTATCGATCATCAGGAAAAGACACATAGTAACGCCACGTTCCTCGTCGAACTCCCACTTGAGCTCGGTGGAATCACCTGACCGCCTCATCGGAACCTCGCAACTATTTTGAAGTATCGTGAGTCACGGGACTCAGCAATCTCACACCCGCGAGATCAAGACTATTTAAGCTTATAGGAAGGACAGAGTAGTAAAGTGGAGCTGCAGCAAGCGACTAGCATATATGGTGGCTACATCGCAAAAGAGAGCGAGAAGAGGAGCAAGGCACGGTCGTGAAGCTAGTAGCGATCAAGAAGTGATCCTGAACTACTTACGCCGACATAACTCCAACATCGTGTTCACTTCCGGACTCCGCCGAGAAGAGACCATCACGGTTACACACGCCGTTGATGTGTATTTTATTTGAGGTCAACTTCGGTTTTCTACAACCGACATTAACAAATTCCCATCTGCCTCATAACCGGGCACGGCTTTCGAAAGATATTACCTGCAGGGTGTCCCAACTTAGCCCATTATAAGCTCTCACGGTCAACGAAGGATATTCCTTCTACCGGAAGACCCGATCAATCTCGAATCCCGGACTACAAGACATTTCGACAGAATAAAACAAGACCAGCAAAGCCGCCTGATTGTGCCGACAAACCCGATAGGAGCTGCACATATCTCGTTCTCGTGGCACATCCGGATGAACACTACGACGGAAACCAAGATGCCCCAAGTTGCCTCGTGGTGGCACCGCAAGTGGTTTAGTTTGGACCAACACTCAGAGGAGCATTGGCCCGGGGTTAAATAAAGATGACCCTCGGGCTCGCGAAAACCCGGGGGAAAAGGCTTAGGTGGCAAATGGTAAAACCAATGTTGGGCCTTGCTGGACGAGTCTTATTCAAAGCGAACTGTCAAGGGGTCCCATAAATCACCCAACCGTAAGGAACGCGAAAATCAAGGAACATAACCCGGTATGACGGAAACTAGGTGGCAAGAGTGGAACAAAACACGTGCATAAGGCCGAGCCTTCCACCCTTTACCAAGTATATAGATGCATTAATTAAATAAGATATATTGTGATATCCCAACAAATAAACATGTTCCAAAAAGGAACAACATCTCCATGTTCCAACAAGGAACAAACTCCAGCTTCACCTGCAACTAGCAACGCTATAAGTGGGCTGAGCAAAGCGGTAACATAGCCAATCAACGGTTTGCTAGGAAAGGGTGGTTAGGGGCTGACATGGCAATATGGGTGGCATGATATAGCAAGTGGTAGGCATCGCAGCATAGGCATAGCAAAAGAGCGAGCAACTAGCATAGCAAAGATAGAAGTGATTTCGAGGGTATGGTCATCTTGCTCGCAATGTTCTCGAGTTGTCGAAAGCTTGATCCTCGTAAGCGTTCTCAACAGGTTCCTCGCTCACGCACTCGCCTCCGGATCTACCCAAAGCAACAACACAAACAAAGGAACCACAATAAATCACGGTGCAATGCACAATCAACATGATGCAAAACATGACATGATATGCATGATGAGATATGCAATGCTTATGTGCGCCCGAAGGTAATGATGAACCAGGCATCAACTTGACAAACCAAGTATGCCACTGAAAGATGAGATGATTTCGTTGAAATCGATATAAAGATCACCGAATCGGATGCACGGTTTGGAAATGACAAGCAAAACAAGAATGGCACAAATCTGCCATTAACAGCATGATGACACTTAGCAAGCAACAATTAATTAAGCTACTGCACCCAAACGTATCAACAAAGTGCATGGTAGTGATCTACAGAAGATGCTCGACAAAATATGAGCACTGAGCTACGGCTAGTTCACATCATAACAAGTTCAAACAAGCATGGCAAAAGTGCACAAAATAACAGGCTGGACATGGCAAAAACAGCATCAGGTTGCAATGTTCAGAGCAGCAAAACTACATGCTACAGGACCTTAAAATAGCAAAACATGGCATGGCATGAATCTACTCAAAGCCTAGAACAAAAGTCCCTTACTGACCATAAGCCAAAAAGGACTAGAAAATATAGTAACACCCATGTCAATATCGAAAGTTTCGTTAACAGATTCAGCAACATGGCATGTCAAAAACTGATAACAAGTAGGCATGTTTACAAGCTCAATGCACTCACTACAGAGCCTTAAATGATAAACTAAGCATACATACATCAAGAAGATATGACATAGAAGACATACATGGCAAGAAAAATAACATAGCATAAATTAATCAACCACAACAAGCTTGGCAAAATTGAATAACATGTAAACAATCTGCCAGGAAACATTTGATAGCAAAAGTAGAGCTCGATTGACTCAAGCTATGGCACTCCATAATTGCAAACAAAGGCATGGATGGATAGAGAAAGACATGCTTTACAAAACACCCTTACTGAAGTATCTCAAAATATGCATAGATCTCTCGGTATCATCAAGTTAACATGGCATCAAAATCAGCTAAAACAGGGCTGAAATCAGCAACAGCAGGACACCTACTTTGCATGCTTGTGCTAGTCACCACATAGATCACACAAATACATGGCATATATCCCTGGAAAGATGGCATGGCATATTTCAAAAGACATGTAGGACTCAAATTCATAGGGTGCACACATTAATCATGGCAAAAATAACAAAAGTGCAACTTCTGTTACGAAACAGAAACTAACATCACATAGCACTCTTCCAACAGCATTTCGGGCATCAAGATGAGCTCAAATGAAAATGATGCAATGGAATGAAATGATCTACTCTTCGAGGCGAACATTTTGACATATTATACGCGCAAAATGGATCTACGATGACAAAGTTACAGCACGTTGAAAATGCAACAAAAACAATAATATGAAAAAGACTTAGAAGAAAAATGGAGGGGGAAGAGAGTCAACGGGCGCTCGCGGATCGAGGCCGGATCGGGGCCCGACCCGATCGGATCTGGCGACGCGGTGGAGGAGCTCGCTGGGTCGGGCGCGCCGAGGGGCGGCGGCGGCCGGCGGGCCGGAGTGGCCGGCCGGGCGAGGGAGGCCGGGCGAGGGAGGCGGCGGCGAGGTGGCGGCATGAGCCACCCGGCGGTGGCGGGCGCGGGCAGTCGGGCGGGCGCTGCCTGTGAGGAAGACGGCGGCGGGCGGAGCTCGGCGGCGGGAGGCGGCGCGCCTCGCCCGGAGGCGGGAGCCGGGCGGGCGGCTGGGCTCAAGGGCTGGGCCTGGCCTCAAGGGCCGGCGCGGAGGGCGGCGATGGGGGGCGCCGGCGGCTGACGTGGCGGCCTGGGATTGGCCGGGCGGCGACGGGCGGACGCGTCTGCTCGCCGGACGTGTCCCGGCGCTGAAGGAGATTTGCTAGGGTTTCGGGAGGAAGACCCGGATTTGGACGGGGAGATGTTTAAATAGGCATAGAGGGAGCTAGGAGAGTCCAAATGAGGTGCGGTTTTCGCCCACACGATCGTGATAGAACGACGGAGAGCATGGAAGTGACTTAGATGGGTTATTGGGCTGTTTTGAAAGGGTGTTGGGCTTCAACTTAAAAGAGGCCTTTGCGAGAGTGCGGTTAATCGTTGGAGTACCAAATGAGCTCCAAATGACCCGAAACTTGACCGGTGGTCTGCGGTTGGTATACCAAGGCCACTAGACAAACCTCGGTACATTTCGAGAAGGTTTAATACTCGCACATGGAAAAACGTAAAAGGGACCGCCGGGGGAGATAGGAGTGCCTGATTGCAAAACGGACAACGGGAAAAATGCTCGGAATCATGAGACGAACACGTATGCAAATGCGATGCACATGATGACATAATATAAAATGCGTGACATGGACAAAATGCAAAAAGAAGAAAAACCCAACCACGGAGGGAAAATCATATATCAATGCCGAAAATGGCAAGAGTTGGAGTTACAAATATGGAAAGTTACTCCGGGTGTTACAACACTCCACCACTACAAGAGGATCTCGCCCCGAGATCTAGGACTGAAAGAACTCCGGATATTCAGAACGGAGGTGATCCTCGCGCCCTGTGTAGCTTCTCGGTCGAATGGTGTGACCACTTCACTTTCAGGAATTTGATTGACTTGTTGCAGTCTTGCGCTTCGGTTTCTTCAAGAATAGCAACGGGTGCTCATGATAAGAGAGATCTTCTTGAAGGTCAATCTCTTGAAGTTGATAGTGCTCAGAGTCTTGAAGCACTTATGAAGGCTGTGACACGTGAAACACATCGTGCACATTTGCAAAGTTGGATGGAAGCTCGTTGATAGGCTAGATCGCCTCTTTTCCCAATGATCTTGAAAGGACCCACGATCTAGGTGCAAGCTTCCTTTGATACCGGGCGACGAGTACCTTTCATTGAGAGACGCGAGGTAGACATGGTCTCCGATTTCAAAGCCACATCACGGTGCTTATCATCATAATAGCTCTTCCGCGCGATTTGCGGCTTTGAGATTCTCACGAATGACTTGGCACATTTCTTACGCTTCGTGATCAAGTCATTGCCAAGAAGTTGGCGCTCACCTGTCTCGCACCAATTGAGAGGAGTACGCACTTTTCGCCATAGAGAATTTCAATGGGGCCTTGCCCAACTCGCTTGGAAGCTGTTATTGTAGGAGAACTCGGCATATGGAAGACAATCTTCCCACTTCATACCGAAAGAAATGACACAAGCCTTGAGCATATCTTCAAGAATTTGATTTACTCGCTCAACTTGGCCACTTGTTTGAGGATGGAAAGCTGTGCTGAAACGAATGTTGGTGCCCATGGCCTTCGAAAAGAATCCCAAAACTTGGAGGTAAAGATGCTGCCACGGTCTCAAGAGATCACTTGAGGAATGCCGCAAGGAGACAATCTCGAGGTGTATAGCTCGCCAACCGAGCTGCTGTGATGGATTCTTTGATAGGAAGAAAATGAGCCACTTTAGTAAGCTTGTCAATGACAACGAAGATAGCATCATTTCCACGCTTGGACTTAGGAAAGCCAAGGATTTAAGTCCATTTCGATATGATCGAACTTCCATTCAGGAATAGCAAGAGGTTGGAGGAGACCAGCTGGTCTTTGGTGTTCTGCTTTCACTCTTCCGCAGACATCACATTCATTCACGAATCGAGCAATTTCTCGCTTCATTCGAGTCCACCAATATGACTGCTTGAGGTCATGGTACATCTTCGTATTTCCGGGATGAATGGATAGAAGCGAATTGTGAGCCTCGCTCATAATGACTTTTCTCGAGATCACCCTTAGGAACCACAATCCGTCCTCAAAGAACAGAGTGTCTTTGTCATCAACGTGGAAGCACTTGTACTTGAAATGCCCTTGTCGATACCACGTTTCACCTTTTTCACCATGGTATCCAGAAGTTGAGCCTCACGAATCTGATCTTCCAAAGTAGGAGATACTATGAGGTTGGCAAGAAAGCCTTGAGGAACAACTTGAAGATTCAGCTTGTGGAAAGCTTCACAGAGATCCGGCTGAAAGGGCTTGAGGATTAGACTGTTGCAGTAAGCTTTCCTGCTCAAAGCATCTGCAATGACATTGGCCTTGCCCGGAGTATATTCAATACTTGGGTTGTACTCTTGAATCATTTCACCCATCGAGTCCGTCTCGAGGTTGAGGTTGGGTTGAGTGAAGATGTACTTGAGACTCTTGTGATCGGTGAAAATGTCCACTTTCCTTCCCAACAAGAGATGTCTCCACGTTATCAATGCATGGACAATCGCCGCCAACTCAAGATCGTGAGTGGGGTAGTTCTTCTCTGGGCTTCAATCAAGTAGAGGTATAAGCCACAACTCTCTTCTCTTGCATTAACACAGACCGAGACCTTGAAGAGAAGCATCACGTAAAACTTCAAATGGCTTGGATTCATCAGAGGAGTCAAGACAGAGTTGTGACGAGTTTCTCTTTGAGAGTATTGAAAGCAACGCCACATTGGGAGACCGGATATACTTCACATGCTTTCGAGGAGGTTGGAAAGAGGCTTTGCAATCTTGGAGAAGTTCTCAATGAATCTTCGGCAATAGCTTGCAAGACCAAGAAAACTGCGGAGCTGCTTGACATTCTGAGGAGGTTCCCAATTCACAATTGTGGACACCTTCTCGGGATCAACAACGATGCCCTTGGCGGAGATGATATGACCAGGATAAAGCACTTCATCAAGCCAAAATTCACATTTGGAGAACTTAGCATAGAATTGATACTCCCTGAGCTTGTCTAGCACCAATTGCAAATGTTTGGCATGGTCCTTCTTATTCTTGGAGAAGACCAAAATATCATCAAGATAGACCGAGACGAATTCATTGGTGTAGGGGTTGAATATGAAGTTCATCATCCGAGAGAATGTCGGAGGAGCATTGACAAGGCCGAAAGACATGACAGTATATTCATAAGAACCAAAGCTTGTTCTGAATGCTGTCTTGGGAATATCTTGTTCACGAATGCGAACTGATGATACCCCATACGAAGGTCAAGCTTGGAGAACACTGTAGCACCTTTGAGTTGCTCGAAAAGCTCATTGATGTTGGGAAGTGGATACTTGTTCTTGATTGTCTTCTTATTCAATGGACGGTAATCGACGAAAGTCGGTCCGCGCCATCCTTCTTCCGGACAAAAGAACACCACAACCCCAAGGAGATGAACTCGGTCCGATCAAACCCAGACGCTCTTGTTCATCGAGCTGCTTCTTCAATTCCTTCAGCTCATCAGGTCCAAGCTTGTATGGACGCTTGCAAACGGGTTCAAGGCGTGCTCAAGATCGATAACGAACTCAATCGGCCGATGAGGAGGCATACCCGAAGCTCTTCCGAAAGACATCTTGGTACTCACAAACGATCGAATCGAGAGATAGCATTCAGTTCGCCCTTCTCATTGAGAGAAAATAACCGAATGGTTTCATCACGAGCGGCATAGATGATCACATCATTACAAGAGTGAGTCAATTGAATTTCCCTGGCAGCACAATCAAGCTGAGCTTTATGCTGATAAAGCCAGTCCATTCCGAGAATAAGATCAATATCCGAGTCACCGAGAACAACTGGTTTAGACAGAAATCTATAATCGCCCATCTTGATAGAAACATCCGGGACGCAAACATTAGATGTCATTTGCTTACCCGGGGACACAATCTTCAACGGAATAGGAATCTTTTCCGTCACAAACTCATGCTTGGCAACAAAAGGTCTCGAAATGAAAGAAAGCGATGCACCAGTATCAAATAAGACTTTTGCAGGAATATCATTAACTGAGAGATTACCCATGATCACATCAGAAGATTCCTCTGCTTGAGCTGCATTCATCATATTGACCTTGGCATACTTTGGATTATGCTTGACCACTGCATTGCTGGAAGATTTCACAGAGGAGGAGGCGGAAGGCGCCTCGGTTGAAGCACTTGTTAGATAGTGACCTTCTCACGACATTTGTTGCAAGTCACTTCGAGAGAGCGGACGGTGGTAAGGAGCACTTGACCTTGGAGCTTGAGAATTAGACTTGTTCGATAGCTTGGGTTGGGTGGGTGGGAAGATCCACGGCCACCTGAGTTCTTCTGCCGGTAAGGCCGACGGAACGGAGGAGGAGGAAGGTAAAACTTCGCCGCTTAGCTGCCACTTGAGAGGAAGAAGAGGACTGAACTGCATCCCCGATTCTCTTCTTAGAAGCCTCACATTTGAGCTGGGCAGCTTCTTGCTTGAGGCCATGTTGTAGAAATCATCATACTTATCTCGCTCAAAAGCACAAGAGCTAATTGCAGATCTTCTCTCGCACCACCTCTGAATTGATAGATCATACTCTTTTCATCGTGCACGCCTTGCTTAGCAAAACGAAGCGAAGCTTCGAACTGGATATTGTATTGATAGACAGACATGTTGCCCTGCTTGAGATTGCGGAACTCCTCACGCTTGCTCTCAACAACACTTTTCGAATGTGATGAGCTCAAATCACGGCGGAACTCATCCTGTGATGACACGACCTCCTCTCGAATCTTTGTATTGTGGTACCACTCAAAGCAGCTTGATCCTTGAGTTGAAACGATGCAAACTTGACAAAGTCCTCGTGTCCGACATTGCTACAATCAAAGTGCTTGCAGATGTCCACTAACCAATCGTCATTGCGTCGTGGCCTCAAAGACAAAACCGAAAGACTTCGCTGATTAGCGAGGAACCGATCGAGAGTAGCAAAGTGTGGCTGATTGTTGCCTTGACCTTGATTTCCTTGATTGCCTTGCCCTCGAGTACGCTTCTTGCAAGAGCTGCAAAATCATCGAGCATTGGCATTGGTGGCTGCCATGATAGCTTGCCGTGCCTCCGGAGGCGGAGGTGGAGGTGGAGGTGGAGGGTCTGACCGATCCCCATCATTGCGGTCCGGATTCGACGTGTTGGCGGAGCCATCTCAAGAGGGTGACATCCGTTAGTCCTTTGATAGACAAATAGATAAGTAGAATCAACGGATAGAAATAGCAACATATAGTCTTCACAAAAAACATTCAACAAGAATGAACGAATGAATTCAAAATTAATCATCACACGCCCATTAAGGTGAGAAGCCACTTAGATAAAGATATGGAAACAACATCTGTCTTAGAAACAAATCGAATATCACAACCGAAAACAAAAGGTTGGCTTCTAGAATGAGCCGAACAAACACATGATAGAGATTTACGCCCAAAGTGTTCGTGGTGGGGCCCACACGGACACGACGATAGCGGACGTCACGAATGACAAACAAGACGCCCCGAATCAGCATAGCCAAGGATTCTTTAAGACGCCTCGCGACCATCAGAATCGACCGTGAATGGGCGGACCACTAGACGTTGAACCCCAATCTCAAATCATACATCCGTCGGAAAGAATATCCCGTAAGCTACTAGAATTCCCACCTATAAACTCCCAAACTTTCTCGGTTATGCAATCTGGTGTTGGGGATACAGGGACACAAAATATATCACCCAAACTAACAATACCTAGATCCAATTGTATCCATCCGTCAACACATAACCAAGAAATCCTCGAAATCGTGTACCTCGACCTTCAAAAACATCCGTTATACAAGTCATGGAATATACTCCAGACTCGCCACAAGATCGGGCTATCAGGTTATCTCACCAACAACGCACAAAAGAGATTTCGATGTTGGCAAAACTCGTATTCCGAATCGCAACGATAAAATTTTGACGACAACACCTCGGAGCTCAACTCCCGGACACCGCCACAACCCCTAAATGTCGAGGCACCAAGAACAATGTTCTCGCCACAAAACCATCGAACGATTCCAAGATACCCACGTGATCCTAAAAAAATTTAGTGAAATTTGAGAAGAGAAGAGTCAAAACTCTACGCCGGGATACCTCACCAGAGCGACGAAGGGACTGGGAGTAAAAAGAATCCTACTCTCCGATATATATAATCCTAAGACTCAAAACATTTTCCATTCTAGACTCAACAACGCCAAGACAAACAATCAAGTAGGGGCTCCTAAGTCGGGAAGGCTCGATTACCAACTTGTAACGCTCGATGCGGCTATATCTCCCACGTGTCGAGGCACGACTTAGAGGCATAACCGCATTGAAAGCAATGTCGCAAGTGAGGTAATCTTCACACAACCCATGTAATAAATAAGGAAAGAGATACATAGTTGGCTTACAATGCCACTTCACACAAGACATAAATAAACATCCATCATTCAGAGTACACTCAAGGTCCGACTACGGAACCAAAATAAAAGAAGATACCCCAAATGCTACACAGATCCCGAATCGTCCCAACTGGGCACCACTACTCGATCATCGGGAAAAGACACATAGTAACGCCACGTTCCTCGTCGAACTCCCACTTGAGCTCGGTGGAATCACCTGCACCGCCTCATCGGAACCTGCAACTGTTTTGAAGTATCTGTGAGTCACGGGACTCAGCAATCTCACACCCGCGAGATCAAGACTATTTAAGCTTATAGGAAGGACAGAGTAGTAAAGTGGAGCTGCAGCAAGTTTACTAGCATATATGGTGGCTACATCGCAAAAGAGAGCGAGAAGAGGAGCAAGGCACGGTCGTGAAGCTAGTAGCGATCAAGAAGTGATCCTGAACTACTTACGCCGACATAACTCCAACACCGTGTTCACTTCCGGACTCACGAGAAGAGACCATCATGGTTACACATGCGGTTGAGGTGTATTTTATTTGAGGTCAACTTCGGTTTTCTACAACCGACATTAACAAATTCCCATCTGCCTCATAACCGCGGGCACGACTTTGAAAGATATTACCTGCAGGGTGTCCCAACTTAGCCCATTATAAGCTCTCACGGTCAACGAAGGATATTCCTTCTACCGGGAAGACCCGATCAATCTCGAATCCCGGACTACAAGACATTTCGACAGAATAAAACAAGACCAGCAAAGCCACCGATTGTGCCGACAAATCCCGATAGGAGCTGCACATATCTCGTTCTCGTGGCACATCCGGATGAACACTACGACGGCAACCGAAGATGCCCCAAGTTGCCTCGTGGTGGCACCGCAAGTGGTTTAGTTTGGACCAACACTCGAGGAGCATTGGCCCGGGGTTAAATAAAGATGACCCTCGGGCTCGCGAAACCCGGGGAAAAGGCTTAGGTGGCAAATGGTAAAACCAATGTTGGGCCTTGCTGGACGAGTCTTATTCAAAGCGAACTGTCAAGGGGTCCCATAAATCACCCAACCGTAAGGAACGCGAAAATCAAGGAACATAACCCCGTATGACGGAAACTAGGTGGCAAGAGGAACAAAACACGGGCATAAGGCCGAGCCTTCCACCCTTTACCAAGTATATAGATGCATTGATTATAGCAGATATATATTGTGATATCCCCAACAAGTAAACATGTTCCAACAAGGAACAACATCTCCATGTTCCAACAAGGAACAAACTTCAGCTTCACCGCAACTAGCAACGCTATAAGAGGGCTGAGCAAAGCGGTAACATAGCCAATCAACGGTTTGCTAGGAAAGGATGGTTAGGGCTGACATGGCAATATGGGTGGCATGATATAGCAAGTGGTAGGCATCGCAGCATAGGCATAGCAAAAGAGCGAGCAACTAGCATAGCAAAGATAGAAGTGATTTCGAGGGTATGGTCATCTTGCTCGCAATGTTCTCGAGTTGTCGAAAGCTTGATCCTCGTAAGCGTTCTCAACAGGTTCCTCGCTCACGCACTCGCCTCCGGCTCTACCCAAAGCAACAACACAAACAAAGGAACCACAATAAATCACGGTGCAATGCACAATCAACATGATGCAAAACATGACATGATATGCATGATGAGATATGCAATGCTTATGTGCGCTCCGGAAGGTAAATGATGAACCAGGAATCAAATTGACAAACCAAGTATGCCACTGGAAAGATGCGATGATTTCGGTTGAAATCGATATAAAGATCACCGGAATCGGATGCACGGTTTGGAAATGACAAGCAAAACAAGAATGGCACAAATCTGCCATTAACAGCATGATGACACTTAGCAAGCAACAATTAATTAAGCTACTGCACCCAAACGTATCAACAAAGTGCATGGCAGTGATCTACACAAGATGCTCGACAAAAGATGAGCACTGAGCTACGGCTAGTTCACATCATAACAAGTTCAAACAAGCATGGCAAAAGTGCACAAAATAACAGGCTGGACATGGCAAAAACAGCATCAGGTTGCAATGTTCAGAGCAGCAAAACTACATGCTACAGGAACTTAAAATAGCAAAACATGGCATGGCATGAATCTACTCAAAGCCTAGAACAAAAGTCCCTTACTGACCATAAGCCAAAAAGGACTAGAAAATATAGTAACACCCATGTCAATATCGAAAGTTTCGTTAACAGATTCAGCAACATGGCATGTCAAAAACTGATAACAAGTAGGCATGTTTACAAGCTCAATGCACTCACTACAGAGCCTTAAATGATAAACTAAGCATACATACATCAAGAAGACATGACATAGAAGACATACATGGCAAGAACAATAACATAGCATAAACTAATCAACCACAACAAGCTTGGCAAAATTGAGTAACATGTAAACAATCTGCCAGGAAACATTTGATTGCAAAAGTAGAGCTCGATTGACTCAAGCTATGGCACTCCATAATTGCAAAAAAAGGCATGGATGGATAGAGCAAGACATGATTTACAAAACACCCTTACTGAAGTATCTCAAAATATGCATAGATCTCTCGGTATCATCAAGTTAACATGGCATCAAAATCAGCTAAAACAGGGCTGAAATCAGCAACAGCAGGACACCTACTTTGCATGCTTGTGCTAGTCACCACATAGATCACAAAAATACATGGCATATATCCCTGAAAAGATGGCATGGCATATTTCAAAACACATGTAGGACTCAAATTCATAGGGTGCACACATTAATCATGGCAAAAATAACAAAAGTGCAACTTCTGTTACGAAACAGAAACTAACATCACATAGCACTCTTCCAACAGCATTTCGGGCATCAAGATGAGCTCAAATGAAAGTGATGCAATGGAACGAAATGATCTACTCTTCGAGACGAACATTTTGACATATTATACGCGCAAAATGGATCTACAATGACAAAGTTACAGCATGTTGAAAATGCAACAAAAACAATAATATGAAAAAGACTTAGAAGAAAAATGGAGGGGGAAGAGAGTCAATGGGCGCTCGCGGATCGAGGCCGGATCGGGGCCCGACCAGATCGGATCTGGCGACGCGGTGGAGGAGCTCGCCGGGGTCGGGGCGCCTGCCGGAGGGGCGGCGGCCGCCGGGCGGCCAGGAGCGGCCGGCCGAGGCGAGGGCCGCCGGCGAGGGAGGCCGGCGAGAGGCGGCATGGAGGAGCTACCCGGCGGTGGCGGGCGCCGGCAGGCGGGCGGCGGGTGCCGGCCGGGAGGAAGACGGCGGCGGGCGGAGTTCGGCGGCAGGAGGCGGCGCGCTCGGCCGGGAGGGCGGGAGCCAGGCGGGCATGCCAGGCTGGCATGGGCCCGCCTGGCCTCAAGGGCCGGGCGCGAGGGCGGCGATGTGGGGCGCCCGGCGGCTGACGTGGCGCCTGGGATTGGCCGGCGGCGACGGGCGGACGATCCGCTCGCCGGACGTGTCCGGCGGCGGAAGGAGATTTGCTAGGGTTTCGGGGAGGAAGACCCGGATTTGGACGGGGAGATGTTTAAATAGGCATAGAGGGAGCTAGGAGAGTCCAAATGAGGTGCGGTTTTCGCCCACACGATCGTGATCGAACGACGGAGAGCATGGAAGTGACTTAGATGGGTTATTGGGCTGTTTTGAAAGGATGCTGGGCTGCAACTTAAAAGAGGCCTTTGCGAGAGTGCGGTTAATCGTTGAGTACCAAACGAGCTCCAAATGACCAAACTTGACCGGTGGTCTGCGGTTGGTATACCAAGGCCACTAGACAAACCTCGTACATTTCGAGAAGGTTTAATACTGCACACGGAAAAACGTAAAAGGACCGCCGGGGAGATAGGAGTGCCGGATTGCAAAACGGACAACGGGAAAAATGCTCGGAATCATGAGACGAACACGTATGCAAATGCGATGCACATGATGACATAATATAAAATGCGTGACATGGACAAAATGCAAAAAGAAGAAAAACCCAACCACGGAGGGAAAATCATATATCAATGCCGAAAATGGCAAGAGTTGGAGTTAAAAATATGGAAAGTTACTTCCGGGGTGTTACAATAAATGCCTCCAAAGATGGGGCCCTTAGTACGGTTCAGACTTAACCGTCTAGCAACAATTCCGCCCATACTAACAGAGTTATTGCGGTATAAACCATGGAACAAAATGATAATATCAGGAACACTAAGGTTTCTACAGTTTCCACGACCAATGAAGCAACGACTAGAAAATAAGGCAAAGTAGCGTAACACAGGAAAATGTATGCTAGTAATTATTACATCAGAAACCTTCCTGGTTTCTCCCACAATGATAGTGTTAATAAATGCTTCCACTTCACTAAGGTGTGGTGTTGGAAATATGCCCTAGAGGCAATAATAAAAGCATTATTATTATATTTCCTTGTTCATGATAATTGTCTTTTATTCATGCTATAATTGTATTATCCGGAAATCGTAATACATGTGTGAATACATAGACCACAATACGTCCCTAGTGAGCCTCTAGTTGACTAGCTCGTTTGTCAATAGATAGTCATGGTTTCCTGACTATGGACATTGGATGTCGTTGATAACAGGATCACATCATTAGGAGAATGATGTGATGGACAAGACCCAATCCTAAGCATAGCACAAGATCGTGTAGTTCGTTTTGCTAGAGCTTTTCCAATGTGAAGTATCTCTTCCTTAGACCATGAGATCGTGTAACTCCGGATACCGTAGGAGTGCTTTGGGTGTACCAAACGTCACAACGTAACTTGGTGACTATAAAGGTGCACTACAGGTATCTTCGCAAGTATCTGTTGGGTTGGCATGGATCGAGACAGGGATTTGTCACTCCGTATGACGGAGAGGTATCACTGGGCCCACTCGGTAGTGCATCATCATAATGAGATCAAAGTGACCAAGTGTCTCGTCACGGATCATGCATTACTGAGACGAGTAAAGTGACTTGCCGCAACGAGACTGAACGAGGTATTGGGATACCGACGATCGAGTCTCGGGCAAGTAACATACCATCTGACAAAGGGAATAGTATAAGGGGTTGCTTTAATCCTCGACATCGTGGTTCATCCGATGACATCATCGAGGAGCATGTCGGAGCCAACATGGGTATCCAGATCCCGCTGTTGGTTATTGACCTGAGAGCATCTCGGTCTTGTCTGCCTGTCTCCCGAACCCGTAGGGTCTACACACTTAAGGTTCGGTGACGCTAGGGTTATTAGGAAGACTTGTATGTGATTACCGAATGTTGTTCGGAGTCCCGGATGAGATCCCAGACGTCACGAGGAGTTCCGGAAGGGTCCGGAGGTAAAGATTTATATATGGGAAGATGACAAACGGACACCGGAAAGTTTCGGGGGCGTACCGGTATTGTACCGGGGCCACCGGAAGGGTTCCGGAGGTCCACCAGGAGGGGCCACCCCTCACGGGGGGCCACATGGGCTGCGTGGGGGAAAGGAGCTAGCCCCTGGTGGGCTGGGCGCACCCCCCCCTTGGGCCCTTGCGCCTAGGGTTTGGGGGGAACCCTAGAAGGGGCCCCCCCTTGCTTGGGGGGCAAGCCACCCCTCCCTGGCCGCCGCCCCCCCCCCTCTAGATTCCCATCTAGAGGGGCCGGCCCCCTTGCCCCTTCCCCCTATAAATAGAGTGGTGAGGGGAGGGCTGCATACACAAGCCAAGGCGCAGCCCCTCCCCTCCCCAACACCTCTCCTCCTCCGTACGTGCTTGGCGAAGCTCTGTCGGATTACTGCTGCACCAACCACACCACGCCGTCGTGCTGCCGTTGGAGCTGTCTTCCTCAGCCTCTCCTTCCTCCTTGCTGGATCAAGACGGAGGAGACGTCGTCCGTACCGTATGTGTGTTGAACGCGGAGGTGCTGTCCGTTCAGCACTTGGTCATCGGTGATCCGAATCACGGCAGTACGACTCCTCATCACCATCCCCTTGAACGCTTCTCGCACTCGATCTACAAGTGGTATGTAGATGCAAACTCACTCCCTTGACTCGTTGCTTAGATGAACTCATAGATGGATCTTGGTGAAACCGTAGGAAAATTTTAATTTTCTCGCAACGCTCCCCAACAAAGTGGCATCATGAGCTAGGTCTATGCGTAGTTCTCTATTGCACGAGTAGAACACAATTTGGTTGTGGGCGTAGATCATGTCAACTTGCTTGCCGCTACTAGTCTTATCTTGCTTCCGCGGTATTGTGGGATGAAGCGGCCCGCACCAACCTTACACGTACGCTTACGTGAGACCGGTTCCACCGACTAACATGCACTAGTTGCATAAGGTGGCTGGCGGGTGTCTGTCTCTCCCACTTTAGTTGGAGCGGATTCGATGAAAAGGGTCCTTATGAATGGTAAATAGAAGTTGACAAAATCATGTTGTTGTTATTCGTAGGTAAGATAACGTTCTTGCCAGAACCCAATTGCAGCCACGTAAAAGATGCAACAACAATTAGAGGACGTCTAACTTGTTTTTGCAGCAATTGTCATGTGATGTGATATGGCCAAGTTGTGATGAATGATGAATGACATATTGTGATGTATGAGATCATGTTCTTGTAATAGGAATCACGACTTGCGTGTCGATGAGTATGACAACCGGCAGGAGCCATAGGAGTTGTCTTTATTTTTGTATGACCTGCGTGTCATTGAAGAACGCCATGTAAATTACTTTACTTTATTGCTAAACGCGTTAGCCATAGAAGTAGAAGTAGTCGTTGGCGTGACAACTTCATGAAGACACGATGATGGAGATCATGATGATGGAGATCATGGTGTCATGCCGGTGACAAGATGATCATGGAGCCCCAAAGATGGAGATCAATGGAGCTATATGATATTGGCCATATCATGTCACTACTATATAATTGCATGTGATGTTTATTATGTTTATGCATCTTGTTTTCTTAGAACTACGATAGTAAATAAGATGATCCTTACAACAATTTCAAGAAGTGTTCTCCCTAACGTGCAACTGCTAAAGTTAAATGCTTCAAGCACCACGTGATGATCGGTGTGATAGATCCTTACGTTCACATACAACGGGTGTAAGACAGTTTTACACATGCAAAACACTTAGGGTTAAACTTGACGAGCCTAGCATGTACAGACATGGCCCCGGAACACGGAGACCGAAAGGTCGAACACGAGTCGTATGGAAGATACGATCAACATGAGAATGTTCACCGACGATGACTAGTCCGTCTCACGTGATGATCGGACACGGCCTAGTCGACTCGGATCGTGTAACACTTATATGACTAGAGGGATGTCTAATCTGAGTGGGAGTTCATTGAAATAATTTGATTAGATGAACTTAATTATCATGAACTTAGTCTAAAACTTTTGCACAATATGTCTTGTAGATCAAATGGCCAACGCTCATGTCAACTTGAACTTCAACGCATTCCTAGAGAAAACCAAGCGTGAAAGATGACGGCAGAACTATACGGACTGGGTCCGAACCCGAGGATCATCCTCATAGCTGCCAGAAACAATATGTCTTAGAAGGACCGCTAGGTGACGCTCCGTCTCTGAAGAACCAAGACATTATGAATGCTTGGCAGTCTCGCGGTCGATGATTACTCCCTCGCTCAAGGCGGCATGCTTTACAGCTTAGAACCGGGCTCCAAAAGCGTTTTGAGCAACACGGAGCATATGAGATGTTCGAGGAGCTGAAATTAGTTTTCAAGCTCATGCCCGGTCGAGAGATATGAAGTCTCCGACAAATTCTATAGTTGTAAAATGGAGGAAAACAGTTCTGTCGGTGAGCACATACTCAAAATGTGTGGGTTGCACAACCGCCGTCCCACTGGACATAAACCTCCTGACGAGGCGGTCATTGACAGAATCCTTGATCGCTCCCACCAAGCTACAAGAGCTTTGTGATGAACTACAATATGCAGGGGATGGTGAAGACCATTCCGAAGTATTCTCAATGCTGAAGTCAGCAGAGGTTGAAATCAAGAAAGAACATCAAGTGTTGATGGTCAATAAGACCACTAAGTTCAAGAAGGGCAAGGGTAAGAAGAACTTCAAGAAGGACGGCAAAGATGTTGCCGCACCTGTAAACCAGCTTGCCGGAAGAAGTCAAAGAATGGACCCAAGCCCGAGACAGAGTGCTTTTATTGCAAGGGAAGGGTCACCGAAGCGGAACTGCCCCAAATACTTAGCGGATAAGAAGGCCGGCAACACCAAAGGTATATTTGATATACATGTAATTGATGTGTACCTTACCAAGACTCGTAGTAACTCACCGGTATTTGATACCGTGCCGTTGCTCATATTTGTAACTCACAGCAGAGCTGCGGAATAAGCGGAGATCTGGCGAAGGATGAGGTGACGATGCTGGCGTCGGGAATGGTTCCGAGTCAATGTGATCGCCGTCGCACGCTACCTCTACATTTACCTACGGGATTAGTTTTGAACCTTAATAATTGTTATTTGGTGCCAAGTTTGAGCATGAACATTGTATCTGGATCTCGTTTGATACGAGATGGCTACTCATTTAAATCCTAGAATAATGGTTGTTCTATTTATATGAGAGATATGTTTTATGGTCATGCTCCAATGGTCAATGGTTTATTCTTAATGAATCTCGAGCGTAGTGTTACACATATTCATAGCGTGAATACCAAAAGATGTAAAGTTGATAACGATAGTCCCACATACTTGTGGCACTGCGGCCTTGGTCACATTGGTGTCAAGCGCATGAAGAAGCTCCATGCTGATGGAATTTTATAGTCTCTCGATTATGAATCATTTGACACATGCGAACCATGCCTTATGGGCAAAATGACCAAGACTCCGTTCTCCGGAAAAATGGAGCGAGCAACCAACTTGTTGGAAATCATACATACCGATGTGTGCGGTCCAATGAGTGTTGAGGCTCGCGGAGAATATCTTTATGTTCTCACTCTCACAGATGACTTGAGTAGATATGGGTATGTCTACTTAATGAAACACAAGTCTGAGACCTTTGAAAAGTTCAAGGAATTTCAGAATGAGGTAGAGAATCAACGTGACCGAAAGATAAAATTCCTACGATCAGATCGTGGAGGAGAATACTTAAGTCATGAATTTGGTACACACTTAAGGAAATGTGGAATCGTTTCACAACTCACGCCGCCGAACACCTCAACAGAACGGTGTGTCCGAACGTCAGAATCGCACTCTATTGGATATGGTGCAGTCTATGATGTCTCTTACCGATTTACCGCTATCATTTTGGGGATACACTCTAGAGACAGCTACATTCACTTTAAATAGGGCACCAGATAAACCGTTGAGACGACACCGTATGAATTATGGTTTGGGAAGAAACATAAGCTGTCGCTTTCTAAAAGTTTGGGGATGCGATGCTTATGTCAATAAACTTCAACCTGAAAAGCTCGAACCCAAGTCGAAAAATGCGTCTTCATAGGATACCCTAAGGAAACCATAGGGTATACCTTCTACTTAAGATCCGAGGGCAAGATCTTTGTTGCCAAGAACGGATCCTTTCGGAAAAGAGTTTCTCTCGAAAAGAAGTAAGTGGGAGGAAAGTAGAACTCGATGAAGTACTACCTCTTGAACGGGAAAGTAGTGCAGTTCAGAAAATGTTCTGTGATGCCTACACCAACCAAGAGGAAAATAATGATGATGATCAAGGTACTTCGGATCAAGTTGCTCTTGAACTCAGAGGTCCACAAGGACACGCCCGCACTGCAGTGGTACGGCAACCCTGTCCTGGAAATCATGTTGTTAGACAACGGTGAACCTTCGAACTATGAAGAAGCGATGGCAGGCCCAGATTCCAACAAATGGCTAGAGGCCATGAAATCCGAGATAGAATCCATGTATGAAAACAAAGTATGGACTTTGACTGACTTGCCCAATGATCGGCGAGTGATAGAAAACAAATGGATCTTTAAGAAGAAGACGGACGCGGATGGTAATGTCACCATCTATAAAGCTCGACTTGTCGCTAAGGGTTATCGGCAAGTTCAAGGGATTGACTATGATGAGACTTTCTCTCCCGTAGCGAAGCTTAAGTCCGTCCGAATCATGTTAGCAATTGCCGATACTATGATTATGAGATATGGCAGATGGACGCCAAAACAGCGTGCCTTAACGGTTATCTTAAGGAAGAGCTGTATATGATGCAGCCGGAAGGTTTTGTCGATCCTAAGAATGTCGACAAAGTATGCAAGCTCCAGCGATCCATTTATGGGCTGGTGCAAGCATCTCGAGTTGGAACATTCGCTTTGATGAGATGATCAAAGCGTTTAGTTTATGCGACTTATGGAGAAGCCTGCGTTTACAAGAAAGTGAGTGGGAGCTCTATAGCATTTCTCATATTATATGTAGATGACATACTTTTGATGGGAAATGATATAGAATTCTTGGACAGCATTAAGGCCTACTTGAATAAGTGTTTTTCAATGAAGGACCTTGGAGAAGTTGCTTATATATTAGGAATCAAGATCTATAGAGATAGATCGAGACGCCTCGTAGGTCTTTCACAAAGCACATACCTTGATAAGATTTTGAAGAAGTTCAAATGGATCAGTCCAAGAAGGGTTCTTGCTCATTGCAAGGTGTGAGATTGAGCTCGGCTCAATGCCCGACCACAGCAAAAGATAAAGAAGAGATGAGTGTCATCCCTATGCTTCAGCCATAGGATCTATTATGTATGCCATGCTGTGTACCGGACCTGATGTAAACCTTGCCGTAAGTTTGGTAGGAAGGTACCAAAGTAATCCCGCAAGGAACACCGGACAGCGGTCAAGAATATCCTAAAGTACCGAAAAGGACGAAGGACATGTTTTCGCTTATGGAGGTGACGAAGAGCTCGTCGTAAAGGGTTACGCCGACGCTAGCTTTGACACGATCCGATGACTCTAAGTCACAAACCGGATATGTGTATATGTTGAATGGTGGAGCAAGAAGCTGGTGCAGCTGCAAGCAGAGCGTCGTGGCGGGATCTACATGTGAAGCGGAGTACATGGCAGCCTCGGAGGCAGCGCGATGAAGCAATTTGTATGAAGGAGTTCATCACCGACCTAGAAGTCATACCCAATGCGTCGGGGCCGATCAAACTCTTCCGTGACAACACCGAGCTATTGCACTTGACAAGGAGCCAGGTTTCACAAGAAGACCAGCACATCAGCGTTGCCGCTCAACTCCATCCGTGAAAATGTTCGAATGGAGACATAGAAATTTGTAAAGTGCATACGGATCTGAATGTCGCAGATCCGCTGACTAAACCTCTTCATGGGCAAAACATGATCAACACCGTAACTCTATGGGTGTTCGATTCATCACAATGTAACTAGATTATTGACTCTAGTGCAAGTGGGAGACTGTTGGAAATATGCCCTAGAGGCAATAATAAAAGCATTATTACTATATTTCCTTGTTCATGATAATTGTCTTTTATTCATGCTAAAATTGTATTATCCGGAAATCGTAATACATGTGTGAATACATAGACCACAATACGTCCCTAGGGAGCCTCTAGTTAACTAGCTCGTTGGTCAAAAGATAGTCATGGTTTCCTGACTATGGGCATTGGATGTCGTTGATAACGGGATCACATCATTAGGAGAATGATGTTGTCAGGACCCACCATCCTAGGTCACACCGATCTAGCATGTAACACATCATATCACTTTGCGGCCTCACGCACGGTATTCCCACGGGTGTCGCCTTACCATGGCCCGGGACCGTTTGCGTCTTTTGGCTCACGTATATGATAGTGTCGCTAGCATCCATATGACAAAGAACCCGGGCCGACATGGCTAGTCGTGAACCCAAAGTGGCGCTAACCTATGGGGACAGGCATACATGAATCACATCGAGCATGTCGGTCATCAACGATATATTCGGGCTGTAGCACTTTGGGCTAGCAGGACTCCGTATCCCGGCTGTAGCAGGCTAGGCAGGACTCGAATAACACGCGTGACATTTCAAGGGATGATATAGGAACGAATGAAACACATGCCGCCATCAAGTGTCCAAGCAAGAGTGCTGGGCTAGCAGGACTCCGTGAACCGGGCTGTAGCGGACTACTATCGCCGTAATCACGAGACTACATTTCCCCATATGAGAGGCTGCCAAGGATAAACAACTAGTTTGTCGGATCCCACACATACCAAGCATTTCAAACATACACACATTATGCTCAATATGCGAGATACAACATGGCATCACAACATAACTCTACGACTCAAAATATTATTCATTAGGCTCCGAGGAGCGAGATATTACAAACAAGGGTCTCATGACCCAACACTCGAAGCATACAAGTCAAAGCATAAGCGGAAGCTAAACATGTCTCGAGTACGATAACTATAAATGAAAAAGGCTGAGAAGCCCGACTATCTACCGAGATCTCCGCCGAGGGCACAAGATCGTAGCTGAGGTAACAAGCTAAACGTCAAGCCCACGTGGAACTACTAGCGAGACCGACGTCTCTCGCAAAACATAAAATAAGCAAACGTGAGTACAATTGTACTCAGCAAGACTTACATCGTAACTAACTACATATGCATCATTATCAAAAGGGGTGGTGGAGTTTGATTGCAGCAAGCCAGCTTTGACTCGGTGGCTATCCCGAACTACATCGCAAGTAACGCTTTTGAGGTGGCGCACACGAGTCCACATATTCACCATGGCAATACACCACTATGGACCCGCTCCGCCTCCCCACGAGAACGCCATCCATAGCACTCACGCTTATCTTGCGCATTTTAGAGTATCCACTTTCACTTGTCTATTAACCGATATAGGCAACCCAGAAGTCCTTCTCCGTGGACACGGCTATTGAATAGATCTTATTAAACCCTGCAGGGTGTACTTCTTCACACGCGCTCACCACTTACCGCCGTTTACACGACATGTACTCGGCAACCTTCAGCGGAAGCCCAACGTGGGTGTCGGCCACGGCTCACCAAACACTCAAGTCCCTAGTCCAGGTTTATCGCCTATTCGGGTTCCATCCGCAGGAGTCCGCCGAGGTTTCCCATACAGCCCGAACGATGTGTGCAGGGTTCCCGAGATACCAAACGGCACGGTACATCGGCCACGGTGCCTACCGCAACACAACCCACCCCTAAGGTCAGCGTTGCGGCGGCCCCAAAGATGCTACAAACACCGAAACTACTTGCAACTCCCTGACCGAGGACAAGGGTGGTCAAGAAGCCGAGAGGGTCCATTGGTTTCGGGCCCAATGCGTGGTAGTAACTGTTTCATGGATCACAAACACGAACTCAGTTCTCGAGGACGGCTGCAATGAGACAACCCACCATGTACTCCTACATGGCCTCTCACCGCTACTCCTTACCAAATCGTGTTCACACACTTAGCTCACACACAATAGGACATGTTCATAACAATTCCAATTCATTCCCGATGAATCAGACCGACTCAACTCTAAGCAGAGCAGGCATGACAAACAAACATAAATGAGTAGGCACAACATGGCTCAAACAATTCCTACTCATGCTAGTGGGTTTCATCTAATTATGTGGAATGACAGTCATGCAAAGGATCAAGGGTTCAGCTACCGCAGCAAGTAACACATGAGTCGTTGTTGTCCTAATGCAGTAAAATAGAGCAGGGCGAGAGAGTAGGATTGTATCGGAATGAACAAGGGGTTTTGCTTGCACAGCACTTCGAAGATAATATAGTTCTTCATCGGTGTCATCGAACTCATCGCTCGAGACGTCGCTCACCGAGAGGGACAATTACCGCAAACAAGAGAGAACACAATCGATGCAATGCACATTCACATGAATGACATGTCATATTAAGGTACTGAATTCACCTAATGCAACATAATCCGTTAGTTGAAGTGGAATTCAAACAAGGTTGAACTCCAACTCCAAATGCTATTCCATAAATTACCCTAATCATGATTCATCCTATTCAGTGAGGTTAACTTGTTCAAACATGCATGATCATGGCATAAACAGATTCTTCATATTTTTCTGATCATTTTTCATATATAAATTATTTCAATCCGAGTTACGGTTGAATTTCTATGATTTATTAAAGTTTAGGGCATTTTCTGAATTTTCCTAGATTAAATTAAATCCAGAAAAGAGTTTTATCTGCGTCAAGATGACGCTGGCATGACGTCAGCAAGTCAACGGTTGCCCCGGGTCAAACCTGACCCGTGGGGTCCCTTGGTCAGTGACTCCGGCTGGTTTAGGTGGATGACATGTGGGACCGGTCAAGGCTGACTTGACCAAGGTCAAACTGACACGCGGGGTCCATGGTATTAGCACTAATTTAACAGAGAAAATAACTAATCCTAATTAAGCGCGGGGCCCATATGGCAGTGGCACTAGGGTTGGTTAGCGCGGCCATTAGCAACTAATGATGTCGCCACGTCGGCCTCGCCGGAATCTGGCCGGCGGCGACCAAAACGACGATGGCGCGGCTCGGATTTGAGCGTCGGGCGGTGGTTTGGCGCGCTGAGCGCATCGAGGAGGAGCTCTTGCTCGTCCACATCCAATGGACCGGACGGGAGGCCGCAGGGTGGCCGGGAGCGGCGGGGCGTTGAGGTTAGCGGCGGCCGGAGCTACGGGATCGACGGGTTCGGCACTACGGTGATTCATAGGGCGATTTGGTGAGTTCTACAACTACCTGGGAAGGCTCTGAGCACGTTGGTGTGCTCGTACGCGAGCTGCAATGACTATGGCCATGACTGCGCCATTGCCGGCGGTGAGGAGCTCATGGCTCCGGTGGCTAGCCTGGTTAGGGGAACGGATTCGCTGCGGGGAGAAGGGGGAAATGCTCGGGAGCTCACAGCGGGCTAGCAGAGGCGACGCGAGGTTGGGGAAGCTCGGACGCCCGAATCGGACGGTGGAGATCAACGGCGAGGCGGCGATGAGGACGGCGGGGATGACGTGGCAGGGCTCCTGCGGTCAGGTGCGTCGGTGTGTAGCTCCTCGGGGTCGTGGCGGAGCTCGGGACACGGAGAGGAAGCGAGGGGGTGGCTGTGGTCGTCTTGGTGCTCGTCGGCGCAGCCCCGTGGCTTCGCCATGGCGAGGAGAAGCAGAGGAGCGAGGGAAAGTGAGCAGAGGGAGAGGGTTCGATGCGGACGGAAGCGATGGGGTCATCCGCGTCGTCGACGTGTCTCGGGGAGCAGCCAGGCAGCTGCTGCGTGGCGCGCGGCGAGCGTGCGCGCGTCGGGCACACGCCCGCGTCCTCCTGGCGCGGTGGAGAAGACGGTGGCGGCACTGGTGGGCTGGACCAGGTAACTGGGCCGGTGGGTGGGCTAGACAGGTGAGGCCAGGTAAGATTTCCTGCTCTCCTGTTTTTCCTATTTCTGTTTTTCTATTTTGTTCTGTTTTGTTTTAGTTTAGTAAAATACTAAACCATTTTATAAAATCCTGAAAATAGTTATGTGGCTAGAACTAAAATATACCAAACCACATAAAATGTTCCAGAATTATTGGACATATATTATTTATATATCAAATATATATCCAATGCAAGTAGTTATTGAATTAATTCAAAGGCCCAAAATAAAATGTTTGATACTCCAAAAATATTGGTTTGAATTTTATTCTTGCCAATATTTTTTAAAGCTGAAAAGGAACATTTCCTTGGAACATTTGAAGCAATTTTTAAATGTTGATCATTTATTTTAAATGATTCTGGGGCTCTCAATTCCCCAATTCAAATTTAAAGGAAATTTAGACATGATGCATGGATGCAATGCTACGATTACAAGCAAGCTCTAGGGTTGATCTGGGTCTGTGATAGCTCACCCCACTAAACAAGAATCTCGCCGAGATTCAAGACGTGAGGCAAGAGGAAAAGGGAGGTCACAAACTATCACAATCTTCATGATCCATTGCCCTTCTCAAGATGTTGATTCATTCCATCATCTTAGTCTTGACGTCTCGAGATCTTCACCCGACACGACAAATGAAAGAAGGGGAAACCCTACATGATTCGATCTTCTCAAGATTAAGTAAACATGATCAACTCACGGACCGAGACGGTGACACATCTCGAGTTGAGGCACAAAATACATCGAAAGAGATGGGAGAACAACAACGGGTTTGATTGGTGGCAAGAATTCCACGCTTAGGGAGATGGTGGATGGTGTCAAAGTGGCGAGGAAATATTTACCATGATCCCGTAACGGGACACCTCGAGAAAGGTGGCGCAAAGAACTATTCCTTAAGTGGCAAAAGAATTACTTTTGATCCATAGATCATTGGAACTCTTTATACCAGCCAAAGGCAATCTGGCGATCATGTGGTGGAATGCAAAGGAGTGGTACACCGGACTAGAATGGATGATGTGGACTACCTTGTTGAAGACAACGCAATGGATGATTTTTGCTTATCATCGGAGGTGGAGGGGACCCATGGTAAGTCCACTTTTGAGGATGATCCTAGGCAAGAATTACTAAGAAGGCAGCCCATAGTGAAATGGCACAAGGACGGTGCAAGCTGGGAACGAAATGCAACTGTTGGAATGTTCCAACCATCATATCTTCCTGAGATTCAGATCCGATTGGTGATGGGATACTTCAGACTCAGCATGTCTGAAAAGGAAAAGGTTGCAACACAAATCGACGAGAAGACGTTGCGAGATTCTCGGGGAATGAACCAAGGTAGTAAGCTCCAAAGCATGAGCGGGTTCGCTACAAAACAGTGAACACGTTGTCCCGGACAAGCATGGCCACGTAGTAGTCTTATAATAAAACACTACCGAGTTCAGGTGGGGAACCATAATCGAGGATATCGAAGTCTTTACGCAAGTCCATGGATTAGATCCCAAGCATAGACTTCTTTTCCTTGAGCAAATCAATCAGTGGCTTGGTGTGCTAGGAAACACATATGGAGTGGAGGCGGCCAACCTATCAAACCATAGGGCACTTCGCACGTGCATGACTAACTTGGGATGATTCCAGAGAAACGAAACAAACCTTTCTCAAATTCATGGGGGCAACTTACACCTAAAGCACATGAATTCGAGGAAGTCACTTCAACTATCCAAGCATAAGCTTCATGAACGGTACACGAAGAAATGCGTACACAAATTTCCAACACTAGGTTGATGTTCAACATGACTCATGGGGGGGGGGGACAAAAGGCTGCTGATGGGCTCAACAACAACTCGTCGGAATTTCCATATCACTGGACTTCCACCATCATGTGAACACGGTGATAGCATTGGTCAGACCAAAGATGTAATGGGGTATGCTCGAGGGATCAATCTCGAGTAAGACAACATCACGAATATCGTTGGTTCTGATTTGACTTCACAATGGCCCATACTCAAATCAAGGATTGTTAGGACAATAGGTCCAGCAACTGATCACGAGGACCAATCGATGAAGATATCATCTTTCTTCAACACACACTACACAAGAATATCCCTTTGGATCGAACTAGGTTAGGCAAGCTTTTATCTTCCAACTCTCCAAGTTATTGTCTAGCTTAACCAACTAGCTCAGGGGTATCCAACACAGATTCTTGGAGAAGGGGTGGTTCACAAGAAACCAACTTGATCACGAGCTCAACATAACAGTCAGGGAACAACCCGGTAACACTTCTAAGAAGATATTTGGAAAGTCACGACCCACCGTATGTTACTAAGCTCGAGAACAATCTTGCTTTTCGAGGCAAGACGAATGATCAAATGAGTGAGGACTTGACACAATCCTAACTCATCAATCAAGTGTGCACCGTAAGTAAGGACTAGGTAGCACGATCAATCTTAGGAGGATGGTTTAATAACCAACACGCTAAGAATGAGAATATTGTCCATTCACTACCAAGCAACAAGTTGCTCGGGTATTGATTTCACACATCACAATTCACTTGTCGGCTTTCGGTTGCATCAACACGGAACCGAGAAATGAACAATGATGGTGAGAAGTATCACGCATCAAGAATTCCTAGGAGGTTGTGCAATTCCCATGACATTCTTGACATAAGATGGCAATACTTGTGGTAGAACAGAATCAAAAGCTGAATTGGCATTTTGGTCTCATGGATACAACTACTTTGACCCAATCCCAGAAATGGATGAGGTATTGGAGTTTGTTTCTCCTAGTCATTCCGAATAGAATGGCTTGACGGACCACAAGGATAAAATGCATCGATGAACACAAATGCACACATACCCTTGGCTATCAATTGATAGATGAAGGTCAGAAGGCATCTAAGAGAACAACTCAAAGGAACATATAATTTTCTGAGTTGTGGATGCACAGATTAGTATGTCGAGCAAGCTCAACATTTCTTCCGGATAACCCATGCAGAAAGGTAGAATTGGCAGGTTCACAATTATGAATGGAGAACTCCTCAAGAGCACTCTTATTGTGATCTTTTGGCTCAAAAGAACTTCTGCCATAAGCGGTTCGTAGTATTTGGAAGAAGGAAGTACCACGGACATCGAGGACTATCGCGAAGGTTACTAATATCCTAAAGGCACTAGCAAATACTAACAACATGAAGTAGGATGAATCTCGGGTTCAGAAACCCAGGAGTAGAATGCCTACCACTAAATGGCATCACGGGATGCTCTCGAAAATGATGGCCAGAATCATCACACTTGGGATACAAAAGCATTGCTGAATTGCTAGGTGACTTCCTAAACATCTAGGGTCATAATAATAGTTCCAACATATATGTCGAGGCAATGGAGTACCTCGACTGACTGGTTAGTGTGCTTAATCTGGCCCAAAAGGACATCAGGAACGGAAGAAGGGATTTGCAAATGCATCAGACTATTTAGAGACCTGGGATAACTCGGACAGCATAACGGCTGTAAATGCTCAAAATGATTTGAGACGTCCTACAAAAATGGTGGCATAACCACTCAACAACATCATAACAAGATTCTGAGATCAACAGTTATCATTCAGAAATAGTAGGAACCGAACTGGGGATTAAAACCAACAATCTTATAAGTCTATGGATTAGTAACACGTCATCCTGATAGATAGATGAGAAGCCTAGCTCTTAAACCCCGTAGAAGAGAAGAGGATGACTCAGATCAGAAGGCCATGAGGTATAAGGAGTAAAAAGAGCCTTACGTTCCCTTCCACAATCAATTCCCTTACATAGCTAAAGCATTTCTAGACACAACTTCGACCAGTTTGGCTTGGTAATCCTCTGAGATCGGGGCTCGATACCAACGCTGTCGGACCCACCGTCCTAGGTCACACCGATCTAGCATGTAACACATCATATCACTTTGCGGCCTCACGCACGGTATTCCCACAGGTGTCGCCTTACCATGGCCGGGACCGTTTGCGTCTTTTGGCTCACGTATATGATAGTGTCGCTAGCATCCATATGACAAAGAACCGGGCCGACATGGCTAGTCGTGAACCCAAAGTGGCGCTAACCTATGGGGACAGCATACATGAATCACATCGAGCATGTCGGTCATCAACGTATATATTCGGGCTGTAGCACTGGCTAACAGGACTCCGGTATCCCGGCTGTAGCAGCTAGGCAGGACTCGAATAACACGCGTGACATTTCCCGAAGGACGGACATAGGAACAAGTGAAACACATGTCGGCCGATCAAGTGTCCAAGCAGTAGTGTGGGCTAGCAGGACTCGGTGAACCGGGCAGCGGACTACTATCGCTCGTAATCACGAGACTACATTTCCCCATATGAGAGGCTGCCAAGGATAAACAACTAGTTTGTCGGATCCACACATACCAAGCATTTCAAACATACACACATTATGCTCAATATGCGTAGATACAACATGGCATCACAACATAACTCTACGACTCAAAATATTATTCATTAGGCTCCGAGGAGCGAGATATTACAAACATGGGTCTCATGACCCAACACTCGAGCATACAAGTCAAAGCATAAGCGGAAGCTAAACATGTGCGAGTACGCATAACTATAAATGAAAAAGGCTGAGAAGCGACTATCTATCGAGATCTGCCGAGGGCACAAGATCGTAGCTGAGGTAACAAGCTAAACGTTGAAGCCCACGTGGAACTACTAGCGAGACTGACGTCTCTCTGCAAAACATAAAATAAGCAAACGTGAGTACAATTGTACTCAGCAAGACTTACATCGTAACTAACTACATATGCATCATTATCAAAAGGGGTGGTGGAGTTTGATTGCAGCAAGCCAGCTTTGACTCGGTGGCTATCTGAACCACGATCGCAAGTAACGCTTTTGAGGTGGCGCACGAGTCCACATATTCACCATGGCAATACACCACTATGGACCCGCCCGTCTCCCACGAGAACGCCATCCATAGCACTCACGCTTATCTTGCGCATTTTAGAGTATCCACTTTCACTTGTCTATGAACCGATATAGGCAACCCGAAGTCCTTCTCCGTGGACACGGCTATTCAATAGATCTTATTAAACCCTGCAGGGTGTACTTCTTCACACGCTCTCACCACTTACCGCCGTTTACGACATGTACTCGGCAACCTTCAAGCGGAAGCCCAACGTGGGTGTCGGCCACGGCCTACCAAACACTCAAGTCCCTAGTCCGGGTTTATCGCCTATTCGGGTTCCATCCGCAGGAGTCCGGCCGAGGTTTCCCATACAGCCCCGAACGATGTGTGCAGGGTTCCCGAGATACCAAACGGGCACTTTCGGTACACCGACCCACAGTGCCTACCGCAACACAACCCACCCCTAAGGTCAGCGTTATGCGCGCCCCCAACATGCTACAAACACGTAAACTACTTGCAACTCCCGGACTGAGGACAAGGGTGGTCAAGAAGCCGAGAGGGTCCATTGGTTTCGGGCCCAATGCGTGGTAGTAACTGTATCATGGATCACAAACACAGAACTCAGTTCCTGAGGACGGCTGCAATGAGACAACCCACCATGTACTCCTACATGGCCTCTCACCGCTACCCTTACCAAATCGTGTTCACACACTTAGCTCACACACAATAGGACATGTTCATAACAATTCCAATTCATTCCCGATGAATCAGACCCGACTCAACTCTAAGCAGTAGCAGGCATGACAAACAAACATAAATGAGTAGGCACAACATGGCTCAAACAATTCCTACTCATGCTAGTGGGTTTCATCTAATTACTGTGGAATGACAGGTCATGCAAAGGATCAAGGGGTTCAGCTACCGCAGCAAGTAACACATGAGTCGTTGTTGTCCTAATGCAGTAAAATAGAGCAGGGGCGAGAGAGTAGGATTGTATCGGAATGAACAAGGGGGTTTTGCTTGCCTGGCACTTCTGAAGATAATATAGTTCTTCATCGGTGTCATCGAACTCATCGTCGGTACGTTGTCTACCGAGAGGGGACAATTACCGGCAAACAAGAGAGAACACAATCAATGCAATGCACATTCACATGAATGACATGTCATATTAAGGTACTGAATTCACCTAATGCAACAGTAATCCAAGTTAGTTGAAGTGGAATTCAAACAAGGTTGAACTCCAACTCCAAATGCTATTCCATAAATTACCCTAATCATGATTCATCCTATTCAGTGAGGTTAACTTGTTCAAACATGCATGATCATGGCATAAACAGATTCTTCATATTTTTCTGATCATTTTTCATATATAAATTATTTCAATCCGAGTTACGGTTGAATTTCTATGATTTATTAAAGTTTAGGGCATTTTCTGAATTTTCCTAGATTAAATTAAATCCAGAAAAGAGTTTTACTGCGTCAGCATGACGTTGGCATGACGTCAGCAAGTCAACGGGTGCCCCGGGTCAAACCTGACCCGTGGGGTCCCTTGGTCAGTGACTCCGGCTGGTTTAGGTGGATGACATGTGGGACCGGTCAAGGCTGACTTGACCAAGGTCAAACTGACACGCGGGGTCCATGGTATTAGCACTAATTTAACAGAGAAAATAACTAATCCTAATTAAGCGCGGGGCCCATATGGCAGTGGCACTAGGGTTGGTTAGCGCGGCCATTAGCAACTAATGATGTCGCCACGTCGGCCTCGCCGAATCGGCCGCGGCGACCAAAACGACGGTGGCGCTGCTCGGATTTGAGCGTCGGGCGGTGGTTTGGCGCTTTGCGCGATCGAGGAGGAGCTCTTGCTCGTCCACATCCAATGGACCGGACGGGAGGCGAGGTGGCCGGAGCGGCGGGCGTTGAGGTTAGCGGCGGCCGGAGCTACGGGATCGACGGGTTCGCACTACGGTGATTCATAGGGCGATTTGGTGAGTTCTACAACTACAGGAAGGCTCGAAACGCTGGTGTGCTCGTCGTGAGCTGCAATGACTATGGCCATGACTGCGCCATTGCGGCGGTGAGGAGCTCATGGCTCCGTGGCTAGCCTGGTTAGGGAACGGATTCGCTGCGGGAGAAGGGGAAATGCTCGGGAGCTCACAAATGGGCTAGCGAGGCGACGGCGAGGTTGGGGAAGCTCGACGCTACCGAATCGGACGGTGGAGATCAACGGCGAGGCGGCGATGAGGACGGCGGGATGACGTGGCAGGGCTCCTGCGGTCAGAGTGCGTCGGTGTGTAGCTCCTCGGGGTCGTGGCGGAGCTCGGGACACGGAGAGGAAGCGAGGGGTGGCTGTGGTCGTCTGGTGCTCGTCGGCGCAGCTGTGGCTTCGGCCATGGCGAGGAGAAGCAGAGGAGCGAGGGAAAGTGAGCAGAGGAGAGGGTTCGATCGCGGACGGAAGCGATGGGGTCATCGCGTCGTCGGCGTGTCTCGGGAGCAGCCAGCAGCTGCTGCGTGGCATGCGGCAGCAGCGTCTTGCGCGTCGGCACTGCGCCTGCGTCCTCTGGCCTTGCGTGGAGAAGACGGTGGCGGCACTGGTGGGCTGGACCAGTAATCGGGCGGTGGGTGGGCTAGACAGGTGAGGCAGGTAAGATTTCCTGCTCTCTGTTTTCCTATTTCTGTTTTTCTATTTTGTTCTGTTTTGTTTTAGTTTAGTAAAATACTAAACCATTTTATAAAATCCTGAAAATAGTTATGTGGCTAGAACTAAAATATACCAAACCACATAAAATGTTCCAGAATTATTGGACATATATTATTTATATATCAAATATATATCCAATGCAAGTAGTTATTGAATTAATTCAAAGGCCCAAAATAAAATGTTTGATCACTCCAAAAATATTGGTTTGAATTTTATTCTTGCCAATATTTTTTAAAGCTGAAAAGGAACATTTCCTTGGAACATTTGAAGCAATTTTTAAATGTTGATCATTTATTTTAAATGATTCTGGGCTCTCAATTCCCCAATTCAAATTTAAAGGAAATTTAGACATGATGCATGGATGCAATGCTACCAGTTACAAGAAAGCTCTAGGGTTAATCAGGGGCTGTGACAGATGTGATGGACAAGACCCAATCCTAAGCATAGCACAAGATCGTGTAGTTCGTTTTGCTAGAGCTTTTCCAATGTCAAGTATCTCTTCCTTAGACCATGAGATCGTGTAACTCCCGGATACCGAAGAAGTGCTTTGGGTGTACCAAACGTCACAACGTAATCGGGTGACTATAAAGGTGCACTACTGGTATCTTGAAAGTATCTGCTGGGTTGGCACGGATCGAAACAGGATTTGTCACTCCGTATGACGGAGAGGTATCAGGCCCACTCGGTAGTGCATCATCATAATGAGCTCAAAGTGACCAAGTGTCTGGTCACGGATCATGCATTACGGATGCGAGTAAAGTGACTTGTCGACAACGAGACTGAGCGAGGTATTGGGATATCGACGATCGAGTCTCGCAAGTAACATACCGTCGACAAAGGGAATAGTATACGGGTTGCTTTAATCCTCGACATCGTGGTTCATCCGATGACATCATCAAGGAGCATGTGGGAGCCAACATGGGTATCTAGATCCGCTGTTGGTTATTGACCGAGAGCGTCTCGGTCATGTTCGCATGTCTCCCGAACCGTAGGGTCTACACATAAGGTTCGGTGATGCTAGGGTTATTAGGAAGACTTGTATGTGATTACGAATGTTGTTGAGTCCGGATGAGATCCGGGACGTCACGAGGAGTTCGGAAGGGTCCGGAGGTAAATATTTATATATGGGAAGTTGACAAGCGGACAGGAAAGTTTCGGGGCATACGGTATTGTCTGGGGCCACGGAAGGGTTCCGAGGTCCACGGGAGGGCCACCCTCCCGGGGGGCCACATGGGCTGCGTGGGGAAAGGAGCCAGCCCTGGTGGGCTGGGCGCACCCCTTGGGCCCTTGCGCCTAGGGTTTGGGAGAACCCTAGAAGGGGCGCCTTGCTTGGGGGCAAGCCACCTCCTGGCCGCCGCCCCTCTAGATTCCCATCTAGAGGCCGCCCCTGCCCCTCCCCTATAAATAGAGGGGTGAGGGAGGCTGCATACACAAGCCAGGCGCAGCCCTCCCTCCCAACACCTCTCCTCCTCCGTACGTGCTTGGCGAAGCTCTGTCGGATTACTGCTGCACCAACCACACCACGCCGTCGTGCTGCCGTTGGAGCTGTCTTCCTCAACCTCTCCTTCCTCCTTGCTGGATCAAGACGGAGGAGATGTCGTCCGCACTGCACGCGTGTGTTGAACGCGGAGGTGCTGTCCGCTCAGCACTTGGTCATCGGTGATCCGAATCACGGCGAAAGTACGACTCCCTCATCACCATCCCTTGAACGCTTCCCTTTTCGATCTACAAGTGGTATGTAGATGCAAACTCACTCCCTTGACTCGTTGCTTAGATGAACTCATAGATGGATCTTGGTGAAACCGTAGGAAAAATTTTAATTTTCTGCAACGTTCCCCAACATGTGGTTCATCTAAGGTACCCTCAAAGGGTATTTTGCAAACCTCGCAAAATTCAGCTAATGGCATCTTCCTAACAACATCATATAAATGAAACTCTACTAATGGAGGTGATTCCTTAGGAAAATAGTAGAAGTTTTGCACAAAAGTATTAGTGAGTAAGATATACTGATGACGTTGGTCGCGGAGGAAGTCGGTGAGGCCAGCTTTCTCAATCAATAAATAAAAATCCTCATAAATTCCGGCTCTCGTCAAGAAGTCATCGGAAGGCCATTCACACGGTCGGACCTCCGCGGTGCGAGGCAAATTATATTTGGGCTTCTGTGCTTCTTCATTTTGTTTTTCCTTCGAGCTTCGGCTCGACGAGCCACTCAAAAGTCTCTTCATTATTTTCGGAAATAATCTGAAATTTTTAGTAGCTTCAAACAAAAGTGAACCAACTTCAATAAAATCGATAGCAACTACTCCTACAAGTGCCCAGAGTCTATATCATGCATTAAAATTACTTGGAACCATATAAATTTGACATGCAAGCTCAAGAACATGGTCACCTATGCAGCACAAATTTGCAATGAATAAAGCACTAGAACAAAAACAAATTGGACCAATGGAGGAGTCACATACCAAGGAACAATCTCCCCAAGCAGTTTTGTGAGAGGTGCTTTGAGCAAGGAGATCGAAAATCACAGCAACGGGGGCTGGAACTCGTGTTTGAGCCAGATATTCGTGTTTGTGGGAGGAAGAAGAAGAAGATGGGTGCAGGAATAAGTGGAGGAGGGCCACCGTGGGCCCATGAGGCAGGGGGCGCGCCCTGGGGGGGGGGGGGTAGGGCGTGCCCTCCAGCCTTGTGGCCAGGTGGCAGCTCCCCCTGTGGTAATTTTTGCACCATAAATCCTCAAATATTCTTGAAAAAATCATATTAAATTGGCATGGCATTCTGAGGACATTTATTTTCGGGGTATTTTTATATTGCACGGATAAATCAGGAAACAGACAGAAAATACTATTTTTACTTTATTTCAACTAAATAACAGAAAGTATAAAGAGGGTACAGAAGATTGTGCCTTCTAGTTTCATCCGTCTCATGCTCATCAAAAGGAATCCACTAACAAGGTTGATCAAGTCTTGTTAACAAACTCATTCCGATTAACATGGAACCGGAGAAATTTCGAATAACACTATGTTACCTCAACGGGGATATGCACATCCCCAATAATAAGAATATCATATTTCTTCTTGACAGTAGGAAGATTAAATTTGAAACCTCCAACTATAATCGATGGAATTTTTCCAATAGAATTGATACTATAAACTTGAGGTTGTTTCCTCGGAAAGTGTACCGTGTGCTCATTACCATTAACATGAAAAGTGACATTGCCTTTGGTGCAATCAATAACAGCCTCTGCAGTATTCAAAAAAGGTCTTCCAAGAATAATAGACATACTATCATCCTCGGGAATATCAAGAATAACAAAGTCCGTTAAAATAGTAACGTTTCCAACCACAACAGGCACATCCTCACAAATACCGACAGGTATAGCAGTTGATTTATCAGCCATTTGCAAATATATTTCAGTAGGTGTCTACTTATTCAAATCAAGTCTATGATATAAAGAGAGAGGCATAACACTAACACCGGCTCCAAGATCACATAAAGCAGTTTTGACATAATTTATTTTAATGGAGCATGGTATAGTGGGTACTCCTGGATCTCCAAGTTTCTTTGTTATTCCACCCTTAAAAGTATAATTAGCAAGCATGGTGGAAATTTCAGCTTCTGGTATCTTTCTCTTATTGGTAATGATATCCTTCATATACTTAGCATAAGGATTTGTTTTGAGCACATCGGTTAATCGCATACGCAAAAAGACATGTCTAATCATTTCAGCAAAGCGCTCAAAATCCTCATCATCCTTTTTCTTGGATGGTTTGGGAGGAAAAGGCATGGGTTTCTGAATCCATGGTTCTCTTTCTTTACCATGTTTCCTAGCAACAAAGTCTCTCTTACTATAACGTTGATTCTTTGATTGTGGGTTATCAAGATCAACATCAGGTTCAACTTCTACATCATTATCATTACTAGGTTGAGCATGATCATGAACATCATCATTATTATTTCCACTAGGTTCATGTTCATTACCAGATTGTGTTTCAGCATCAGACATAGATATATCATTTGGATTCTCAGGTGGTTCAGCAATAGGTTCACTAGAAGTTTGCACAGTCCTATCATTTTTCTTTTTCTTCCTTTTAGAAGAACTAGGCACATCAGTATTATTTCTCTGAGAATCTTGCTCAATTCTCTTAGGGTGGCCTTCAGGATACAAAGGTTCCTGAGTCATTCTACCAGTTCTAGTAGCCACTCTAACAGCATAATCATTTTCCTTACTATTTATTTCATTGAGGAAATCATTTCGAGCCTTAAGTACTTGTTCTACTTGAGTGGTAACCATAGAAGCATGTTTGCTAACAAGTTTAAGTTCACATCTAACATTAGCCATATAATCACCCAAGTGTTTAATCATATAGGTATTTTATTTCAATTGTCTACCAAAATAATCATTAAAATCTTCTTGTTTGACAATAAAATTATCAAACTCATCCAAGCATTGTCTAGCAGACTTATAGTGAGGAATATCACCTTCATCAAATCTATAGGGAGAATTTACCTTTACTACCTGTGTCGGGTTATCGGGATCAGGAGGTTCTTCAATAGGTAATGGATCAAGATCATATGTTTCTTCAACAGGCGGTAAATTAAGACCATGTATTTCTTCAATAGGAGGTAAATTCTTAACATCTTGGCTTTAATACCTTTTTTCTTTCATAGATTTCTTTGCCTCTTGCATATCTTCAGGACTGAGAAATAGAACACCTCTCTTCTTCGGAGTTGGTTTAGGAATAGGCTCAGTAATTGGCTCAGGAGCTGGCTTAGGAAGTGTCCAATTATTTTCATTTCTCAACATATTATTCAATAGAATTTCAGCTTCATCCGGTGTTCTTTCCCTGAAAACAGAACCAGCACAACTATCCAGGTAATCTCTGGAAGCATCGGTTAGTCCATTATAAAAGATATCAAGTATTTCATTTTTCTTAAGAGGATGATCAGGCAAAGCATTAAGTAACTTGAGAAGCCTCCCCCAAGCTTGTGGGAGACTCTCTTCTTCAATTTGCACAAAGTTGTATATTTCCTTTAAAGCAGCTAGTTTCTTATGAGCAGGGAAATATTTAGCAGAGAAGTAATAAAATCATATCCTGGGGACTACGCACACAACCAGGATCTAGGGAATTAAACCATATCTTAGCATCACCCTTTAATGAGAACGGAAATATTTTAAGGATATAAAAGTAGCGAGATCTCTCATCATTCGTGAACATGGTGGCTATATCATTTAATTTAGTAAGATGTGCCACAATAGTTTCAGATTCATAACCATGAAAAGGATCAATTCAAGCAAAGTAATTATATCAGGATCAACAGAGAATTCATAATCCTTATCGAGAACACAAATAGGTGAAGTGGCAAAAGCAGGGTCGGGTTTCATTCTATCCCTAAGAGATTCTTTACTCCATTTAACTAATAGCCTCCTAAGTTCGTTTCTATCCTTGCAGGAAAAAATAGGTGCAGAAGATTCCACATCAAAAACATAACCTTCAGGAATAACAGGCATATCTTCATGATCAATTTCATCAACATTATCAGTTTCAATAATTTCTTTCTCTCTAGCCCTCGAAATTTGTTCATCAAGAAATTCACCAAGGGGCACAGTAGTATCAAGCATCGAAGTAGTTTCATCATAAGTATCATGCATAGCAGAAGTGGCATCATCAATAACATGCGACATATCAGAACGAATAGCAGAAGCAGGTTTAGGTGTCGCAAGCTTACTCATAACCGAAGGTGAATCAAGTGCAGAGCTAGATGGCAGTTCCTTAACTCCCCTCGTAGTTGAGGGATAAATTTTTGTCTTAGCGTCTTTCAAATTCTTCATAGTGTCCAGCAGATATAAATCCCAAGTAACTCAAAGAATAGAGCTATGCTCCCCGGCAACGGCGCCAAAAATTTGGTCTTGATAACCCACAAGTGTAGGGGATCGCAACAGCTTTCGAGGGTAGAGTATTCAACCCAAATTTATTGATTCGACACAAGGGGAGCCAAAGAATATTCTCAAGTATTAGCAACTGAGTTGTCAATTCACCCACAACTAGATAACTTAATATCTGCAGCAAAGTATTTAGTAGCAAAGTAGTATGATAGTAGTGGTAACGGTAACAAAAGTAAAAGAAGTAAAAGTAATATTTTTGGTATTTTGTAGTGATTGTAACAGTAACAACGGGAAAGTAAATAAGCGTAAACCAGTATATGGAAAGCTCGGAGGCATTGGATCGGTGATGGATAATTATGCCGGATGCGGTTCATCATGTAATAGTCATAACATAGGGTGACACAGAACTAGCTCCAATTCATCAATGTAATGTAGGCATGTGTTCCGAATATAGTCATACGTGCTTATGGAAAAGAACTTGCATGAAATCTTCTGTCCTACCCTCCCGTGGCAGCGGGGTCCTAATGGAAACTAAGGGATACTAAGGCCTCCTTTTAATAGAGAACCGGAACAAAGCATTAGCACTTAGTGAATACATGAACTCCTCAAACTATGGTCACCACCAAGAAGTATCCCGATTATTGTCACTTCGGGGTTGTCAGATCATAACACATAATAGGTGACTATAGACTTGCAAGATAGGATAAAAAACACACATATATTAATGAAAACATAATAGGTTCAGATCTGAAATCGTGGCACTCAGGCCCTAGTAACAAGCATTAAGCATAGCAAAGTCATAGCAACATCAATCTCAGAACATAGTGGATACTAGGGATCAAACCCTAACAAAACTAACTCGATTACATGATAAATCTCATCCAACCGATCACCGTCCAGCAAGCCTACGATGGAATTACTCACGCACGGCAGTGATCATCATGAAATTGGTGATGGAGGATGGTTGATGATGACGACGGTGACGAATCCCCCTCTCCGGAGCCCCGAACGGACTCCAGATCAGCCATCTCGAGAGGTTTTAGGGCTTGGCGGCGGCTCCGTATCGTAAAACACGATGATTTCTTCTCTCTGATTTTTTTCTCTCCGAAAGCAAATATATAGAGTTGGAGTTGGCATCGGAGGGTCTCCAGGGGCCCACGAGGAAGGGGCGCACCCAGGAGGGGGGGCGCCCCCCACCCTCGTGGACAGGGTGTGGGCCCCCTGGTCTTCATCTTTGGCGAGGATTTTTTATTATTTTTTCTAAGATGTTCCGTGGAGTTTCAGGTCATTTCCGAGAACTTTTGTTTCCTGCACATAAAACAACATCATGGCAATTCTGCTGAAATCAGCATCAGTCCGGGTTAGTTCCATTCAAATCATACAAGTTAGAGTCCAAATCAAGGGCAAAATTGTTTGGAAAAGTAGATACGACGGAGACGTATCAGAGTGCAATACCTTACTCTTTATACGAAGAAATTATGTATGATATTGCACCTGCTGAGTTAGAAGGTATTGATGTTACAATTAAGCTTGCCAATAGATATACTATTTCACCAGTTGGGATTGTTAGAGATGTTGAAGTCTTGTGTGGGAAAGTTAAATATCCTACTAATTTTCTTGTTCTTGGTACCCCACAAGATGACTTTTGTCCCATTATATTTGGTAGACCCTTCTTGAATACTGTTAATGCTAAGATAGATTGCGAAAAGGATGTTGTTACTATTGGTTTAGGGGATATGTCTCATGATTTTAATTTTGCTAAATTTCGTAGACAACCCCATGATAAATAATTGCCTCGTAAACATGAAATTATTGGTTTTGCTTCTATTGTCGTGCCTCCGAATGATCCTTTAGAACAATATTTGCTAGACCATGAAAATGATATGTTTATGAATGAGAGAAGGGAAATAGATGAAGTATTCTTCAAGCAGGGACCTATTTTGAAACACAATTGGCATGTTGAAATTCTAGGGGATCCTCCTCCACCCAAGGGTGATCCCGTGTTTGAGCTTAAGCCATTACCTGATACTCTTAAATATGCTTATCTTGATGAAAAGAAGATATATCTTGTTATTATTAGTGCTAACCTTTCAGAGCAGGAAGAAGAGAAATAATTGAAAACTCTGAAGAAGCACCGTGCTGCTATTGGATATACTCTTGATGATCTTAAGAGCATTAGTCCCACTCTATGCCAGCACAAAATAAAATTGGAGAAAGACGCTAAACCGGTTGTTGATCACCAACGACAGTTAAATCCTAAGATGAAAGAAGTGGTAAGAAAAGAAATACTAAAGCTTCTGGAGGCAGGTATAATTTATCATGTTGATGATAGTCACTGGGTAAGTCCTGTCCATTGTGTCCTTAAGAAGGGAGGTATTACTGTTGTTCCTAATGATAAAGATGAACTGATCCCACAAAGAAATGTTACAGGTTATAGAATGGTAATTGATTTCCGCAAACTAAATAAAGCTACTAAAAAGGATCATTACCCTTCACCTTTTATTGATCAAATGCTAGAAAGATTATCCAAACATACACATTTTTGCTTTCTAGATGGTTATTCTGGTTTCTCTCAAATAGTTGTATCAAAAGAGGATTAAGAAAAGACCCACTTTTACTTGCCCTTTCGGTACCTTTGCTTAAAGACGTATGCCTTTTGGTTTATGAAATGCACCTGCTAGCTTCCAAAGATGTATGACTGCTATATTCTCTGACATTTGTAAAAAGATTGTTGAGATTTTCATGGATGATTTCTCTATTTATGGAACTTCTTTTGATGATTGCTTAAGCAACCTTGATCGAGTTTTGCAGAGATGTGACGAAACTAATCTTGTCTTGAATTGGGAGAAGTGCCACTTTATGGTTAATGAAGGTATTGTCTTGGGGCATAAAATTTCTGAAAGAGGTATTGAAGTTGATAAAGCTGAACTTGATTCTATTGAAAAGATGTCGTGTCCTAAGGACATTAAAGGTATAAGAAGTTTCCTTGGTCATGCCGGTTTTTATAGGAGGTTCATTAAAGACTTCTCAAAAATTTATAGGCCTCTGACTAATCTTCTACAAAAATATGTTCCTTTTGTCTTTGATGATGATTGTGTAGAAGCAGTTGAAATACTTAAGAAAGCCTTGATTTCTGCACCTATTGTTCAGCCACCTGATTGGAATTTACCCTTTGAAATTATGTGTGATGCTAGTGATTATGCTGTAGGTGCTGTTCTAGGACAGAGAGTTGATAAGAAATTAAATGTTATTCAATATGCTAGTAAAACTCTAGACAGTGCCCAGAGAAATAATGTTACTACTGAAAAAGAATTTTTAGCGGTTGTATTTGCTTGTGATAAGGTCAGACCTTATATTGTTGATTCTAAAGTAACTGTTCACACTGATCATGCTGCTATTAAATATATTATGGAAAAGAAAGATGCTAAACCTAGACTTATTAGATGGGTTCTCCTACTACAAGAATTTGATTTGCATATTATAGATAGAAAGGGAGATGAGAACCCCGTTGTAGACAACTTATCTAGGTTAGAGAATGTTCTTTATGACCCACTACCTATTGATGATAGCTTTCCCGATGAACAATTAGTTGTCATAAATGCTTCTCGTACTACTCCATGGTATGCTGATTATGCTAATTACATCGTTGCTAAATTTATACCACCTAGCTTCACGTACCAGCAAAAGAAAAAGTTTATATATGATTAAGACATTACTTCTGGGATGACCCACACCTTGATAAAGAAGGAGTACATGGTATTATTAGACGTTGTGTACCTAAGCATGAACATGAACAGATCCTACGCAAGTGTCACTCAGAGGCTTATGGAGGACACTATCGGTGTCAAAACCAGTGGATCTCGGGTAGGGGGTCCCGATCCATGCATCAAGGCTGATGGTAACAGGAAGCAAGGGAAACAGATATTTACCCAGGTTCGGGCCCACTCGATGGAGGTAAAACCCTACTTCCTGCTTGATTAATATTGATGATATGGGTAGTACAAGAGTAGATCTACCACGAGATCGTAGAGGCTAAACCCTAAGAGCTAGCCTATGATGGTATGATTGTAATTGTGATCGGCCTTCTAAGGACCAACCTCTCCGGTTTATATAGACACCAGAGAGGGCTAGGGTTTACATGGAGTCGGTTACAAGGAAGGAAATATAATATCCGGATCGCCAAGCTTGCCTTCCACGCCAAGGAAAGTCCCATCCGGACACGGGCCGAAGTCTTGAATCTTGTATCTCCGCGCTTCAATAGTCCGAATGTTGTACACAGTCCGGTAGTCCGGATACCCCCTAATCCAGGACTCCCTCAGTAGCCCCTGAACCAGGCTTCAATGACGATGAGTCCAGCGCGCAGTATTGTCTTCAGCATTGCAAGGCGGGTTCCTCCTCCGAATATTCCAAGGTAATTATCGAACACTCAAACCGTGTCCGGATCCACAATATGATCTTCGCATGCCACCATAGAGAGAACGACGTTTCACAAATGCAATCTGTTGACAACTTTTTAGACAATGCGACGTGTCATTATGGTCGAGTCGTTATTTGGACCGTCTTCCCATAGCCAGCCATAGCGCATATTGCGAGGCGTTTTCCTTGACACGTCTGGTCAAAGCAGAGATCGTGTCCCCTTATCACGGGATTCTCATCAATACGGGCATGGGTAATCCAACCGCACCGCTAATCGCGGCGAGCGGGAGGCAAACGGGCTCAACAAGGCCAGTGGGGAGGTGCAAAAAGCACTTACCGCCCCTATAAAGAGACAAGGCCTCTTTCTCTTTACTCACGCCTTTCTCCTTCCGCTTCCTCATTCCCCTCTTTTCGAGCCCTAACGCCCAAGCACTCTTCCTTTCCAACAAAGATAGGCTTTCCAAAGATGTCCGGATCCGGAGCAGGAGGCAGGTGGATGGCCTCTACTGTCCAGGAGAAGGATATTAAGAACCTCCGGGACGCCGGGTATCTCGCTCAGAAGATCGGCCACCGTCTCCCCCCGGCGGGACAGGTCGTCCCCACTCTGGAACCTCACGAGAGAGTCGTGTTCCTTCCCCATTTTGTCCGCGGGCTCGGGTTTCCCCTGCACCCATTTGTTCACGGAATCATGTATTATTATGGGATCGATTTTCATGATCTTTCCCCCAACTCATTCCTCAATATCTCGACGTTCATCGTTGTGTGCGAGGCTTTTCTTAGGATCTCACCTCACTTCGGCTTGTGGCTGAAGATTTTTAATGTAAAGCCCAAGGTGGTGAGCGGCGAACACGCCGAGTGCGGCGGCGCCATGGTGAGCAAGATGCCCAAGGCCGTTTGGCTGAAGGGCGCTTTCAACGACTCCGTCAAGGAGTGGCAGCAGCAGTGGTTCTATATCACCGAACCACGCGGCAAAAAGTGGGCGTGGCTCAGAGTTCAGATCCGAGGCTCCACTGCGGCTAATGTCCTGGCCCAAGAAGGGCCCGAAATGGTGCTCATCCGATGAGCTGGTACTGCTCTAGACGCGCCTTCAAGGTGTGGTTGATAGGGACGTCAAACTTGTGGATGTAGTCCAGGTGATGCTAGTTCGCCTGGTTCTCCCCTGTCAGCGTCGAGCTTGTACTCTGTGGGAGTTCGACCCAGCCAAGCACCACACCCTTCGGGAGCTTTATGATTCCTCCCACAAGGATATTTGGAAGGTGCTCTTTAAGCCCAGAAAATCGTGGTCGGGCCCCACCGAGGACCGTGGGTATCAGTCATCCCATTCTCCAAGCTCGGTAAGTCACAGTCAAGCTCTGTCTATTCATGCTTCAGCTGGCATGTCATGAGGGAGACATCCTAATCGTGTTTCATCATGACCTCAGGGATGGATAAAGAGAGTGGAGTGGATACATTGTCCGACCCCGTTGCCGGAGGAACCGGCCAGACCTCTTCTGACGAAGATACTGGTCCCCGCGCCTTACGAGGCGCCAAAGAAGGAGGCCTCCAAGAAGGTCAAGAAGACCCGGAGTGGCCTCCGTCACCGCGAGGCTTCGGACGCAAATTCAGAGGACTCAAGCGATGCTCCTTCTTCGGAAGACGAAGAGGAAGAAGCAGAGGAGGACGAGCCTCACTCTGAAGGTGGGAAGAAGCGTGTAGCTCCCTCGTCCCTGGAGGCCGAATCGTCCAAGAGGAGAAAAGGTTCCCTCCCAGAGGCATCCACCACGGCTGCCGATAGCAGCCCGGAGTGGGATCCCAGGGCCCAGCCCCTGGAGAAGTCGTAATTGTACAAAATCTGAACACCCGCACGCGTCCGGGATTGTTTTCGGGTATAGTAATTTTAACTGCTGCTATGTTTTGCACAGTCTGGCGAGGTCTCGCGCCAGCCAGTCCTCATCCGAGGATTCGCTGAGCTCGGACGCCTTGGCGAGCGAGACGCCTCCAGAGGCCCCTTCCCCAAAGTCCCGCCACGACACTGAGGTGTCTTCTCAATGGGGCTAGGACCAGGGGGCATATCACTGGAGCCGGACAAACGGGAGCGATGGCCCCGGAGTGTGCCGTCAGCGGGGGCGATCTTGGGTTCGGCCAACAGCTGGACCAGGTCCGGGAGACCTCTAAGGCTCCCGGATCAGGCGGGCAGCCACCTTCAACGGTGCGCGGCCTGCCTATTCCGCCAGCAATCTCTGTTCGAGCAGAGCTGCCAGGCAGTGTACCGACAGCTTTAAAAAATGCGTCTATCATCGATGAACATCGGAACCTTATGAGAGCAGTGGTTGAAAAGATTCAGTCCGCCGAGAGCAGGCTGAACGAGTCCTGCCTTGGCCTTATAAAGGCCTTTGAGGTATGTTTCTGAGAAACCTTTGAGGAATCGTCATAATATGAGTAGTAGCCCCTGATACACTGTCCGGCGAGAGAGAGGGAGCCCGGCAGGGGATCAAATCCTTATTTGTCGTGGGAACTTATGAATGATGTGTACCTCTTTGTTTAAACACATGCGTCTGCGGAGAAGACGGCCGCTCATAATGCGGAAGTGTCCGAACTGAAGCGGAGCCTGGAACGGGCCGAGGAAGAACATGGCCGCGTGAGGAAGCAATTATAAGAGAAACAAGGTATGATAAAACATTGTCTTGCATTAGGAACAAATAAGTAATTGTGCTTAAAGTATTTGTGCCCTAGGAGCGAGTGCCGAATATGAGGCACTGAAAAAGGCTGTGGATGATGCCAACGAGAAGGCTGCCGCCGAACAGGCACTTCGTGAAAAACACGAGGACGGGGTTGTCGCGGCTAAGTGGGAGCTCCATGAGGTTGTGAAGAAAATCGAGGGCTTGGAGCAGAGTCTAATAGGGAAAGAATTCGAACTCGCCCAAGCGCTCCGAGCCGCGGAAGATGCTCGAGAAGAAGCCCGAGGTGCTGTACGGGACATTCAGGATGCCCGGAAGGTTGCGGCTGGTAAGGCCTTCTGTATTCTTAGCTATTTGTTCATGATAATGGGAAGAATTCTAAGTGGCAAGCTGAATTCTTATTTTTCCAGGGGCGTTTGTGGATCTTCCTCGCAGCATATCAGACGCCACCCAATTCTACCGATCCGAGGAAAAGAAGTCTGCGGAGAGGGATTTCTGGTCGCAGTATTTGGCACCGAACTATCCGGTGCCCTTTATCGATCAGCTGAAGCAGCTGGTCGAACTGCACCAGGCGGCCGAAGAGCCATGAAGGACTTGATTGTCCGCCTGTGGCCGGCGAAGCCAATTCTGAGCAGTTACTTTGGGCTCGTGAAGCGGATTGTGGGCGCTTGTCCTCGGCTTGATGCTATTAAGCGATCGGTCTGCATAGATGGTGCACGTATGGCATTCGCCCATGCAAAAGTGCATTGGGAGAAGCTTGACGCGGAGAAGCTGATGATTGAGGGGCCGCCAGAGGGTAAGGAGCATCACAAGCCCGAACTTTACTATGAAGGTGTACTAAAGGGAGCCCGCCTTGCAGCGCATAAATGTACCAAAGACATTATATTTCCCTGAGGGCATTCGTGCCGCTTTTTTTAATATGGGATAGTGTCATTTTTATTATATATTGCTTGTTTTGTTTGAACATATGTTCTTCCTGTGCGGCTGTTTATTGTATGTGAATCCTGAGAGTTGGCCAGTTGTCAGCTTCTGCCCCCACGTAGAAAGAATACGGGGGTGTTCGGGATATATCTGAACGCTCTTTATCCCATAGTTGGGTCCTTTTGCGGAGGCGTTTCTCCACGAACCAGGCAATCGGACTATAAGGCTTTATTACTCTCACTTAGCCATAGGAATTGAGTATGGTCGGCAAGAACCCCTCACTGTTCGGAAGGCAACTAGGGGCTCTATTGGCGCCTGATCGGAAGACCGATCCATCGCACTCTGCATTTATAATGGCGTTGTGTGGAATAAATCTTTAAGGATTTTACAACCTCTCGAACAGCTGACCAGCTCTCGCTATATCATGACAGTCGGTTTTCGGCTATCTCTACTGAGGTGCTCGTCCGGAAGATCCGGGATACAATCGCAGTAGTTCTCCCTGCGCTACCTTAGCCGATATAACGGAACGTAAGGTACCAAAACAAGGGAGCCGAGCAAACCCAACCAATGACCCAAGACATGATTCGAAGCTGATGCATATAGTGCTATAAGTTCGGGGTGCCGGACGACCGGGAAGGTGGTCGGACTTTATTGTCGTATTATGAAGCCCCTAGCCTACTCGGGCGTAACAGGAGGTGTTGATGAAAAGCAACGACCGGTAAGTGTTATTTAGGTCTACGCATTGTTGTAGAATGATATGTCTAGGCATACAAGTACGATGTATGATTATGAAAAGAGGTGTTTTTTGGCGGAACCTGTGATGGCCGGACTGGAGTGAGTTGTTAGTGGATCAAGAGTGAGTCCGAGCTGCCTTCATTTAGGGGGGAGGGATCCTTGTGTGTCCGGGCCGATTCCACGTAACCAATCATGTTCTGCGTTAAAGTTAGTTTGTAAGGCAAATACTCGGGGGTAGTCGAGCGTCCTCTTGTGGTTGGTCAGAGGGCTCCTAATCGGTCCCGGGTAAACCCAGCCATTATACCGTTAGGTAGCGCAGACTCCTCAATTGGTGTCTGAATAGTTGGCTGTCATATCAAAATGATGATAAGCATGTGCTCGCTACTCCGGCAACTGTATGATTTCCGCCCTGAGGGGCGGGGTTCGGCCGTGTGATTGACCACGTGGAATCTAGTCAAGTGGTTTGTCGAGTTAACATACGGTAAATTACCGCATGGTGGGAAGGTGCCGAAGGTTTATTCTTTGGCGAAGTATTGTTTGGTGATCCGAAGACAACCGCTTAGAATGATGGGCTAGAGGAATTCGGCCTTTGCCCCTAGCATCTTTTACGAGATGTTTTTTGCGGTTTCACACCTACGGAGATTTTATGTGTTATGGGGCCCCCGGTTTGCTATGTCCGGAGGTAATGCAATTGAGTTGCTTTGGTTAATGCGGTCGGGGCGATCGGCCGTACTCTTTATGCTATGGGGGGGGGGGGGGTTGGTTCTTGAACAGATGCCTCCTTTCATTATTTCCGGCACGCGACCAGCCGCTTTGTTTTGAGGATCCGGCATTCTCTATTGGTATGCTTTGCCGTCCTTCTAGGAGTACCATGTATTTCACATGGCTGATCGAGTGTGTGGCTCGGGCCGGATAGGTCTGAGCTGTTCTTTGTCCGCTGACCAGACTGGGAGTTGCTGGAATTAACACCAGCCTTCTTGTTTTGATGCTTATGACAATTGCGCCGAGCCTTGAGGATGCTTCTTCTTTTGTCCTTCGTATTGTTTTGGACAGTAGCGGTGTGTTGACGTCGCGGCGTGTGCCTTGAGTTCTCCTGCTTAGGTTGGGGCGACCGGTTGTGCCCTGTGTGCCCTTTGTCGGGGCAGTCGGGTCCATACCTTACAGTGGCCAGGACCTTGGTCCATCTGTCCACCAGCGAGTCTTGGTCAGCTTTAAGCTGCTGTTGCTTCCTTTGCAGGCTCATCGCCGTGGCCATGAGCCGTCGCTCAAAGCGAGCTTGTTCCACTGGATCTTCAGGCACGCCAAATTCTTCATTGCCGAGACTTGCCTCGTCCTTTGAGGGGGGCGTATAGTTATCCCTCTCCAAGTATCCCACAGTGTCCAGTTCGGCCTTCTGAAAGGTGAGCCGACTGGGGTTATATTCATCTTCGGCGCCATCTGGATTGTTTTCGACTTCTGGGCCGGTATTCCTGGACGGGGCTTGGAGCGGCGTCAACGACGCCCATGCTTTACTTTTCCCCCTGGGGGATTATCCTTCACTACCTCATCGTCATTGGTTTCCTTCGGAGTGTCTACCATGTGTTTATCATGCCGATAGGCGGCTATCCACCGCCCAATGAGCAGTGGCTCCTATGATTCTCCAGCATCGTCGTTCATACCATTGATGTCTTTGGAGTCAAAGTCAATCACGTTGGTTAAATCATCGACCGTGGCAATGAAGTGGGTGGTGGGTGGGCAAAGAATTCCTTCATCGCCTGCTTCCCACTCGAGCCGGACATAGTTCGGCCAAGAGCCTCCTGACAACGAGAGAGTTTTTAACGAGTTAAGCATGTCGCCGAAGGGCGAGCGCTGGAAGATATCCGCAGCGGTGAACTCCAGTACCGGAGCCCAACCTGGCTCGACTGGATCGGGAGTGCGCGGGCCAGAACCAACGTCCGGGTACGAATCCGGGGGTCCAGATTCACAGACCCCCACAGGGGTAAGGCCCGTGTTCGGCTCTACTGCCGATGAGTGCGCGACCTACGAGGCGGGGTCCAGCCCCCCGTCCTTCGGTAGCGCAACCTGCTCCGGATTTAACTCCGAGGCAACTGCGGGGGTGACACCCCGAGCTTTGTTCGATAGCAGGTCTAAGCCGTGTTCGTCGTTACTGTCCGGTGCTCCTGGCATAGGCCTGAATTCATCGAAGATCCAGTCTCCGCGGATGTCCGCCGTGCAGTTCAGGTTTCCGACCCTGATCTGGTGGCTAAGGGCATGGCTATCGATCTTCTCCAGATGGCCAAGCGAATTGGCCCGCTGGGCGAAGCTGCCGAACATGAAGATCTGCCCGGGGAGAAAAGTCTCGCCCGGGACGGTGTTGTTGACAATGGTTGAAGCAGTCATCGAGCCTGACAGCGACGACACAGAGGAACTCTCAATGAAAGCACCAATGTCGGTGTCAAAACCGGCGGATCTCGGGTAGGGGGTCCCGATCTGTGCGTCAAGGCTGATGGTAATACAAAGAAAGGGACATAGATGTTTACCTAGGTTCGGGCCCTCTCGATGGAGGTAAAACCCTGCTTCCTGCTTGATTAATATTGATGATATGGGTAGTAGAAGAGTAGATCTACCACGAGATCGTAGAGGCTAAACCCTAAGAGCTAGCCTACGATGGTATGATTGTAATTGTGATCGGCCTTCTAAGGACCAACTTCTCCGGTTTATATAGACACCGGAGAGGGCTAGGGTTTACATGGAGTCGGTTACAAGGAAGGAAATATAATATCCTGATCGCCAAGCTTGCCTTCCACGCCAAGGAAAGTCCCATCCGGACACGGGCCGAAGTCTTGAATCTTGTATCTCCGTGCTTCAATAGTCCGGACGTTTTACACAGTCCGGTAGTCCGAATATCCCCTAATCCAGGACTCCCTCAGTAGCCCCTGAACCAGGGTTCAATGACGATGAGTTCAGCGCGTAGTATTGTCTTCGACATTGCAAGGCGGGTTCCTCGCCCGAATTTTCCAAGGTAATTATCGAACACTCAAACCGTGTCCCGATCCACAATATGATCTTCGCATGCCACCGTAGAGAGAACGACGTTTCACAAATGCAATATGTTGACAACTTTTCACTTCTTATTGAACCATTTGATGTTTGGGGCTTTGATTATATGGGACCATTTCCTTCCTCTAATGGGTATACACATATTTTAGTTGCTGTTGATTACGTTACTAAGTGGGTAGAAGCTATTCCAACTAGTAGTGCTAATCATAACACCTCTATTAAGATGCTTAAAGAAGTTATTTTTCTGAGGTTTGGAGTCCCTAGATATTTAATGACTGATGGTGGTTCACATTTTATTCATGGTGCTTTTCGTAAAATGCTTCTAAGTATGATGTTAATTATAGAATTGCATCTCCATACCATCCACAATCTATTGGTCAAGTAGAACTAAGTAATAGGGAGATTAAATTAATCTTGCAAAAGACTGTTAATAGATATAGAAAGAATTGGTCTAAGAAACTTGATGATGTATTATGGGCCTATAGAACTGCATATAAAAATCCTATGGGTATGTCTCCGTATAAAATGGTTTATGGAAAAGCATGTCACTTACCTCTCGAACTAGAACACAATGCATATTGGGCCATTAAAGAGCTCAATATGATTTCAAACTTGCCGGTGAGAAGAGACTATTTGAAAGTAGTTCACTTGATGAGTGGAGAACCCAAGCCTATGAGAATGCCAAACTGTTTAACGAAAAAGTTAAAAGATGGCATGAAAAAAGGATACAAAAGCGTGAGTTTAATGTAGGTGACTATTATTTGCTATACAAATCGCGTTTAAGATTTTTTTCAGGAAAACTCCTCTCTAATTGGGAAGGCCGTTACGTTATCGAGGAGGTCTATCATTCCGGTGCCATAAAAATCAACAACTTCGAAGGCACAAATCCAAAGGTGGCGAACGGTCAAAGAATCAAACACTATATCTCAGGTAATCCCATAAATGTTGAAACTAATGTTATTGAGACCGTAACCCTGGAGGAATATATAAGGGACACTTTCCAGAACGTTTCAGACTCCGAAAAGGAATAGGTATGTGGTACGGTAAGTAAACCGACTCGAAAACAGTTCTAATGGTAATTTTTCTCCGTTTTGGAATATTTAAGAAAATAGGAAAATAAGAAGTAGTCTGGGAAGGACACGAGGCATCCACGAGGGTGAAGTGCGCGCCCTACCCCCTGGGCGCGCCCCTGCCTCCTGGGCACCTCGTGTGCTCTGCGGACTCCGTTTTCTTGCATGATACTTCTTTTGGTCGGTAAAAATTCATTATATAATCTCCCGAAGGTTTTGACCACCGTACCACGCAAATATCCTCTATTTTTTTTTCGAGCTATTTTTCTGACAGATCTAGATCATCATGACTTCTTCAAGCGCCCACAAGGACAAGTTCTTCGAGAAGGTTATCAATCCCTACCTCGCAGAGGTGCTGCAACACCCTCAAGAAATTGAGATGCGTGATGGGTTGCTGCACATCCGCGATGTCGAGGGACCAAGGAGGACCAGAAGCATGGAGAAAAGACTCGAAGCAATGGAGAAACAAGTTTTCAAGTGCCAGGGGATGGTGGAACGTGGACTCAATGCCAACCACATGATGATCGCGGAGTTCACCAACAACCACAAGCTGAACGCGAAGAACATTGGGGAGACCATCTTCAAGCTTCACGAGAAAATCGAGCACCTCCAAGCCCGGATCTATGACCTGCAAAACCAAAACTGTGAGTATGAATATAGATTCAAGAGGATGAGTTTGGCTGCAGATTTGAGGATCCCGGAGACTCGATCATCCTTATATGATGGTGAGCCTATGCCTCGGAAGATGGACCACAAGCCTACATCATCAAGAACTCCATCATCGCCACCTCCGAAGAAAGAGACATAAACACATGGGTATGGCCACTCCCATTGGCAACTTCCAAGCTTGGGGAGGTGCCCCGGTATCGTATCACCAACACACTCCTATCTTTACCATTTTTCTTAGTTTGATCCTTTTGGTAATATCTTGATCTAGTAGAATAAAGTTTTAGTATGATTTAGTTTTGAGTTTTGCTTTATGATCCTTCTATGTAATCGAGTCCGTGAGCTATATATAATGAAGATTAGTTTTGAGTCAAGGGGTTTGATTATCTTGCTATGATCTTCATGGTATAAAAGTAAAAGAGAAGAGAAAGAATAAAAAGAATTAAAGAGATCATATTGATCTTATGGAGAGTAATGACTTCACATATAAAAGAGTGTGATGAATAAAAGTTGTTGAGAGTTGACAAACATAGTTTTGGTCATCGTTGCAATTAATATGAAGTAATAAAGAAAGAGAGGTTTTCACATATAAATATACTATCTTGGACATCTTTTATGATTGTGAGCACTCATTAAAATATGACATGATAAAAGGTTGATGTTGGACAAGGAAGACAAGGTAATGGGTTACGTTTTCTTATATTCGAAGTAAAGTATATTGACATGGATCATCCAACATGTCGGGCTTTCCTTTCCCCCTCATGCTAGCGAAATTCTTTGCACCAAGTAGAGATACTACTTGTGCTTCCGAATATCCTTAAAACCAGTTTTGCCATGAGTGTCCACCATACCTACATATGTATTGAGTAAGATCCTTCAAGTAAGTTGTCATTGTTGCATGCAATAAAAATTGCTCTCTAAATATGTATGATTTATTAGTGTGGAGAAAATAAGCTTTATACGATCTTGTGATATGGAAGCAATAAAAGCGACGGACTGCATAATAAATGTAGCGACCCGACCTCAGATGGTCAAGTCTTCGTGCTACATGTCATCCCCGGATCGGTAATCTTGACACACACGAGACTCAAGGATTTATAAGCAGAGTAGCAATCACACACTTATTACATCGAATGTCTCAAAAGAGAACTTATTACAATAATATGGCTTAAGGCCATCTAATACGATAACAGTGGAAGGCTTGGAAGGTAAAGTGAGTCCATCAACTCCAACGACATAACTGAGCTGCACGGCAACGACCTACAATCCTTACTCCTCGTCTGAAAAGTCTGCAACATAATATGTTGCAGCCCGAGAACGGGTCAGCACATGGAATATGCTGGCAATGTAACACATAGAGAGTAATGAACGAATGAGCTATGCTACATGCATATATGGCTGGTGGAAAGCTCTCTGGTTACTGCTTTTTGCGAAAAGCCAATTTTCCCTACATCAAAGGAATAAATTTTACTTTAACTATCATGGTGGTTGAAACATCATTGAGAAGGTACCCCCCAACTCAGATGATCCCAATTAAGGTAATTAACATCCCAGCAATATTAATTTAGAGTGATGAGATACATGTGAATACTCAAGTACTAGATACTCAGAATTGTCCATAACCGGGGACACGGCTAACCATGATTAGATTGTACACTCTGCAGAGGTTTGCACACTTTTCCCCACAAGACTCGATCGCCTCCGTTGGTTTCTCGCACTTCATGGTGTTTGAGAGACGGATGACCGAGACACAGTCTTTCAGAAACATTAACTCTCTACTCCGGATAGATCATACCAAACCTATAACCCACTACCTGCTGACCTACCTCTTCGAGAGCTTCACGTAACTTACTCAACTATGCTAGAGCCCATAATAGCTTGTGGATGCACACGGAAGTTTCTAGCATGAATAATCTTAGTTCCCTTTGAGCCTGGGTGGCGGTCCATAGGAAGATCACACGGTACCCGGATTTTCAAAAAACAGACAACACTGGGTTCCCCAGGTGCCTCAATCCACCCAGATGTGTATTTAAGTTGCCACCTTAAAGTAAACCATTAATTAACAATCTCACATCTGTCGTGAATATCTCTCAAACCCAATCCACGTCTACGAGCATAGCATGGCAATATAAGCATAACGTAGAAGTAACTCCCAAGGTTTGAAAGTAACAGGGCAATAGGTTCCTACCTCATCATCTACTTCCCAACCCACAAATTAATGACATCCTAATCATGCAATGTTTGAGGGTTGAAACTAATGCATAAAAACTAGGTATGAAAAGAGTATGATCAAGTGTTACTTGCCTTGCTGACGATCCGTAAATCCTAGAGACTCGTAGTAACACGCTTCGCACTCCGGGAACTCTATCGCAAGCAACAATACATACATAAGCATACAACAAAGATGCAAAAATAAAACTTCAACTGAAAGAGGTTGACCGGAGAGTTCAACTTAATAACTTCGGTTTGCAAAAAGAATCAAACCAAACGAAACAACGAAACTCAAACGGCGAGAGAAATAAGGTCCGTTTACTAATCTGAACTAGAGTTAAATTTTACAATGAAAAACTCTGGTTTGAGTTGATTATCCGAAAGAGGGTTTTGATACGAAACTCCAGGCGCTTGAATCGCCTGATTCCGATAAACGAGCGAAAAGATAAACATGTTTGAAAATTGGGTCTGAAATCGCGATCGGAATAACCGCGGAATAAATCGAATAAAAGAAAAACGACGAATCGTTAAACGAACGAACGTTCGTTAACAGAACCTAAACAGTGAACTTGTTCGTTAAAACGAACGGACGAACGGACGTTCGTTAAATAAATAAACCGACGAAAATAAACCGATCTAAAGAAAACGATGTAGGGTTTTTAAAAAAAAACCGAAGGGTTTTCTTAAAAAAAACGGCGGCGGGGTCGGGTACCTCCGGTGAGGCGCGCCCGCGAGCGGGCGGCTTTGGCGGGTCCGGGTGGGGCGGGTCGGCGAGGGCGGCGGCGGTTCGGCGGAAGGGCGGCGACGCGCTGGAGGGCGGCGGCGGCGGCTGGCTCCGGCGGCTCGGGGCTCCTCGGGCTCCGGCGGGCGGGGTCGGGTGGTGGTGGCGGGTGGTGGTGGTGGGAGCGGGCGGCGGCATATAAGGGGCGGGCGGGCGGCGACATGGGAAGGGGTCGCCGGGGTGGAGTCGGCTCAGACTCCCCTCGGCGTCCGTGCCTCGACGGGCGGCATGGAGGAGGCGGCGGCGCTCGTGGGCGGGCTGGCTGGTGGGCCTTTGGCCCGATCAAGCGGGTCCGTTCGTTTTTTAAATCATTCCACCAAGAAAAATTCCTAGAAAAATAAATAAAATCTAAAAATTCCAAAATAAGTTTTTCCGTCTAAATAAAATATTTAGAACTGGATGAACTTTTCTGGCCCATAAAATGCAACTTTTAAAACGTGCAATTTTTTATAGGACAAATAAAATTCCAAATAAGTAAAATAAAATCCCAAAAAATGATTTTAACATTTTTCCTCCGTTATTTCAATTATTTTGGAGAAGTCATATTATCTCCCCTCATTTATTTTAAACTTGAAATATTTTTCCGGAGAGAAAAATAATTAAAATCCAATATCCTCGACTTTCATTGATTGATAAAATTCAAATGTGAAAATCAAAAAATCCCCAACTCTCTCCGAGGGTCCTTGAGTTGCTTAGGATTTTCGGGGATAGCAAATGAATATGCAATAAAATATGATATGCATGGATGAACTATGTATAACATGCCAAATTGAAAATTTGGGATGTTACAAACCTACCCCCCTTAAGATGAATCTCGCCCTCGAGATTCGGGTTGGCTAGAAAATAGGTGCAGATGGTTCTTGCGAATATCATCTTCTCGCCCTGTGGCTTCCTCCTCGGTATGGTGACTCCTTGAACTTTGCAAAACTTGATCACCTTGTTGCGAGTGACTCGCTATCAAACTCCAAAATCTTTACTGGCTTCTCCTCATAAGTTAGATTATCATTCAGTTGAATCGCCTCCAAAGGTACTGTATCGTTCAACGGTATGTCGGCCATCTCAGCGTGGCACTTCTTCAGTTGCGATACGTGAAACACATCATGAACTCCTGACAGTCCTTCAGGTAACTCCAGCTTGTAGGAAACTTCTCCCATTCGTTCCAAAACACGATACGGTCCTACAAATCTTGGGGCTAACTTTCCCTTTACTCAAAAACGTTTCACTCCCCTCAGGGGTGATACTCGCAGATATACTCTGTCTCTGATTTCATAGATTACTTCCTTGCGTTTTGAATCTGCGTAACTCTTCTGTCTAGACTGAGCAATCTTTAGCCTATCTCTGATCAGTTTAACCTTCTCCTCTGAGTCTTTGATCAAGTCTGGTCCAAACAACTGACGGTCTCCAACCTCGTCCCACATCAATGGTGTTCTACATCTGCGCCCATCTGAGCTTGAACGGTGCCATCTTCAAACTGGCCTGGTAGCTGTTGTTGTATGAGAATTCTGCGTACGGCAAATTGTCATCCCAACTAGATCCATAATCTAGCGCACAGGCTCTCAACATATCCTCCAAAATCTGATTGACCCTCTCTGTCTGTCCATCCGTCTGTGGGTGGAATGCGGTACTAAACTCCAATCTGGTTCCCAAAGTCTGGTGTAACTAATGCCAAAACTTTGAAGTAAACTGTGTTCCTCTATCTGATACGATACTCCTCGGAACTCCATGCAAACACACGATCCTGGTCATATATATCTTGGCCAATTTGGCACTTGTATAAGTTGTTTTCACTGGGATGAAGTGAGCTACTTTGGTTAACCGATCCACTATTACCCATATTGAATCATATCCTGCTTTGGTTCTGGGTAATCCGGTGATAAAATCCGTGCCAAGTTTGTCCCACTTCCATTCGGGTATTGGCATAGGCTGCAACAGTCCTGCTGGCTTTTGACGCTCGGCCTTCACTCTCTCGCATACATCACAAACGGCTACATACTCGGCAATATCCTTTTCATACCAGTCCACCGTAAACGTTCCTTCAAGTCCAAATACATCTTGGTGTTTCGGGGTGAATCGAGTATGGTGAGTCATGAGCCTCTTCAAGTATTAACTTCTTGATCTCCAAATTGTTGGGCACATAAACCGATCCTCAAACCACAAGGTATCGTGCTCATCCTCGCGAAAACCTTTGGCTTTTCCCTTGCCCATCTTTTCCTTTATCTCAGCAATCTCTTTATCCTCCTTCTGAGCTTCTCGAATCTTGTTAACAAGGTCGACTGAACCTCCATTGTTGCAAGAAAACCTCTTGGAACAATCTCCAACTGTAGTTCCATAATATCCTCTGCTAACTCCTTTGGTAGTCCTCTACCCTTAAGGATATTGGCATAACTTTTCCGACTTAAAGCGTCTGCTACAACGTTAGCTTTTCCTGGATGATAGTGTAGTTTCATATCGTAATCCTTTATAAGCTCCAGCCATCTCCTCTGTCTGAGATTCAACTCCTTCTGTGTGAAAATGTACTTCAAACTCTTATGATCCGTGTACACATCACAACGGTTTCCCATGAGATAATGTCTCCAGGTCTTCAACGCATGTACTACAGCTGCTAACTCCAAATCATGCGTGGCATAGTTTAACTCATGAGTCTTCAGTTGCCGTGAGGCATACGAAACAACTTTTCCTTCCTGCATAAGAACACATCCAAGTCCCAAGCGAGAGGCATCACAATACACTTGAAACTCCTTATGTATATCTAGCAAGGTCAGCACTGGGGCTGTAGTCAACCGTTTCTTCAACTCTTGGAAGCTTGTCTCATAGTCCTCTGTCCATTTGAACTTGGTATCCTTCTTTAACAACTCTGTCATTGGTTTAGCAATCTTGGAGAAATTCTCAATAAATCTTCGATAATATCCTGCCAGTCCAAGGAAACTGCGAATCTCGGTGACTGAAGTGGGTGCCAACCATTCAGTGACTGACTGAATTTTACTGGGATCTACTGCTATACCCTCTCCTGATATAACATGCCCAAGAAATCCAACTTCCTTCAACCAAAACTCACACTTGCTGAATTTGGCATATAACTGGTGTTCCCTGAGTTTCTCAAGAACCAAACGTAGGTGTTCTGCGTGCTCCTCTTCGTTCTTCGAGTAAACCATAATGTCATCGATAAACACCACAACAAACTTGTCCAAATACTCCATGAACACTTTGTTCATCATACTCATAAAATAGGCAGGGGCGTTAGTCAGTCCAAACGACATGACCGTATACTCATATAATCCATATCGAGTGGTGAACGTTGTCTTTGGTATATCCTTCTCTCGGATCTTCAACTGATGGTATCCTGATCGTAGATCAATCTTAGAAAACACCTTAGCTCCTTGCAACTGATCAAACAGATCATTAATCATCGGTAAGGGATACTTGTTCTTTATCGTTACTTCATTCAAAGCTCGGTAATCAACAACCATCCTCGTGGTTTTATCCTTCTTCTCCACCAAAAGTACTTGGTGCTCCCCAAGGCGATGAACTTCTTGAATGTAACCTTTCTCCAATAACTCCTTGATCTGCTTCTTAATTTCTTCCGGATCATTTGCGGGCATCCGATAGGGTCTCTTTGATATTGGCCCTGCACGGTATTAGTTCTATCGTAAACTCGATGTCTCGATCCGTGGCATTCTGGTAACTCTTCCGGAAAAACATCCGGATAATCCTTCACTACAGGTACTTCCTCTTGCACAACTCCCGTGAGGGTATTCACTTGGCTCCTCCTAGGCACATGCCTAGATACATACTTAATCCTTTTTCCCTCCTGGGTGGTAAGATAAATTGACTTGCTAGCACAATCGATATTTCCTCCAAACTTGACATCCAATCCATACCTAATATCACATCCAATCCTTGCGACTCCAAGATAATTAGGTCGACGGAAAAACATGCGTGCCAATGATTAGGGGTATCTGGGTGCACCATCTGCTAGCCATATACTCTGCTCTGGCGTAGCTTACTAAAGAGGGTCCTAAGGGTCCAGGTTGGTAACTTAAACTTATCCACAAATCCCTTGATATGTATGAATGAGATGCACCAGTATCGAAAAGAACAATAGCGATAAATGACTGAACCGAAAACTTACCTATTACTGCATCCGGCTGCTCTTCAACTTCCTCCACGTTAACGTGGTTCACTTGTCCTTTGTTGAATGGGTTGGGCTTCTTCCCAGCGCTCCCATTTCCGTTTCCATTCTTTCCTTCAGGGCAGTCATTGGCATAGTGCCCTGTTTTCCCGCACTTAAAGCAAATAACTTGGCTTAAGTCCCTCTTGGCGGGTGTAGCTGGGTTAGAGCGATTCTGATTATTGTTGACTGCATTTCCATTCCCATTCTTCGCACCATTATGCGATCCTCCTCCAGTATGGTTATGTCCTCCATGATTATGAACTAGTCCTCCCGAGTTCGGGGTTAAGCGAGGTTTCTGGTGAGCTCCTGAGTTATGCTTCCCTTGTCCATACTTCCTCTTACGATTCCCAATTTGCTGCTGCTTTCCTTCAATCATTAGGGCCTTATCTACCAACTCCTGGTAGTTGTTGAAAGTTGCCACCATCAGCTGCATACTCATCTCATCATTCAGCCCTTCCATAAACTTCTCTTGCTTCACGGCATCCGTGGCCACATCATCAGGGGCATAGCGTGATAACTTGCTAAACTCATCCACGTCATCGAGCCACAAGACGGTTCCCTGGCGTAAGTTGCGAAACTCACGCTTCTTTATCTGCATGGCTCCGCTTGAAACATGGGCCGTGCGAAAGCTTGTTGAACTGGTCCCAAGTGACATTGGCTATAGGAAAAGTAGCTGTGTAATTCTCCCACCATGCATCGCTGGTCCATCTAATTGATGTGCGCAAAGCGCACTCTCTCAAAGATCCGTGCATCCTGCGGTGGTTAACTCCTTCCAATTGGCGTAACCGGTCATCTCGCAACTATTGGCTCGGTGCTCTTCGAAAACACCGGCGGTTGTAACCTTAGAAAACGGGCTAAATTGTCCACTTGCGGCGGGTTGTTGTTGTTGTTGTTGTTGTTGGCCTTGCCCTGGTTCTGAACTAGCAGTTGCATCAAGGTATTCTGCTGTTGGATCAACTGAGTGAGCTCCGGTGGGAAAGCAAAACCAGGGTCACGCCTCGGAGGCATCCGAGGGTTTAGAGGGAGAGATTAGAAATAGAAAGAGGTCTAGTGAGAAAACACTACCCATATGCACATGAGGCAAACACTCATTCATTCAATCAAACAAGAAAGGGCATACAAAACGATCTAGGACTATCGCATAAGTGCTCAACTACTACTAGTTACATGGGGGAAAAATACTACTAATATTTGGTGGTGATCTAGAAATTTTGATCGGTGGAAGACTCCATAATGTCTGCTCCAGCTTCGTCTTCATAGTCATCATCACTTGGATCTGAGTCGGTGTCGCCGATGATGATGTAGTTGTCGGACAAGCGGGTCTTCTTCCTCTTCTTGCTCTTCTTCCTTGGGTGCTGGTCCTCCCATGAAGACTCCAATCTTCTTGACTAGGTCGTCATTCTTCTCCAGTAGTATCTTGATTTCTTCCTCATATCCATCGCGTGTAGACTTGAGTTCTTCCTCCAATTCGATGATCTTAGTTTTTGCCTTCTTCAAGTCCAGCATGTCTGCGCACATTTGGTTCTCATGACGTCGAATGTGCAGGTTTAGCTCCTGGATGTAAGCTGCAATGGATCTATCCTTCTTGGTGCTGATTACTTCCCATTGCTCGTCTCGGCGTCCACATATTTGGTATATGGTGTCTTTAAGCTCCTTATTGTAGACTTCTCCAATGCGTCCCATGGTAATGTGAGCTGCCATACTCTTTCCTAAGCTCCATGTGGGTGCATTGAAAACACATACTATGGGCTCCGTGCTTGGTGCAAACGTCCTTCCGGGAACTAGGGCTTGAATCTTCCAGCATTCTTCTTCTGGTAAGATGGCGTTGTACGTCCCGGTGAAGCTTGGTATTCCCATATTCAGGTACCTAGTGACTTCCTTCAAGTGGCGTCCGAAAGGTGTGTCTTCATCCGGTTGGGCAAACTTGTATTTCATCTCCGTCATCCTAAAGAGTGGAAAAAAGGAGAGAGGTCAGAAATGAGTAGAGAAGAGTGACCTAGGGTTTTATCTTAGTGGTCGTGTCCTACACTCAGCGTGTGCTCTGATACCATTCTTGTAGTGACCCGACCTCAGATGGTCAAGTCTCTGTGCTTCTGTGTCATCCCTGGATCGGTAATGACACACACAAGACTCAAGGATTTATAAGCAGAGTAGAAATCACACACTTATTACATCGAATGTCTCAAAAGAGAACTTATTACAATAATATGGCTTAAGGCCATCTAATACGATAACAGCGGAAGGCTTGGAAGGTAAAGTGAGTTCATCAACTCCAACGGCATAACTGAGCTGCACGGCAATGACCTACAATCCTTACTCCTCGTCTGAATAGTCTGCAACATAATACGTTGCAGCCCGAGAACGGGTCAGCACATGGAATATGCTGGCAATGTAACACATAGAGAGTAATGAACGAATGAGCTATGCTACATGCATATATGGCTGGTGGAAAGCTCTACGGTTACAGTTTTGCGAAAAGCCAATTTTTCCCTACATCAAAGGAATAAATTTTACTTTAACTATCATGGTGGTTGAAACATCATTGAGAAGGTACCCCCCAAATCAGATGATCCCAATTAAGGTAATTAACATCCCAGCAATATTAATTTAGAGTGATGAGATACATGTGAATACTCAAGTACTAGATACTCAGAATTGTCCATAACCGGGGACACGGCTAACCATGATTAGATTGTACACTCTGCAGAGGTTTATGACTTTTCCCCACAAGACTCGATCGCCTCCGCTGGTTTCTCGACTTCATGGTGTTTGAGAGACGGATGACCGAGACACAGTCTTTCAGAAACATTAACTCTCTACTCCGGATAGATCATACCAAGCCTATAACCCACTACCTGCTGACCTACCTCTTCGAGAGCTTCACATAACTTACTCAACTATGCTAGAGCCCATAATAGCTTGTGGCTGCACATGGAAGTTTCTAGCATGAATAATCTCAGTTTCCTTTGAGCCTGGGTGGCGGTCCATAGGAAGATCACACGGTACCCCGGATTTCCAAAAAACAGACAACACTGGGTTCCTGTGTGCCTCAATCCACCCAGATGTGTATTTAAGTTGCCACCTTAAAGTAAACCATTAATTAACAATCTCACATATGTCGTGAATATCTCTCAAACCCAATCCACGTCTACGAGCATAGCATGGCAATATAAGAATAACGTAGAAGTAACTCCCAAGGTTTGAAAGTAACAGGGCAATAGGTTCCTACCTCATCATCTACTTCCCAACCCACAAATTAATGACATCCTAATCATGCAATGTTTGAGGGTTGAAACTAATGCATAAAAACTGGGTATGAAAAGAGTATGATCAAGTGTTACTTGCCTTGCTGACGATCCGTAAATCCTAGAGACTCGTAGTAACACGCTTCACACTCCGGGAACTCTATCGCAAGCAACAATACATACATAAGCATACAACAAAAATGCACAAATAAAACTTCAACTGAAAGAGGTTAACCAGAGAGTTCAACTTAAGAACTCCGGTTTGCAAAAAGAATCAAACCAAACGAAACAACGAAACTCAAACGGCGAGAGAAATAAGGTCCTTTTACTAATCTGAACTAGAGTTAAATTTTACAATGACAAAAACTGGTTTGAGTTGATTATTTGGAAAGAGGGATTCGATACGAAACTCCAGGCGCTTGAATCGCCTGATTCCGATAAACGAGCGAAAAGATAAACAGGTTTGAAAATTGGGTCTGAAATCGCGATTGGAATAACCGCGGAATAAATCGAATAAAAGAAAAACGACGAACTGTTAAACGAACGAACGTTCGTTAACAGAACCTAAACAGTGAACTTGTTCGTTAAAACGAACGGACGAACGGACGTTCGTTAAATAAATAAACCGACGAAAATAAACCGATCTAAAAAACGATCTAGGGTTTAAAAAAAACGAAGGGTTTTCTTAAAAAAACGGCGGCGGGGTCGGGTACCTCCGGCGAGGCGCGTCCGGCGAGCGGGCGGCTCCGGCGGGTCCGTGGTGGGGCGGGGGTCGGCGAGGGCGGCGGCAGCTCGGCGGAAGGGCGCCGACGGGCGGGAGGGGCGGCGGTGTGGCGCTGGGCTCCGGGTGGCTCGGGGCTCCTCGGGCTCGGTGGGCGGGGTTGGGTGGTGGTGGCGGAGGGGGGGCGGCATATAAACGGGCGGGCGGGCAGCGACTTGGGAAGGGTCGCCGGTGTGGAGTCCGCTCGGACTCCTCGGTCGTGCTCAGACGGCGGTGGTCTTGAGGGGAGGCGGCGGCGCCAGGGCGGCTGGCTCGGTGGGCCTTTGGCCCATCGGTCATGGGTCCGCTTTCTTTTTTAAATCATTCCACCAAGAAAAATTCCTAGTAAAATAAATAAAATCTAAAATTCCAAAATAAGTTTTTCCGCCTAAATAAAATATTTAGAACTGGATGAACTTTTCCTGGCCCATAAAATGCAACTTTTTAAAGCGTGCAATTTTTTCTAGGACAAATAAAATTCCAAATAAGTAAAAATAAAATCCCAAAAAAATGATTTTAACATTTTTCCTCCGTTATTTCAATTATTTTGGAGAAGTCATATTATCTCCCCTCATTTATTTTAAACTTGAAATATTTTTCCGGAGAGAAAAATAATTAAAATCCAATATCCTCGACTTTCATTGATTGATAAAATTCAAATGTGAAAATCGAAAATCCCCAACTCTCTCCGAGGGTCCTTGAGTTGCTTAGGATTTTCGGGGATAGCAAATGAATATGCAATAAAATATGATATGCATGGATAACCTATGTATAACATGCCAAATTGAAAATTTGGGATGTTACAATAAAGGTCCCCATCACAAGTGGCAATATAAAGTGACGTTCTTTCGCACTAAGATTTTGTGCATCCAACCATCAAAGCACATGACAACCTCTGCTTCCCTCTGCGAAGTGCCTATCTTTTATTCTTGTCTTATACATTATACAAGAGTCACGTGATATATATATCCAGTTGGATGTAAGTTATCAAGAACAATTATTGTTGACATTAGCCTTGAGGTAAAAGGTTGGGAGGCAACACTATAAGCCCATGTCTTTCTGTGTGTCCGATTAAAACTTCATACCCATAAGTATCGCGTGAGTGTTAGCAATTGTGAAAGACTAAATGATAGTTGAGTATGTGGTCTTGCTGAAAAGCTCTTATATTGACCCTTTCCGATGTTATGATAAATTGCAATTGCTTCAATGACCGAGATCATAGTTTGTTAGCTTTCAATGAAGTTTCGATTCATACTTTACATTGTGAATAGATTGTTACTTTAGCGTAAGATATCATATGAATATATATATATATATATATATATATATATATATATATATATATATATATATATATATATATATATATATGTTGCGGTTATAAGAATGATCATGATGCCCTCATGTCTGTATTTTATTTTATCGACACCTATCTCTAAACATGTGGACATATTTTTCATTATCGGCTTCCGCTTGAGGACAAGCGAGGTCTAAGCTTGGGGGAGTTGATACGTCCATTTTGCATCATGCTTTTATATCGATATTTATTGCATTATGGGATGTTATTACACATTATGTCACAATACTTATGCCAATTCTCTCTTATTTTACAAGGTTTACATGAAGAGGGGGAATGCCAGCAGCTGGAATTCTGGGCTGGAAAAAGAGAAAATGTTAGAGACCTATTTTGCACAACTCCAAATGTCCTGAAACTACATGAAAGTCAGTTCTGGAATATATAAAAAATATTGGGTGAAAAAAGCACTACAGGGGGGCCACCCACCATCCATGAGGGTGGGGGCACGCCCTACCCCCTGGGCAAGCCCCCTGCCTCGTGGGCCCCCGGGCAGGCCTCCGGTGCCCATCTTTGGCTATATGAAGTCTTTCGCCCTGGAAAAAAATGAAAAGGAAGCTTTCGGGACGAAGCGCCGCCGTCTCGAGGCGGAACCTGGCGAAACCAATCTAGGGCTCTGGTGGAGCTGTTCTGCCGGGGAAACATCCCTCCGGGAGGGGGAAATCATTACCATTGTCATCGCCATCGATCCTCTAATCGGGAGGGGGTCAATCTCCATCAATATATTCACCAGCACCATCTCATCTCAAACCGTAGTTCGTGTCTTGTATCCAATCTTTGTCTCAAAACCTCAGATTGGTACATGTGGGTTGCTAGTAGTGTTGATTACTCCTTGTAGTTGATGCTAGTTGGTTTATTTGGTGGAAGATCATATGTTCAGATCCTTTATGCATATTAATACCCCTCTTATTGTTAACATGAATATGATTTGTGAGTAGTTACGTTTGTTCCTGCGGACATGTGAGAAGTCTTGCTATAAGTAGTCATGTGAATTTGGTGTCCGTTCGATATTTTGATGAGATGTATGTTGTCTTTCCTCTAGTGGTGTTATGTGAACGTTGACTACATGACACTTCACCATTATTTGGGCCTAGGGGAAGGCATTGGGAAGTAATAAGTAGATGATGGGTTGCTAGAGTGACAAAAGCTTAAACCCTAGTTTATGCGTTGCTTCGTAAGGGGCTGATTCGGATCCATATGTTTCATGTTATGGTTAGGTTTACCTTAATACTTCTTTTGTAGTTGTGGATGCTTGCAAGAGGGGTTAATCATAAGTCGGATGCTTGTCCAAGGAAGGGCAGTACCGAAGCACCGGTCCAGCCACATATCAAATTATCAAAGTAACGAACGCGAATCATATGAGCATGATGAAAACGAGCTTGACGATAATTCCCATGTGTCCTCGGGAGCGTTTTCCTTTATATATGAGTTTGTCCAGGCTTGTCCTTTGCTACAAAAAGGATGGGGCCACCTTGATGCACTTTGTTTACTTTTGTTACTTTTTACCCGTTACAAATTACCTTATCACAAAACTATCTGTTACCGATAATTTCAGTGCTTGCAGAGAATACCTTTCTGAAAAGCGCTTGTCATTTCCTTCTGCTCCTGGTTGGGTTCGACACTGTGACGCCCTCGATTCAATCATACACTAATCATACACGCAAATGTGTATGATCAAGATCAAGGACTCAAGGCAAGATATCACAACACAACTCTAGACACAAATTAAAATAATACAAGCTTTATATTACAAGCCAGGGGCCTCGAGGGCTCGAATACATAAGCTCGAAACACAAGAGTCGGCGGAAGCAACAATATCTGAGTACAGACATGATTTAAACTAGTTTGCCTTAAGAAGGCTAACACAAAAGCAACAACGATCGAAAAGGCAAGGCCTCCTTCTTGGGAGCCTCCTAACTACTCCTGGTCGTCGGCGGTCTCCACGTAGTAGTAGGCATCGGCAGTGGTATCTGGCTCCTGGGCTCCGATATCTGGTTGCATCAACCGGAAAGAAGAAGAAAGGGGGAAAAGTGGGAGCAAAGCAACCGTGAGTACTCATCCAAAGTACTCGCAAGCAAGGATCTAAACTACATATGCAACATTATCAAAGGAAGGGTGTATATGTGGACTGGGCTGCAGAAATGCCAGAATAGAGAAGAGAACCTAGTCCTATCGAAGACAAGCATCTTCTAGAAACCACCATCTTGCAGCAACAGGAGGGAGTAGAGTAGCATAAAGTAAAGTAGTAGTAGTGTTATCAACCTCGGCCAGAGATCCTTTCTCGACTCCCTGCGAGAAAGCAATCCCAGAGCCATACTATCCATTTATCACCTCATATCCAAGTCTCATCTCAAGTATCCAGTTCTAGTTGTATTGATCGGGATACAACTCCAAGTGTCCGTTACCGTAGGACAGGCTATCAATTGATGTTTTCTTCCCTGCAGGGGTGAACCAACTTACCCACCACGCTCGATTATCTCCGGTCGGACACAATTTCTTGGGTCATGCCCGGCCTCGGCCAAACAATATGCCGCAACCCGACCTAGGATTAATAGAGAGGTCAAGTACGCCGGACTAAACCAATGTCCCCAGGGGTCATGGGCCATCGCCCCGGGAACTTCTGCACATTGCGAGGGCGGCCGGTGAGCAAACCTAGCTACCTCCTTCAAAAAGGCAGGTGCTTACGCAGTCCAACCCGGCGCGCGCCACTCAGTCGCTGACGTCTATTAAGCTTCGGCTAATGCATACGACGCAGAACACCCATACTATGCCCATATGATGGTTAGTGTTATCAGGCCAGAGGCCCCTCGAATCAAATATCCAAATCGTAGTGGATTAGGAGTACGGGGTAACAAGCAGAGACTCACGAATGATGTGACCCCGTTGCCCCGTCTCAAGGACTTGCGGCAAGGCTAGGAATGCCCGGCCACGCCTCGTAATTATCTCGCAGGCACCCTCCAGGTCAACCCGTCTCCACATCACTCGCGGGTACCCCTCAGGGTCGACCCTCCTTTCCAAGTAACAGTGGTAAAGTCCAAGTATACGTGTGTCCAAACATCAAGGGGAAAATCTGAGGAATCACCCCCGGTGAATTCCACTCGATGTAATCATCAAGGTGAACGTAAGAGGAACCACCCCCGAGGTTCACACTTGAGGGGTTGCACGACAGAGTCGTATTGGAAGTGGTTAAGGCGGAATCACCCTCGATGACCATGACCGAATAGCTACACTACAGGGTTAACATCAGAAGTGTTGTAGAGGTCTCACCCTCGGCACTCGATAGTAACCCAGTTGTGTCGAGCAACTAAGGGGAAAGTGATGTGCGGTGCCCAGGCCTGGTCTTCGATCCCGTTGATCGGGTCTTCAATGGTGAAGCAGGGGCAACAAGGACAAGGTGGTGGTCACTAATGGATCACTAACCAACCTATACTAAGCAGTTTAGGATATGCCGGTAGGTAACAACAACAGGTTACAATAGCAGGCTATGCATCAGAATAGGAACAAACAAAAACAATAGTAAAATCTAATGCAAGCATGAGAGAATTGAATGGACGTATCGGGATGATCAAAGGGGGGGCTTGCCTGGTTGCTCTGGCAAGAAGGAGGGGTCGTCAACATCGTAGTTGAACTGGGGGTCGCCGGCAGTCTCGGGGTCTACCAGAAAGAAGAGGGGGAAGAAACAATGAATACATAGCAAGCAAGTGCATAACAGGACAACAGGCAGAGCTAGACGTGTTCTAACGTGGTGCTACACGATACCGGTGAAGGGGGAAGTCAACCGGGAATGTTTTCCCGGTTCCGGACCTGTGTCAGACAGATGACCTGAGGGGGAAAGTTCCATGTTAAGATAGTTAGAGGCATCTGACAGGTAAACGGACCGCGTGTTCGGATTCGCCTCGTCGTTCTGAGCAACTTTCATGTAGAAAGAAATTTCATCCGAGTTACCGATTAATTTCTATGAATTTTCAAAGTTTAAACAATATTCTGCAATATTAATAAATCAAAATAAAGCTTAATTGCTAGGTGTACCCAGACCTGGTACACAGAAGTGTACCAGAGGGGCTGACAGGTGGGCCAGGTTAACTGTTGACTCAGCAGTCACAGTTGGCTGGTCAAATGTGAATAGTGTGGTGGGTCCCAGCTGTCATTGACCCTGTTTCTATTAGAGTTAATTTAATCAGTTTAATTAACCCAGGGGGGCCACATGTCATAGGCATATTAGTGTAATTATGTTGATTAACTAAGTTAACTAATTATCTAATTAATTAATTAATTAATTTGATTAATAACATTTTTTTAAACAGGGGGCGGCCCCACTAGTAAGTGGCACAGGCCCGCCTCTCCTGTGGCTGGGCATGCGTAGACGCAGAGGCGTGAAGCGGCCATCGGCTGTGGGGACCCCGACTCATAAGTCGAGATCACCGAATGCACGTGTACAGTGATCCCAGAGATCAATGCTCACTGAACACACAGAAGCTGAATAACAAGAGTCTTACATCCATACGCACCGTATTACACAAGTAGGACCATTATGGTCGAGTCTTGAGTATAACATCGCAGAGGAAATCTTCGTTGATAACTTGGACCCATGCCATCTGCCTTAACCCTACAGGCATTCTGACTGGGAAGCGTCCTAGCTCGCATGTTCGTTACTGAAGTATTCTTCATCATATCATGTTCTTTCATGCTCGCCAATAAAATAACCAGTGGCAAGCCAATGATTACTTTGAATGTACTCGCAAGCAACCCATATTTTGGTTCAAGATACAACAATGCATGACATAGGTAAATTTTTGCAGAAAGCTAGTTTTGAGTGCAATGACATGTTCAACAACTTGTAAGACATGCATCAGGAGAATTCAAGTAACCATGAGGACAGGTTACACATATCAACATAAATAGAGAGGGCATCAACCCAACTCATTCATGTCAAGTCCTTGACTTGACCCAAGTAGATCTTCCCACTTATCCGCACACACACACCGGTTTGCAAAGCTCGGACGTAGTTTAAGCAGCACCACCAACTGTCCTTGACCGTGGACACGGCTATTCGAATAGTTTTACACTCTGCAGAGGTTGCACACTTTACCCACAAGATCCGGGGAACTTTCGTGTCATCCACGACCCGCGATACCTCAAGTACCCGGGGTAAGCACCCGATCACTACCTTTCCTTAGACGACACTAACAAGGAGTCCACTCGTTGTTCCGTATCCTCACGATGTACATCATACGAGACTCACTCGAGATCGTAACATCCGAGAGGGGACACAACGGTGTATCCGTGCCTCAGAAGACAGTCATGGCCACCCTACAGCACGACCCTGTCCCGAGAGAGAGCACCAACTCTCCCCCCGTCACTAGTAATGCGGGCTCCAAGCTAGTATCGGCCTAGGTAATCAATAATGCCCTTTCCCATATAAGGGTAGAGTGGTTGCGCATGTAAGGTTGGGACAGTCGACAAATCTTAAATCTAATCCGTTTTCGAAAACAACACACACTTGCCTCAGTACACCACTTCTTCATCAAGTGGTTACCCATCTCATCATCTCCCTCGGGCATAAGTGGCACCCGAGGGGGTTTTCGAAAAGTCTTTTGAAAATGCTTTGACTCCTTCACCATGCATATACCCGTCCCTTTTTGCGTAGCATCTACTTTAGCATCCTATCTACTCCCACCGGCATAACCCTCATAAGAAGGTAGGGTCATGCACAATGCAAGTATCAACGAGGAAGTACGGTGGCAAACCATCGAAGTGGTTACCACCTCATCATGATTCCATTGCAACAACAATATGGTGCTATATGACATGCATAAAAAGGGTTTCATAGACATGGTCAAAGGGCTGCTTGCCTGTTTTAACAAAGTCTTCGAGGTCTTCAAATATCTCTGGTCCAACTCCGAGCATTTCATCTACTTCGTCAACTATCGTCGAAAGCAACCATAATAAGCAACACGACAAGGCAAGAATAAAAGTGCTCTAAAAATGTGAGTTGGACTTTTCTAGGATACCTCTGGTCATATGAGGAATGACCAAGGTGATTTCATTGGAAGTCGATCAATGGATATTTCTAAACATTTCAATATGATGGAATCAATGGATTTGATGGATTTGCAAGAAGTGTACAGAAATATATTTTTGAAAAATGAGCAGAGGCACCCATTTAGCAAACCATGATTTTAGAAGCATCTAGGAGTTGGTTTCACTGGATTTGGAGTTCAAATGAATTTCCTATGAATTTGCAAAGTTGGCAAATATGAAGGAATGGCTCATTATTTTGTGGGGTACGGAAAGTATTAAGAAAAATGTTCATAAACTAATTTATGAACTTAGAAACATCTAGGAATTTGAATCATGGCATTTGGATCAATTTTGAGCCTCTGTGATTTTCTAAAGTTCATCACAGAAATGGAAAAACAAGATTTGATAATTGTTTGTGAAGAAAAAGTTTCTGGAAAAATGTGCAAGTTGCACCATGATATAGATCATGATTTTACGACCTACTAAAAATTTGAATCATAAAATTTGGAGTTAATATGAATATTTTATGGATTTTACAATATTTCTGGAAAAGAATAAGAAGAGGAAAGGAATCAACCTTATAACGCGCACTGGGCGAAGCCCAGCTAAATGATGCCTACTGGGCTCAGCCCAGTGGCTTAGCTGCGCGAGGGAGGTGGTGAAGCCGAAGGCGTACTCCCGTAGTACGTCGTCGCCGCGGGAAGACGGCTTCCTTTGAAACCGTTTCCACTTAAACTTGCGGGCCCGGTCCACAGGGTCGCCGACACGCGGGCCCCACGCCATCTCTCTCTCTCTCTCTCTTCCCGCCTCCTCCTTCTTCCTCCCAACGGGAAGAGGCAGGGGCGGACGCCGCGCTCGCCGGTGATGGTTTCGGCCGCTCCCCTGCACCCGGGACCAGGAAGGTGGTCTGGGAGAATGCCCCGCTCCACTCCGCGCCCAAAGATGGTCGCGCTGGACTCGGGGAGCGGCAGATTCGGGCGGAGCATCATCCTTGGCGGAGACCGGCGACGGCGTAGATGGGCACGACGACACGGCGAGAATGGGAAGTAAGGGATCCCGGGGTGGGTCGGAGGTGGTTATATCAGGGCGCTGGAGGGGCTAGGGGTGAGAAAGAGGAGCTGAGGCGGCCGAATCTAGGCGGAGGCCGGCGGCACTACTCCGGCCATGGAGGTGGACAGAGGGCACGAGGGGGAGAGGGGGCTTGTCCGGGAGGTTCCTGGGGGAGAGGGGGAGCGGGGAGAGGGTAGAGTGGTGCTCGGGGTGGCCTTATATGGGTGAGGCACCGGTGCTCCGTGGGCAGCGTCCACGAACGCGCTCGGTGAGCTCTGCAGAGGGGAGGGGAGAGAGGTCCAGGAGGGGGCCAGCAGCGTGCCGTGTCCCAGAAGCCGAGGCGGCCTCGTGAGACACGCTAGGGAGGCCCGAGGTCGCCGGAGGCGGTTGGTAGGGGGCGGCTACAGTGCGGGAGCGCACCGTAGCGCGCTCCAGAGCGTGCATATGGCCGGCATGGCCATTTTTCTAGCGCTCTGGGCTTGTCCTCTAGTGTCTAGGGGCTCTAGGGGGAAGTAAAGAAGTGGGGAGGGGCATTGGATGCCCTGGATAGCCAGTAGGAGAGGAGAGAGGTTGAGGGAGAGAGAGAAACTACTATCCAGAGGGGTAAATGAGGGTGCTTCACCCATCAATAATTGAGAAAAAGCCAGGGGAGAGCTACTAGAGATAGAATAGGTCTAGGAGGAGCTGTGGTAAAGAGTTGAGCTCAAGGAGAATAGTGTTAGTGGTTAAAATGGTGATTTTTTAAAAGTGGCAAAAGGTGTTTGATGCTTGTTTGGTTAAGCAAATGAACTCCATTTGGCATGAGACTCCACAGGGGAAATGGCACATATAATTAGGTCCTTCCACCAATTTGGAGCTTATTTGGGAAAAGTTGCCAATGCAACTTTTGTAAACCCTAGAAATTAGCAGAAATGGATTCTCCAAGATCTAGTCATGAAAAACCATTCTCCTTGGTGCACCACTTGGTGTAGTGCCATCATTTGAGGTCCTAAACATGTCCAAAAAAGTTGAGATCAAAAGGAGAAAGTTGCCAATGTAGAGTTGTTCAAATTTGGTTCTGGACAGGAAGGGTTTTGGGGCCCTTTGATCAAGTTAACTTGTTCTCCAACTTGTGCCATTTGGTCTAGATGAGTTATTAGACCATTTGAGCAGGTTCACAAGGTTTTAGAGCATTTGGACATGTTTGGCAATGTAAAGTTGCTCAAACTACAAAATGGACAGAATTGGTTTTGAGGGGATTTCATGGGGTTATACTATTCTCCATGACATGATACTTGTCAAGATCACCAAATATGTCATATGTGACATGCTATAATTTTCTTGGAATGTTTGGGGAATGTTTCCTTTGTAAATATTTCAAAAGCTTTAAATATCCAGAAAGGGTTTTTGAGGGATTTGACCAATGTTTTGAACATGACCATGTGTTGAAACTCTTATATATGGGAAATATATGCCCACTGAGTTTCCCTGATTTTTGTCAAATATTTTTAAAACAATAAAATAATTTTTCCCTATTAAAGACCATTTCTGGCCTTAAGAAAAAGCTTTTAAATAAAATAGGAAAATAACTTTTAAAGTTATATTTTTGGTGTTTATGGAAGTCCTATATCTAATTGGTTTCAAATATACTCTTTGAAATATTTTTCATACCCGAAATCAAGTACTTGCAGTGCAAACCTCAATTCAGGGGTTTTTGGAAAACTAATTTTTGAAAATACTTTTTGGCCAAATTATTTTTGTAAGAAATTCTTTACATGTCCTATACACATGGCATGATCATTGGGAAAGGTTTTTGGATCAAGGAGAAGGAGTATAAGAGTTGGAGGATTTATTTGTTTTTTAGAGCACTTTCAAACAACAGTCAAACATTCAATCAAAGCAAAGACAAAAACACTCAAAAGTTTTTGTCAATCCACATTTTAGCATGATTTAGTGACTTTAAGTGTTGTGCCATGAAAATCAGGGTGTGACAGACCTACCCCCCTTACAAGAATCTCGTCTCCGAGATTCCCAAACTAGGCGCGGAAAGGGATACAGAAACTTGGATCTGGGGTAGTCTTCAAGTCCTCCTGTTGCTTCTGCTTCCGTGTAGTGCTCCATTGAGCTTGAAGTACTTAATGATGTGGCTTCGTGTATGACGCTCTTCTTGATCCAGGTTGCTAATGGGTAGCTCGCGGTAAACTAGATTGGGCTAGGGGTCGATGGCTTGGTGATCGACGTCCTTGTAGGGATCGGGTTGGTTAGGATCTTGGAAACACTTCCGGGGTTGTGATGCATGGAAAATGTTGTGCACAATGGGTAACTCAGGTGGTAACTCTAGCTGGTACTCGTCTATTCTTCGTCTTGAAGTGATCTCGGAGGGGGTTGTTAAATCTTGGAGTGATCTCAAAGGGGCTGATGAATCTTGGTGGGGGTCTCCTTGTCATGGAAATGCTTGGTTCCTTAGAGAGAAGTGGCTTGCGGATACACCTGATCTTCGACGCGGATGTTTACTTCTTGACGATGGTGGTAGCTCTTCCTCCTTGGCATGGCGGTCTTCAAATGTTCCTGGGCTAGTTGAACGGCTCTTCTTCCGTCTTTGGGTGGACAAGTAGGTCACCAAATGATGATGACAACTAACTTGTCCAAGTACTCGATGAAGACTTTGTTCATGATGTACATAAGGTAGTATGGGGTATTGGTGGTGGTCATGGTTGAGTATGGTCCAAGGTGTTCTCGATCTAGAGACAAGACCCATGGTCATGATCCGACCATGTTGTGGCTTGGTAGGACGTAAGGGTTTCAAGGATTCTAGTGTCCGAGTGAATGTTTATCATCCCATCCTTGAGCACAGTTCCTGAGATACCAATAGTTCTACCTAGTCTCCAAACGAATAACCTTATACCACTAAAAGCATCCTCTTGTATAGACCAACTTCAATCATTACTCAAGCTATTTATATCCTCATGGCTCCTGAGAAGAGGTCTAACAAAATCATACATGTGAACTATCCCCAAACTCATATGTATGGCTACCCCTAAAAATCCATGGGTAGAGCATACAAGCTTCCAAGTTGGAATAAAACACGACAATCCAAGTGCTCATCCTATCCTTCCAAGGTCCATGTTAGTGCATCTCTATCCTAAGGAAACACGTCGTATGCCACTCCAAGATCTTGTTTACTTCCTATGAATCAACTTCAAAAGCCCATTAATTAACTTCCGTCAATCACTACACAATTCATTAATTCTCAAATCCAATGTCTATGGTGTTCCACATGATCTTCTAATGCCCTATAATCCCAAATACTTGAAAGGGCTACCTTGCTATAGTCAGTCCACCAATTTCCATTATCATGGTCATGTAAACTCCAAGGTCAAGCATATATAGATCCCTAAATAAACTCTGACAATTAATCCAATCTCCTAGTTTATCGTCCACCGAGAAACATGGTATCATGATCGAGATCATTAGTCCAAATCCAATTTACTCCGAACCATGTAGAATTACACCACATCTAGTCTCCACTTAGGATCACCTATTTAATCCAAATCTCATGTCTAACGAGAATTCCTACACGTTCCCCCAAGTCATTTTTGTAATATCAACTGTCTCCTATCAATATCATCTGATCAAGTCAAATCCTTGCACTTCCAGGAGTTTCAGCTTGCGATCATAATTGTCCTATTAAATCCAATTTACTCAGGCGTAATGAAAGCTATGCTACTCTATAATCATGATCCCACCAAGTTCATCTACCAACATCAAAGCCTCATAATCCACCAAATAGTCTCATATAATTCCTCAAGTCATTGATATAAACTCATCAAGTCATCTGTACTCTATTCCTATATCCTCAATTTGGTTCCTCCTATGGCATCGTCAGTTTTGGTGCTATCTTAGGATGACAGTGTGCTCGTTCACTATGTCCACTAGTTCCATAATGAACAAAGTGTTGTGCAAGGTTTACAGAGGCTTAACTGGTTCTCTTGCAATTCTATGGGTTAAGCACATGGTTAAGGACTCGAGCTGGGGCATCTCATGAAGTCTCGAAGGGTTTAGGAATGGGTTTCTAGTCTGGAGGGTTAAACATAACTCTACGGGGTTTCACTTGGTCGAGGAGGCTGCAACAAAAGTCTTGATGCTAGTTGGTGCAAGGCAGACTCCTTGGTGCATCTTGTCTTGCTAGTCTTCGGTTGAGGAGAGAGATGAGAGGGATAAGTAGCATAAAAAGGGGAATGCCTAAAGGGGGTTCTATAGTGCAGGTGCAAACAAACAAGTGCCAAAAAGGCCAAACACAAACAACAAAATAAGGAAGGTGATATAGTTGCGTACTTGTTGCCTAGGGCAAAAGGGGCGACTGATATCAAAACACAAACAAATAAAAACAAGCAACACACAATCATGGTTCTATTCGAACCATCATACGGACTCGATTGCGCATAGGGGGTACACGACTCATCCTACCCTAGGGGTTCTCGGACAAAGTAGTCGTGCTTTACTTCGTGCCTCGTGCAGTCTTCTGGGTTTTCCTCAGGTGTTGCTACGTCTCTTCTAGTTGTTCGATGAAACAATCCGGGTTGATCCTGAAGATTCTTCAACAACTTCTCTCCTGTTGAAGTGATGGGGTGAAGGTGGCTCCTCGTAACTGGCATTGACTTGGTCTTCTATTGTCTTCTTAATCACGACGATCCCTTTTGGTCTTCTAACCCGTCGATGGTAGCAGGTAGGTAATCCTTTATGCAATGACATTATCAAGGCATAATAGAGGTCCATCATGTCGGTTACGTTGATGACAACATCGACACCAAGAGCGGGGGATGAGGAGAACCGTTTTCCTGCTCACTATGGTGAGGCGGACCAAATGGCTAGGTTCTCATCCATCGGTGGTTGCCGATACAACAACGGTAGTGACATGGTTACTCTATTAGCGATGTATATCATGATCTTGCATATTCTATGCCCTGATCATCGTAGGCTTAGGTTGCATCATCTTGGGGCAGTGTCAAGGGTGTCACCATCTCCTGGGTCTTCAGGTCCTCATTCCTTGAGGATGTATCTTCTGTTGGTATCGTCTTGTTGTGATGTCGCCAATCTTGTGTTCAGGAGATGTGGGTGAACGTCTGGCAAGGCATCTTCCTTCTAGATTATCCACGAGGATTACAAGGAATCCAGTGGTCAGGGGCATAAGGGTTCTAGCGACCAATGGTTTTGAAGGGGAAGAGATTAATAAGGAAAGTATTCCTTAGTTTTCGAAAAACTGAGAAGGGAAGAGAAGTACAGATAATTTTGAAACTAGTAGTAGTTTTGGAAATAGTTTTACCCCGACTAACGACCATGCTAACTAAGGCTTCCTACAGTCAGGATGGCTCTGATACCAGCTCTGTGGGGACCCCGACTCATAAGTCGAGATCATCGAATGCACGTGTACAGTGATCCCAGAGATCAATGCTCACTGAACACACAGAAGCTGAATAACAAGAGTCTTACATCCATATGTACTGTATTACACAAGTAGGACCATTATGGTCGAATCTTGAGTACAACATCGCAGCGGAAATCTTCGTCGATAACTTGGACCCATGCCATCTGCCTTAACCCTACAAGCATTCTGACTGGGAAGCGTCGTAGCTCGCATGTTAAATCATGAAGTATTCTTCATCATATCATGTTCTTTCATGCTGGCCAATAAAATAACCAGTGGCAAGCCAATGAGTACTTTGAATGTACTATAAGCAACCCATATTTTGGTTCAAGATACAACAATGCATGATATAGGTAAATTTTTGCAGAAAGCTAGTTTTGAGTGCAATGACATGTTCAACAACTTGTAAGACATGCATCAGGAGAATTCAAGTAACCATGAGGACAGGTTACAGATATCAACATAAATAGAGAGGGCATCAACCCAACTTATTCATGTCAAGTCCTTGACTGGACCCAAGTAGATCTTCCCAATTATCCAGACACACAAACTGGTTTGCAAAGCTCTGGACATAGTTTAAGCAGCACCACCCAACTGTCCTTGACCGTGGACACGGCTATTCGAATAGTTTTACACTCTGCAGAGGTTGCACACTTTACCCACAAGATCCGGGAAACTTCCGTGTCATCCACGACCCGCGATACCTCAAGTACCCGGGGTAAGCACCCGATCACTACCTTTCCCTAGACGACACTAACAAGGAGTCCACTCGTTGTTCCGTATCCTCACGATGTACATCATACGAGACTCACTCGAGATCGTAACATCCGAGAGGGGACACAACGGTGTATCCGGTGCCCTGTAAAGACAGTCATGGCCGCCCTACCTGGCACGACCCCATCCCGAGAGAGAGCACCAACTCTACCCCGTCACTAGTAATGCGGGCTCCAAGCTAGTATCGGCCTAGGTAATCAATAATGCCCTTTCCCATATAAGGGTAGAGTGGTTGCGCATGTAAGGTTGGGACAGTCGACAAATCTTAAATCTAATCCGTTTTCGAAAACAACACACACTTGCCTCGGTACACCACTTCGTCATCAAGTGGTTACCCATCTCATCATCTCCCTCGGGAATCAAGTGGTTTCACTGGATTTGGAGTTCAAATGAATTTCCTATGAATTTGCAAAGTTGACAAATATGAAGGAATGGCTCATTATTTTGTGGGGTATAGAAAGTATTAAGAAAAATGTTCATAAACTAATTTATGAACTTAGAAACATCTAGGAATTTGAATCATGGCATTTGGATCAATTTTGAGCTCTCTGTGATTTTCTAAAGTTCATCATAGAAATGGAAAAACAAGATTTGATAATTGTTTGTGAAGAAAAAGTTTCTGGAAAAATGTGCAAGTTGCACCATGATATATATCATGATTTTATGAGCTACTAGAAATTTGAATCATAAAATTTGGAGTTAATATGAATATTTTATGGATTTTACAATATTTCTGGAAAAGAATAAGAAGAGGAAAGGAATCAACCTTATAACGCGCGCTGGGCGAAGCCCAGCTTAATGATGCCTACTGGGCTCAGCCTAGTGGCTTAGCTGCGCGAGGGAGGTGGTGAAGCCGAAGGCGTACTCCCGTAGTACGTCGTCGCCGCGGGAAGACGGCTTCCTTTGAAACCGTTTCCACTTAAACTTGCGGACCCGGTCCACAGGGTCGCCGACACGCGGGCCCCACGCCATCTCTCTCTCTCTTCCCGCCTCCTCCTTCTTCCTCCCGACGGGCAGAGGCAGGGGCGGACGCCGCGCTCGCCGGTGATGGTTCCGGCCGCTCCCCTGCACCCGGGGCCAGGAAGGTGGTCTGGGAGAATGCCCCGCTCCACTCCGCGCCCAAAGATGGTCCCGCTGGACTCGGGGAGCGGCAGATTCGGGCGGAGAATCGGCCATGGCGGAGACCGGCGACGGCATAGATGGGCACGACGACACGGCGAGAATGGGAAGTAAGGGATCCCGGGGTGGGTCGGAGGTGGTTATATCAGGGCGCTGGAGGGGCTAGGGGTGAGAAAGAGGAGCTGAGGCGGCCGAATCTAGGCCGAGGCCGGCGGCACTACTCTGGCCATGGAGGTGGACAGAGGGCACGAGGGGGAGAGGGGGCTTGTCCGGGAGGTTCCTAGGGGAGATGGGGAGCGGGGAGAGGGTAGAGTGGTGCTAGGGGTGGCCTTATATGGGTGAGGCACCGGTGCTCCGTGGGCAGCGTCCACAGACGCGCTCGTGAGCTCTGCGAGGGGGAGGAGAGGTCCAGGAGGGGCCAGCAGCGTGCGTGTCCCAGGACGCCGAGGCGGCCTCGTGAGACACGCCTGGGAGGCCCGAGGTGGCGGAGGTGGTTGGCGGGGCGGCTACGGTCAAGGGAGCAAGATCAGAGCACGCCCAGAGCGTGCATATGGCCGGCATGGCCATTTTCTAGCGCCTGGCTTGGCCTCTAGTGTCTGGGGCTCTAGGGGAAGTAAAGAAGTGGGGAGGGCATTGGATGCCCTGGATAGTGAGGGAGAGGAGAGAGGTTGAGGAGAGAGAGAAACTGCTGTCCGGAGGGGTAAATGAGGGTGCTTCACCCATCAATAATTGAGAAACAGCCAGGGGAGAGCTACTGGAGATAGAATAGGTCTAGGAGGAGCTGTGGTAAAGAGTTGAGCTCAAGGAGAATAATGTTAGTGGTCAAAATGGTGATTTTTTAAAAGTGGCAGAAGGTGTTTGATGCTTGTTTGGTTAACCAAATGAACTCCATTTGGCATGAGACTCCACAGGGTGAAATGGCACATATAATTAGGTCCTTCCACCAATTTGGAGCTTATTTGGGAAAAGTTGCCAATGCAACTTTTGTAAACCCTAGAAATTAGCAGAAATGGATTCTCCAAGATCTAGTCGTGAAAAACCATTCTCCTTGGTGCACCACTTGGTGTAGTGCCATCATTTGAGGTCCTAAACATGTCCAAAAAAGTTGAGATCAAAAGGAGAAAGTTGCCAATGTAGAGTTGTTCAAATTTGGTTCTGGATAGGAAGGGTTTTGGGGCCCTTCGATCAAGTTAACTTGTCTCCAACTTGTGCCATTTGGTATAGATGAGTTATTAGACCATTTGAGCATGTTCACAAGGTTTGAGAGCATTTGGACATGTTTGGCAATGTAAAGTTGCTCAAACTACAAAATGGACATAATTGGTTTTGAGGGGATTTAATGGGGTTATACTATTCTCCATGACATGATACTTGTCAAGATCATCAAATATATCATATGTGACATGCTAGAATTTTCTTGGAATTTTTGGGGAATATTTCCTTTGTAAATATTTCAAAAGCTTGAAATATCCAGAAAGGGTTTTTGAGGGATTTGACCAATGTTTTGAACATGACCATGTGTTGAAACTCTTATATATGGGAAATATATGCCCACTGAGTTTCCATGATTTTTCTCAAATATTTTTAAAACAATAAAATAATTTTTCCATATTAAAGACCATTTCTGGCCTTAAGAAAAAGCTTTTAAATAAAATAGGAAAATAACTTTTAAAATTATATTGTTGTGGTTTATGGAAGTCCTATATCTAATAGGTTTCAAATATACTCTTTGAAATATTTTTCATATCCGAAATCAAGTACTTGCAGTGCAAACCTCAGTTCAGGGGTTTTTGGAAAACTAATTCGCTCAATGAAGAGTTCGTCCATGGATAGCCTATCAATGCTGCTGGATTCTGTCAAGATCTTATATATCGGATTGTTTAGTTATGATCTGAACATAATTATTGGCTTGATGTGATGCTTTCGATCTCTGGAGAATTCGTATATAAAGGTGATGATTTCATGTACTAGAATTAACCATTCAGCGGTTGCTCTTGCGACATACTCTTTTTTCAGACATTAGTTGTTTCAATCTTCATGTCTACCTAGGCACTAACACATGGAGAAAATCGTATAACCAATCGATGGCGTAATAAGCACCAGGATTTTCTCAATTCTCATGACATTCGTTTGAGGGCAATAACGATGGAAGGATATGCATCCAACCAGGCAAACAGAAGCTTTGTCACATTCTTCTTATTGAATGCGAGGTTACCATTGTCCATGAGGCTTAAGTTTTTCAGCAAGAGATTTCTCACGGACGAACATGTTGAACAGAAAAAAAAGAAGTTTCAGGTGGACAAATGGACTTCTGAACGTGCTCGACTTCTATTTACAAAACTTGTACTCATCCTCCAATAAATGTTTTGCACAAGATGTTGATTTTATGGATCACACCGATCCATTTGTTTGTGACTGCGAAAAAGAGTGGTTGGGTTAGATGTTATTGCCATGTTCAATCTAGGTTTTCTCTAAATTTGATGAACAATTAATCCTTGGGCTTTTTGTACTGTTTGTAAACTTGAGTTACATGTTGTTGCCCTTGTACTCCCCTCCGCCTGCCACCTCACTGGCGCACCTTCCACTGCTCCTAATCTTTCCCTTCTGAGGCCTCGCCGTCGTTCTCCGCCTTGGTTCGCTCGTTGTGCCTGCCGCCGTCTGGCGTTGTCAGCATGGTACGAATCAGGAGATGACTTTACATGAAGAGGCTGACAGTAGGGACCCACCAGGCTCATTGCATTACGCAAGCAGGTGCCTCATTGTTACAAGCCAAAAAATACTTCCTCCTAATTGTTTGACAACTAGGTCCCACGCCATTGTCAATGTAGTCAATAAACGAGAAAATTACCCAATGAGCAGATAACATCAGGGACGCAACAGCTCACCCAGTTGTTTTTTAATATTAGAGACGGAGCTCAACTGCGCACTGTGCGGGGGCTATGGCCCATCTAGCCCACACCTACGCTTTTATTTAAGCACATGACGAGCCCAGTTGATATCTTTTTTCTTTCTGAAAATGGCTAGCCCAGTTTTTTTGGAGAATACCCAACCGAGGCCTACTTGCTTTTCTCAGCCTTGCTGGGCTGCGAATCTTTCAAGACGAGGAGGGATGTAAGTAGTAAGAAACGGGCTTCCCTAGAAAATGGGCTATAAGTTGTAAGAAATGGGCTGTAAATTTTTAAACCAAAGCCAACTAGCAATTACATTAAAATATCGTTTTGTCTGGATTTCTCTACTCTTATAAAAAGCAGAAATGGTGACGATGGTGTGCCTGCCATCCTGCAATATAGGCCGTCCGATCTATATCTAACGGATAGGAAGGAAACTATGACAATTTAACCGCACTCCTCTCCACATTTGCAGATACGGCCTTCCCTCGTTCATCATTTTCTCCCACAAGATAAACTACTCATACAAATGCATCTTCATTTTCCGTGCAACGCACGGGCATCTTGGTAGTAAATTTTTTAAATTTCATTATTTTTGTGGAGAATTTTTTTATTTTTTTGATATAATTTTTTATAAATTATTTTTAACGTGACTCAACTACAAAGTTTCGTTGAATTTTGTAGCTGTGCCCTGAATATATGGTCTGTAAAGCTCATAAAAAGAATATGGGCTTTGAAATATCCTTAAGAAATAGAAATGGGCTGTAAATTATTGAAAATAATGGCGAATGGGTTGTATGTTGTTTTCCACAGATTTGGAGGCTGACTTCTGGGCCTACGAGGTTGATGATGACGCTGTCCTAAAAAAGGGTTAACGCGTACGCAAGGCTTTGTCAACTTAGTCAACACAGAGCAGTGACTGTTCAATCTCTGATCTTCCTACTACAGCCGCCCAAACTAGTGCCGGCGGGACTACCCGCTCCCTCCTCCCGTGGCCGGCTGTGCTACCGCCAGGCCATCCCTCTACATGCCTGCACATCCTATTATTTTCTGGCGGCGTCAGCCTCACCCCGCTGCTGACCAGTCAGCGCTCATACTCCCCTCGACGTGGGCATCCACTGCCGCGTCTTCCCCGGCTCCGTGTCGTCCCCTTCCTAGGCCTCCCCGTCATCCACTGCCATGGTGCTCTCGGCGCGGCGTGGTCAACATGGTCAACAAACGACATCCATACGTGGAGAGGCAGACAGCTGGGTCCACGGCTGCACGCAAGGAAATGCCTCCTTATTACATGCAAAATAATGATTCCTCCACCTGACAGCAGGAACTCACCGGACGGGCCACCGTATTTTGCAAAAAAAAACGTTTCCCCCCTGACTGCTGGGACTCACTAGATACATATTTGCGCGCAAGGAAGTGCCTCCTTATCCTCCCTAACATTCGGGACCCACCTGGTCGAAGCGTATGTAGCATTGTCATTCTCGTCGCGAACGTGTACGTACATACTAGTCGATCGGTCGCTCTTTAACGATGAACCGTGGCCGAGTAAGTAGCAACACATGTCATAGTAGAGCCCCCCACATAGAAGTTCAGGCTGTCCCGTCTAAACCATGTACATGTACATACAATCACATGCCAAAAAATATGGCCACATACGTACATACGGGCGGGGACTCGAACGCCTACTCGCGCATACGTACGACCAGGGCTTGTGTACATAGAGAGGCAGTAACGGCGTCCTGTTCATCGGCAGCCAACCGGCTAGGTCGGAATGGAGAAATTGCGTCATCGTGTTCACCGGGAGGCAACATAATGCTTCGTGTTCATCGGGATCCAACCGGCTTGGACGGAATAGCCGATCGAAACGAGGCCTGGTGTACTGCAATGGAGGAAACAACCTTGTGTTCGACTGCCTATGGTCGAATTGGATCCTGCTCACCGGGACGGGTGTGGGGTACCGCAAAACGGAGGAAATAGAGGTCGAAACGGGGTCCTGTTGATCGGGAGGGGTGTGGCATACCGCAAAACAGAGGAAACAAACTTGTGTTGGAGCGCTGCGGTTGAAACGGGGTCCTGTTCATCAGGAGGGGTGTGGCAGCGGGGTCCTAATGGAAACTAAGGGATATTAAGGCCTCCTTTTAATAGAGAACCGGAACAAAGCATTAGCACTTAGTGAATACATGAACTCCTCAAACTATGGTCATCACCAAGAAGTATCCCGATTATTGTCACTTCGGGGTTGTCGGATCATAACACATAATAGGTCACTATAGACTTGCAAGATAGGATAAAGAACATACATATATTCATGAAAACATAATAGGTTCAGATCTGAAATCGTGGCACTCGGGCCCTAGTGACAAGCATTAAGCATAGCAAAGTCATAGCAACATCGATCTCAGAACATAGTGGATACTAGGGATCAAACCCTAACAAAACTAACTCGCTTACATGATAAATCTCATCCAACTGATCACCGTCCAGCAAGCCTACGATGGAATTACTCACGCACGACAGTGAGCATCATGAAATTGGTGATGGAGGATGGTTGATGATGACGACGACGACGAATCCCCCTCTCCGGAGCCCCGAACGGACTCCAGATCAGCCCTCCCGATAGGTTTTAGGGCTTGGCGGCGGCTCCGTATCGTAAAACATGATGATTTCTTCTCTCTGATTTTTTTTATCTCGGAAAGCAAATATATAGAATTGGAGTTGGCGTCGGAGGGTCTCCAGGGGCCCACGAGGTAGGGGGCGCGCCCAAGAGGTGGGGCGCGCCCCCACCCTCGTGGACAGGGTGTGGGCCCCCTGGTCTTCATCTTTGGTGAGGATTTTTTATTATTTTTTCTAAGATGTTCCGTGGAGTTTCAGGTCATTCCGAGAACTTTTGCTTTCTGCACATAAAACAACATCATGGCAATTCTGCTGAAAACCTCGTCAGTCCGAGTTAGTTCCATTCAAATCCTACAAGTTAGAGTCCAAAACAAGGGCAAAAGTGTTTGGCAAAGTAGATAGGATGGAGACGTATCAGAGTGAAATACCTCACTCTTTATACGAAGAATTTATGCATGATATTGCACCTGCTGAGTTAGAAGGTATTGATGTTACAATTAAGCTTGCCGATAGAGATACTATTTCACCAGTTGGGCTTGTTAGAGATGTTGAAGTCTTGTGTGGGAAAGTTAAATATCCTACTAATTTTCTTGTTCTTGGTTCCCCATAAGATGACTTTTGTCCCATTATATTTGGTAGACCCTTCCTGAATACTGTTAATGCCAAGATAGATTAAGAAAAGGATGTTGTTACTATTGGTTTAGGGGATATGTCTCATGATTTTAATTTTGCTAAATTTCGTAGTCAACCCCATGATAAATAATTGCCTCGTAAACATGAAATTATTGGTTTTGTTTCTATTGCCGTGCCTCCTAATGATCCTTTAGAACAATATTTGCTAGACCATGAAAATGATATGTTTATGAATGAAAGAAGGGAAACAGATGAAGTATTCTTCAAGCAGGGACCTATTTTGAAACACAATTTGCCTATTGAAATTCTAGGGGGTCCGCCTCCCCCCAAGGGTGATCCCGTGTTTGAGCTTAAGCCATTACCTGATACTCTTAAATATGCTTATCTTGATGAAAAGAAGATATATCTTGTTATTATTAGTGCTAACCTTTCAGAGCAGGAAGAAGAGAAAAAATTGAAAACTCCGAAGAAGCAGCGTGCTGCTATTGGATATACTCTTGATGATCTTAAGGGCATTAGTCCCACTCTATGCCAGCACAAAATAAAATTGGAGAAAGACGCTAAACCGGTTGTTGATCACCAATGGTAGTTAAATTCTAAGATGAAAGAAGTGGTAAGAAAAGAAATACTAAAGCTTCTGGAGGCATGTATAATTTATCATGTTGCTGATAGTCACTAGGTAAGTCCTGTCCATTGTGTCCCTAAGAAGGGAGGTATTACTGTTGTTCCTAATGATAAAGATGAACTGATCCCACAAAGAAATGTTACAGGTTATAGAATGGTAATTGATTTCCGCAAACAAAATAAAGCTACTAAAAAGGATCATTACCCTTTACCTTTTATTGATCAAATGCTAGAAAGATTATCCGAACATACACATTTTTGCTTTCTAGACGGTTATTCTGGTTTCTCTCAAATACCTGTGTCAAAAGAGGATTAAGAAAAGACCCACTTTTACTTGCCCTTTCGGTACCTTTGCTTATAGACGTATGCCTTTTCGTTTATGCAATGCACCTGCTACCTTCCAAAGATGTATGACTGCTATATTCTCTGACTTTTGTAAAAAGATTGTTGAGATTTTCATGGATGATTTCTCCATTTATGGAACTTCTTTTGATGATTTCTTAAGAAACCTTGATCGAGTTTTGCAGATATGTGACGAAACTAATCTTGTCTTGAATTGGGAGAAGTGCCACTTTATGGTTAATGAAGGTATTGTCTTGGGGCATAAAATTTCTGAAAGAGGTATTGAAGTTGATAAAGCTGAAGTTGATTCTATTGAAAAGATGTCGTGTCCTAAGGACATTAAAGGTATAAGAAGTTTCCTTGGTCTTGCCGGTTTTTATAGGAGGTTCATTAAAGACTTCTCAAAAATTTATAGGCCTCTGACTAATCTTTTACAAAAATATATTCCTTTTGTCTTCGATGATGATTGTGTAGAAGCAGTTGAAATACTTAAGAAAGCCTTGATTTCTGCACCTATTTTTCAGCCACCTGATTGGAATTTACCCTTTGAAATTATGTGTGATGCTAGTGATTATGCTGTAGGTGCTGTTCTAGGACAGAGAGTTGATAAGAAATTAAATGTTATTCAATATGCTAGTAAAACTCTAGACAGTGCCCAGAGAAATAATGCTACTACTGAAAAAGAATTTTTAGCGGTTGTATTTGCTTGTGATAAGGTCAGACCTTATATTGTTGATTCTAAAGTAACTGTTCACACTGATCATGCTGCTATTAAATATCTTATGGAAAATAAAGATGCTAAACCTAGACTTATTAGATGGGTTCTCCTACTACAAGAATTTGATTTGCATATTATAGATAGAAAGGGAGCTGAGAACCCCGTTGTAGACAACTTATCTAGGTTAGAGAATGTTCTTGATGACCCACTACCTATTGATGATAGCTTTCCTGATGAACAATTAGTTGTCATAAATGCTTCTCGTACTAGTCCATGGTATGCTGATTATGCTAATTACATCGTTGCTATACTTATACCACCTAGCCTCATGTACCAGCAAAAGAAAAAGTTTATCTATGATTAAGACATTACTTCTGGGATGACCCACACCTTGATAAAGAAGGAGTAGTTGGTATTATTAGACGTTGTGTAGCTGAGCATGAACATGAACAGATCCTACGCAAGTGTCACTCAGAGGCTTATGGAGGATACTGTCGGTGTCAAAACCGGCTGATCTCGGGTAGGGGGTACCGATCTGTGCGTCAAGGCTGATGGTAACATGAAGCAAGGGACACAGATGTTTACCCAGGTTCGGGCCCTCTCGATGGAGGTAAAACCCTACTTCCTGCTTGATTAATATATATGATATGGGTAGTACAAGAGTAGATCTACCACGAGATCGTAGAGGCTAAACCCTAAGAGCTAGCCTATGATGGTATGATTGTAATTGTAATCGGCCTTCTAAGGACCAACCTCTCCGGTTTATATAGACACCGGAGAGGGCTAGGGTTTACATGGAGTCAGTTACAAGGAAGGAAATATAATATCCGGATCGCCAAGCTTTCCTTCCACGCCAAGGAAAGTCCCATCCGGACACGGGACGAAGTCTTGAATCTTGTATATCCGCGCTTCAATAGTCCGGACGTTGTACACAGTCTGGCAGTCCGGATACCCCCTAGTCCAGGACTCCCTCAGTAGCCCCTGAACCAGGCTTCAATGACGATGAGTCCGGCGCGCAGTATTGTCTTCGGCATTGCAAGGCGGGTTCCTCCTCCGAATATTCCAAGGTAATTATCGAACACTCAAATTGTGTCCGGATCCACAATATGATCTTCGCATGCCACCGTAGAGAGAACGACGTTTCACAAATGCAATCTGTTAATGACTTTTTAGACAATGCGACGTGTCATTATGGTCGAGTCATTATTCGGACCGTCTTCCCATAGCCAGCCACAGCGCATATTGCGCGGCATTTTCCTTGACATGTTTGGTCAAAGAAGAGATCGTGTCCCCTTATCACGGGATTCTCATCAATACGGGCATGGGTAATCCAACCGCACTGCTAATCGCGGCGAGCGGGAAGCAAACGGGCTCAACCAGGCCAGTGAGAAGGCGCAAAAAGCACTTACCGCCCCTATAAAGAGACAAGTCCTCTTTCTCTTTACCCACGCCTTTCTCCTTCCGCTTGCTCATTCCCCTCTTTTCGAGCCCTAACGCCCAAGAACTCTTCCTTTCCACCAAAGAGAGGCTTTCCAAAGACGTCTGGATCTGGAGCAGGAGGCAGATTGATGGCCTCTACTGTCCGGGAGAAGGATATTAAGAAGCTTCGGGACGCCGGGTATCTGGCTCAGAAGATCGGCCATCGTCTCCCCCCAGCGGGACAGGTCGTCCCCACTCCGGAACCTCACGAGAGAGTCGTGTTCCTTCCCCATTTTGTCCGCGGGCTCGGGTTTCCCCTGCACCCATTTGTTCACGGAATCATGTATTACTACGGGATCGATTTTCATGATGTTTCCCCAACTCATTCCTCAATATCTCAAGGTTCATCATCGTGTGCGAGGCTTTTCTTAGGATGTCACCTCACTTCGGCTTGTGGCTGAAGATTTTTAATGTAAATCCCAAGGTGGTGAGCGGTGAACACGCCGATTGCAGCGGTGCCATGGTGAGCAAGATGCCCAAGGCCGTTTGGCCGAAGGGCGCTTTCAACGAGTCCGTCAAGGAGTGGCAGCAGCAGTGGTTCTATATCAACGAACCATGCGGCAAAAAGTGGGCGGCGGCTCCAGAGTTCAGATCCGAGGCTCCACTTTGGCTCATGTCCTGGCCCAAGAAGGGCCCGAACTAGTGCTCGTTCGATGAGTTGTTACTACTCCAGACGCGCCTTCAAGGTGTGGTTGATAGGGACGTCAAACTTGTGGATGTAGTCCAGGTGATGCTAGTTCGCCTGGTTCTCCCCTGTCAGCGCCGAGCTTGTACTCTGTGGGAGTTCGACCCAACCGAGCACCACGCCCTTCGGGAGCTTTATGATTGCTCCCACAAGGATATCTGGAAGGTTCTCTTTAAGCTCGGCAAATCGTGGCCGGGCCCCACCGAGGACCATGGGTATCAGCCATCCCATTCTCCAAGCTCGGTAAGTCACAGTCAAGCTCTGTCTATTCATGCTTCAGCTGGCATGTCATGAGGGAGACATCCTAATCATGTTTCATCGTGACCTCAGTGATGGATAAAGAAAGTGCAGCGGATACATTGTCCGGCCCCTTTGCCGGAAGAACCGGCCGGACCTCTTCTGACGAAGATGCTGGTCCCTGCGCCTTACGAGGCACCAAAGAAGGAGGCCTCCAAGAAGGTCAAGAAGACCCGGAGTGGCCTCCGTCACCGCGAGGCTTCGGACGCAAATTCCGAAGACTCAAGCGATGCTCCTTCTTCGGAAGACGAAGAGGAAGAAGCAGAGGAGGACAAGCCTCACTCTGAAGGTGGGAAGAAGCGTATAGCTCCCTCGTCCCTGGAGGCCGAATCGCCCAAGAGGAGAAAAGGTTCCCTCCCAGAGGCATCCACCACGGCTGTCGATAGCAGCCCGGAGTGGGATCCCAGGGACCAGCCCCTGGAGAAGTTGTAAGTGTACAAAATCCGAACACGCGCACGCGTCCGGGATTGTTTTCGGGTATAGTAATTTTAACTGCTGCTATGTTTTGCACAGTCCGGCGAGGTCTCGCGCCGGCCAGTCCTCATCCGAGGATTCACTGAGCTCGGACGCCTTGGCGAGCGAGACGCCTCCAGAGGCCCCTTCCCCAAAGTCCCGGCGCGACACTGAGGTGTCGTCTCAACGGGGCTCGAACCAGGGGGGCATATCACTGGAGCCGGACAGACGGGAGCGATGGCCCCGGAGTGTGCCGTCAGCGGGGGCGATCTTGGGTTCGGCCAACAGCCGGACCAGGTCTGGGAGACCTCTAAGGCTCCCGGATCAGGCGGGTAGCCACCTTCAACGGTGGGCGGCCTGCCTATTCTGCTGGCAACCTCTGTTCGAGCAGAGCTGCCACGCAGTGTATCGACAGCGTTAAAGAACGCGTCTATCGTCGATGAACATCGGACCCTTATGGGTGGAGTGGTTGAAAAGATTCAGTCCGCCGATAGCGGGCTGAACGAGTCCTGCCTCGGCCTTATAAAGGCCTTTGAGGTATGTTCCCTGAGAAACCTTTGAGGAATCGTCATAATATGAGTAGTAGCCCCTGATACACTGTCCGGCGAGAGAGAGGGAGCCGGGCAGGGGATCAAATCCTTATTTGTCGTGGGAACTTACGTTAATGACACAGGTGTCTGCGGAGAAGACGACCGCTCATAATGCGGAAGTGTCCGAACTGAAGCGGAGCCTGGAACGGGCCGAGGAAGAACTTGGCCGCGTGAGGAAGCAATTAGAAGAGAAACAAGGTATGATAAAACATCGTCTTGCATTAGGCACAAATAAGTAATTGTGCTTAAAGTATTTGTGCCCTAGGAGCGAGTGCCGAATATGAGGCACTGAAAAAGGCTGTGGATGATGCCAACGAGAAGGCTGCCGCCGAATAGGCACTTCGTGGAAAACACGAGGCCAGGGTTGTCGCGACTGAGCGGGAGCTCCATGAGGCTGTGAAGAAAAGCGAGGGCTTGGAGCAGAGTCTAATAGGGAAAGAATCCGAACTCGCCAAGCGCCCGAATCATGAAGATGCTCGGGAAGAAGCCCGAGGTGCTGTACGGGACATTCAGGATGCCCGGAAGGTTGCGGCTGGTAAGGCCTTCTGTATTCTTAGCCATTTGTTCATGATAATGGGAAGAATTCTAAGCGGCAAGCTGAATTCTTATTTTTCCAGGGGCGTTTGCGGATCTTCCTCGCATCATATCAGACGCCGCCCAATTCTACCGATCCGAGGAAAAGAAGTCTGCGGAGAGGGATTTCTGGTCGCAGTATTTGGCACCGAACTATCCGGTGCCCTTTATCGATCAGCTGAAGCAGCTGGTCGAATTGCACCAGGCGGCCGAACTAGCCATGAAGGACTTGATTGTCTGGCTGTGGCAGGCGGAGCCAATTCCGAGCAGTTACTTCGTGCTCGTGAAGCGGATTGTGGGCGCTTGTCCTCGGAAGCGATCGGTCTGCATAGAGGGTGCACGTATGGCATTCGCCCGTGCAAAAGTTCATTGAGGGAAGCTTGACGCGGAGAAGCTGATGACTGAGGGGCCGCCAGAGGGTAAGGAGCATCGCAAGCCCGAACTGTACTATGAAGGTGTACCGAAGGGAGCCCGCCTTGCGGCGGATAAATGTACCAAAGATATTATATTTCCCTGAGGGCATTCATGCCGCTTTTTGTAATATGGGATAGTGGCATTTTTATTATATATTGCCTGTTTTGTTTGAACATATGTTCTTCCGGTGCGGCTGTTTATTATATGTGAATCCTGAGAGTTGGCCAGTCGTCGGCTTCTGCCCCCATGTAGAAAGAATAAGGGGGTGTTCGGGATATATCTGAACGCTCTTTATCCCATAGTTGGGTCCTTTTGCGCAGGTGTTTCTCTCCACCAACCAGGCAATCGGACTATAAGGCTTTATTACTCTCACTTAGCCATAGGAATTCGAGTATGGTCGGCGCAGCCCCTAGTGTTCGGAAGGCCGAACTAGGGGCTCTCTTGGCGCCTGATCGGAAGACCGATCCATCGTACTCTGCATTTATAATGGCGTTGTGCGGAATAAATCTTTAAGGATTTTACAACCTCTCGAATAGCTGACCAGCTCTCGCTATATCATGACAGTCGGTTTTCGGCTTTCTCTACTGAGGTGCTCGTCCGGCAGATCCGGGACACAATCGCAGTAGTTCTCCCTGCGCTACCTTAGACGATATAACAGAATGTAAGGTACCAAAACAAGGGAGCCAGGAAAACCCAACTAATGACCCAAGACATGATTCAGAGCTGATGCATATAGTGTTATAAGTTCGGGGTGCCGGACGACCGAGAAGGTGGTCGGACTTTATTGCTGTATTATGAAGCCCCTGGCCTAGTCGGGCGTAACACAAGGTGTCGATGGAAAGCGATGACCGGTAAGTGTTATTTAGGTCTACGCATTGTAGTAGAATGATATGTCTAGGCATACGAGTATGATGTATGATTATGAAATGAGGTGTTTTTTGGCGGAACCTGTGACGGCCGGACTGGAGTGAGTTGTCAGTGGATCAAGAGTGAGTCCGAGCTGCCTTCATTTAGGGGGGAGGGCTCCTTGTGTGTCCGGGTCGATTCCACGTCACCAATCCTGTTCTGCATTAAAGTTAGTTTGTAAGGCAAATACTCGAGGGTAGCTGAGCGTCCTCTTGTGGTTGGCCCGAGGGCTCCTGATCGGTCCCTGGTAAACCCAGCCGTTATACTGTTAGGTAGCGCGGACTCCTCAATTGGTGTCCGAATAGTTGACTGTCATATCAAAATTTTGATAGGCATGCGCGACTTGCTACTCGGGCAGCTGTATGATTTCCGCCTTGAGGGCGGGGTTCGGCCGTGTGATTGACCACGTGGAATCTAGTCAACGTGGTTCGTCCCGTTAACGGTAAATTACCTCATGGTGGGAAGGTGCCCAAGATTTATTCTTTGGCGAAGTATTGTTTGGTGATCCGAAGACAACTGCTTAGAATGATGGGCCAGAAGAATTCGGCCTTTGCCCCTAGCATCTTTTAGGAGATGTTGTTTGCGGTTTCACACCTACGGAGATTTTATGTGTTATGGGGCCCCCGGTTTGCTATGTCCGGAAGTACTGCAATTGAGTTGCTTTGGTTAATGCGGTCGGGGGCGATCGGCCGTACTCTTTATGCTATGGGGGGGGGGGGCTCTTGAACAGATGCCTCACTTCATTATTTCCGGCACGCGACCAAGCGCTTTGTTTTGAGGGTCCGGCATTCTCTATTGGTATGCTTTGCCGTCCTTCTAGGAGTACCATGTATTTCACAAGGCTGATCGAGTGTGTGGCTCGGGCTGGATAGGTCTGAGCTATTCTTTGTCCGCTGACCGGACTGGGAGTTGTTGGAATTAACACCAGCCTTCTTATTTTGATGCTTATGACAACTGCGCCGAGCCTTGAGGATGCTTCTTCTTTTGTCCTTCGTATTGTTTTGGACAGTAGCGGTGTGTTGACGTCGCGGTGTGTGCCTTGAGTTCTCCTGCTTAGGTTGGGGCGACCGGTTGTGCCCTGTGTGCCCTTTGTCGGGGCGGTCGGGTCCGTATCTTTCAGTGGCCAGGACCTTGGTCCATCTGTCCACCAGCGAGTCTTGGTCAGCTTTAAGCTGCTATTGCTTCCTTTGCAGGCTCTTCGCCGTGGCCATGAGCCGTCGCTCGAAGCGAGCTTGTTGCACTAGATCTTCAGGCACGCCAAATTCGTCATTGCCGAGACTTGCCTCGTCCTTGGAGGGGGGCGTATAGTTATCCCTCTCCAAGTATCCCACAGTGGCCAGTTCAGCCTTCTGAAAAGCGAGCCGACTGGGGTTATATTCATCTTCGGTGCCATCCGGATTGTTTTCGACTTCTGGGCCGGTATTCCTGTGACGGGGCTTGGAGCGGCACCGACGACGCCCATGCTTTACTTTTCCCCCTGGGGGATTATCCTTCGCTGCCTCATCGCCATTGGTTTCCTTTGGAGTGTCTGCCTGTGGGGACCCTGACTCATAAGTCGAGATCACCGAATGCACGTGTACAGTGATCCCAGAGATCAATGCTCACTGAACACACAGAAGCTGAATAACAAGAGTCTTACATCCATACATACAGTTTTACACAAGTAGGACCATTATGGTCAAGTCTTGAGTGTATCATCATGTGAAACCTTTAATCACAACTTGGACCCATGCCATGCGCCTTAACCCTACAGGGCATTCTCGACTGGAAGCGCCCTAGCTCGCATGTTAAATCATCAAGTATTCTTCATCATACCCTGTTCTTTCATGCTTGGCCAATAAAATAACCAGTGGCAAGCCAATGAGTACTTTGAATGTACTCGCAAGCAACCCATGTTTTGGTTCAAGATACAACATTGCATGATATAGGTAAATTTTTGCAGAAAGCTAGTTTTGAGTGCACTGACATGTTCAACAACTTGTAAGACATGCATCATGAGAATTCAAGTAACCATGAGGACAGGTTACAGATATCAACATAAATAGAGTGGGAACCAACCCAACTCAATCATGTCAAGTCCCTTGACTTGACCCAAGTAGTTTTATCAACTCACACACACGGTTGTAAACTCTGGATGTAGTTTAAGCAGCACCGCCCAACTGTCCTTGACTGTGGACACGGCTATTCGAATAGTTTTACACTCTGCAGAGGTTGCACACTTTACCCACAAGATCCGGGGAACTTCCGGGTCATCCACGACCCGCGGTACTTCAAGTACCCGGGGTAAGCACCCGATCACTATCTTTCCCTAGACGACACTAACAAGGAGTCCACTCGTTGTTCCGTATCCTCACGATGTACATCATACGAGACTCACTCGAGATCGTAACATCCGAGAGGGGACACAACGGTGTATCCGGTGCCCTGTGAAAACAATCATGGCCGCCCTACCTGGCACGACCCTGTCCCGAGAGAGAGCACCAACTCTCCCCCGTTACTAGTAATGCGGGCTCCAAGCTAGTATCGGCCTAAGTAGTCAATAATGCCCTTTCCCATATAAGGTTAGAGTGGTTGCGCATGTAAGGTTGGGACAGTCGACAAATATTAAATCTAATCCATTTTCGGAAACAACACACACACTTGCCTCGGTACGCCACTTCGTCATCAAGTGGCTACCCAACTCATCATCTCCCTCGGGCATAAGTGGCACCCGACGGGGTTTTTGAAAAGTCCTTTTTAAAATTCTTTTTTCTCCATCTCTATGCATATTCCCGTCCCTTTTGCGTAGCACTACTTAGCATCCTATCTACTCCCACCGGCATAACCCTCATAAGAAGGTAGGGTCATGCACAATGTAAGTATCAATGAGGAAGAATGAAGGCAACCAACCAAAGTGGCTACCATCTCATCATGTTTCCGATGCAACAATAATAAAGTGCTATATGAGATGCATAAAAGGGTTTCATAGACATGGTCAAAGGGCTGCTTGCCTTGTCCTTTGAGTCTTCAAATCTTGGTCCTTCTCCAAGTACTCCGTCTACTTCGTCAACTAACGTCGGAAACAAACACAATAAGCAACACAACAAGGCAAAAGTAAAAGTGCTCTAAAAATGTGAGTTGGACTTTTCTAGGATACCTCTGGTCATATGAGGAATGACCAAGGTGATTTCATTGGAAGTGGATCGATGGATATTTCTAAACATTTCAATATGATGGAATCAATGGATTTGATGGATCCACAAGTTGTCCACAGAATGCCATTTTATAAAAATGAGTAAAAGTACCCATTAATCCAGGCATGATTTTTGAAACATTTAGAAATTGGTTTCACTGGATTTGGAGTTGAAATGAATATAATATGGATTTTTGAAGTGGACCTATGTGGATAAATGACCTTTTTAAAGGGTCCAGTGAAAACTAAGAACAACAAAAATGTCCACTGTGGCCCACTAAATAGAACATGATTTATGGAGTCAGTAGAAATTTGATTCATCAAATTTGGACACTATTTGAATAGTTTATGGATTCTTGAAGTTCTCTGGAAAAGAAAAAGGACAATATTCGGGTTATACCTAAACTGTGCACATGGCGTAGTTCAGCACTGCAGCACACTAGGCCGGCTCAGCGGCAAGGCCACGCGGGCGACGGGGCGACGTCGAATGCGGATTCGGCCGAGCCGTTTCCACTTAAACGGGCGGGGCCCGCCCTCTGGGTCGCTGACGCGTGGGGCCCAGCGGCAGGTCGCCTTCAACCTCCCGCGCGCGCTCCGGCCGCGGGGAGGAGCGGCTCCTGCCGGCGATAGCCGGGGCTACAGAGCATCTCCGGCGACGCTCTACCCACCAGCGTGCTCAGGAGGCTGCGACGCATCCGTCTAGGTGCTTCACGCATGCCGAGGATGGCCATAGTGGTGACGGCTTGGATGGTGGCGGAGGAGGTCGTCGGCCATCCGCAGCTCTCGGCGTTCGTGCATCCCTGCGACGGTTTGAGGAGGTGGGGAGGGTCTCCGGACCACGGGGAGTCTTTGGGTGGAGGAAAGGGAGGGAGGTGAGCTCGGTGTTGCTCGAATTTGAGCGAGCCGAAGCGGCGGCTGTGCGGTGGTAGGAGGAGAAGGAAGGCACGGGAGGAGGGGGCTGCCGCTCGAGGAGGTCGCTGGGGGGTAGAAGGAGTGAACCGAGAGGGGAGAGGGGCCTGGAGTGGCTGTATAAGGCGGGGCCATGGCGCACCGTGGGCAGCATCCACGGCCGCGGCCAATGCAGTCCCAGGGGCCGAACTGGCACCCAGTGCCTTGTCCAGGGCGTTTGTAGGCGTGGCCTAGGCCAAGGGAAAGGCAGAGGGAGAGCGGGGAGGTGCCAGAGGCTTCACACGTGTGAGCTCGCCCATTGGAGTTCTCGGGCGGTCGGGGCGCGTGTGGAGGAGGCAGCAGGAGGGAGAAGGAGGTGGGGGCCAGGGGCGTGGCGTGTTGCGGACGCCGAGGCACCTCGTTGGGCGTGCTGGGGAGGCCCGAGGTGGCCGGAGGTTCTTGGCAGGGGGTGGCTACAGTGCGGGAGCGCATTGTAGCGCGCTCCAGAGCGTGCCTTTGGCTGCCATGGCATTGTTTAAAGGGCAGGGGCGTTCAGACTCATGTCTGGTAGCGCCAGGGAGAAGTAAACAAGTGGGGAGTAGCATTGGATGCCATAGAGAGCCACTAGATGAGAGGGGAGGTGGAGAGAGAGGTGAACAGTGGCTGTCCAGAGGGGTAAATGAGGAGGTTTCACCCTCGGTCATTGAGTTGAGGCCAGGGAAGAGTTCTTTGGAGGTGCAAGGGGACTCTGAGGGGCTGTGGTAAAAAGTTGAGGTCATGGAGAAGAGTGGAAGTGGTCAAAATGATGATTTTGGAAAAATGGCAGAAGGTGTTTGTTGCTGGTTTGGGCAAGAAAATTAATTCCACTTGCCATGAGAATTAACAGGATGGAATGGCACATAGAAGTAGGGTGTTCCACCAAGTTTGAGCTCATTTGGGCAAAGTAGCCAATGTAACTTTGGTAAACCCTAGAAATCAGTAGAAATGGCTTTGCCAAGATTTAGTCATGCAAATCTATTCTCCTTGATGCACCACTTGGTGTAGTGTCATTATTTGAAGTTGTGAACATGTCCACAAAAGTTGAGATCAAAAGGAGAACGTTTCCAATGTAGAGTTGTTCAAATTTGGTTCTGGACAGGAAGGGTTTTGGGGCACTTTGATCAAGTTAACTTGTTCTCCAACTTGTGCCACTTGGTCTAGATGAATTATTAGACCATCTGAGCATGTTTACAAGGTTTGAGAACATTTGGACATGTTTGGCAGTGCAAAGTTGTTCAAACTTGAAAAAGGACAGAAGTTGTTTTGAGAGGGTTTCATGGGTTTATACTGTTCTCCATGACATGATACTTGTCAAGATAATCAAAAATGTCATATGTGACATGCTAGAATTTTTCTTGGAATTTTTGGGGAATATTTCCTTTGTAAATATTTCAAAAGCTTAAAATATCCAGAAAGGGTTTTTGAGGGATTTGACCAATGTTTTGAACATGACCATGTGTTGAAACTCTTATATATGGGAAATATATGCCCACTAAGTTTCCCTAAATTTTCACAAATATTTTTAAAACAAAAAAAATAATTTTTCCCTATTAAAGACCATTTTTGGCCTTAAGAAAAAGCTTTTAAATAAAATAGGAAACTAAAATTATATTGTTGTGGTTTCTGGGTATCCTATATCTAATAGGAGCCAAATATATTTTTGGAAAGATTTTTACTGCCCTTAATTAAGTACTTGCAGTGCAACCCTCAATTCAGGGGTTTTTGAAAAACTAATTTTTGAAAATACCATTTGGCCAAATTATATTTGTAAGAAATTCTTTATATGTCCTATAGACATGGCATGATCATTGGGAAAGGTTTTTGGATCAAGGAGAAGGAGTATAAGAGTTGGAGGATTTATTTGATTTTTAGAGCACTTTCAAACAGCAGTCAAACATTCAATCAGAGCAAAGACAAAAACACTCAAAAGTTTTTGTCAAACCACATTTTAGCATGATTTAATGACTTTAAGTGTTGTGCCATGAAAATCAGGGTGTGACACTGCCATGTGTTTATCGTGGCGATAGGCGGCTATCCACCGCCCAGTGAGCGGTGGCTCCTGTGATTCTCAAGCATCGTCGTTCATACCATCGATGTCTTCGGAGTCAAAGTCAATCACGTCGATTAAATCATCGACCGTGGCAATGAAGTGGGTGGTGGGTGGGCAAAGAATTCCTTCATCACCTGCTTAGCACTCGAGCCGGAGATAGTTCGGCCAAGAGCCTCCTGACAACAAGAGAGACTTTAATGAGTTCAGCGTGTCGCCGAAGGGCGAGTGCTGGAAGATATCCGCAGCGGTGAACTCCATTACCGGAGCCCAACCTAGCTCGACTGGATCGGGAGTGCGCGGGCCAGAACAAACGTCCGGGTACGAATCCGGGGGTCCAGATTCACAGACCCCCACAGGGGTAAGGCCCGTGTTCGGCTCTACAGCCGATGAGTGCGCGACCTGCGGGGCGGGGTCCAGTCCCCCGTCCTTGGGTAGCGCAACATGCTTCGGATTTAAGTCCGAGGAAACTGCGGGGGTGACACCCCGAGCTTTGTTCGACAGCAGGTCTAAGCCGTGTTCGTCGTTACTATCCGGTGCTCCTGGCATAGGCCTGAATCCGTCGAAGATCCAGTCTCCACGGATGTCCTCCGTGCAGTTCAGGTTTCCGACCCTGATCTGGTGGCTAAGGGCGTGGCTATCGATCTGCTCCAGATGGCCAAGTGAATTGGCCCGCTGGGCTAAGCTGCCGGACACGAAGATCTGCCCGGGGAGAAAATTCTCGCCCGGGACGGTGTTGTTGATGGTGGTTGAAGGAGTCATCGAGCCTGACAACGACGACACAGAGGAACTCTCAAGGAAAGCACCAATGTCGGTGTCAAAATCGGCGGATCTCGGGTAGGGGGTCCCGATCTGTGCATCAAGGCTGATGGTAACAGGAAGCAAGGGACACAGATGTTTACCCAGGTTCGGGCCCTCTCGATGGGGGTAAAACCCTACTCCCTGCTCGATTAATATTGATGATATGGGTAGTACAAGAATAGATCTACCATGATATCGTAGAGGCTAAACCCTAAGAGCTAGCCTATGATGGTATGATTGTAATCGTGATCGGCCTTCTAAGGACCAACCTCTCCAGTTTATATAGACACCGGAGACGGCTAGGGTTTACATGGAGTCGGTTACAAGGAAGGAAATATAATATCCGGATCGCCAAGCTTGCCTTCCATGCCAAGGAAAGTCCCATCCGGATACGGGCCGAAGTCTTGAATCTTGTACCTCCGCGCTTCAATAGTCCAGACATTGTACACAGTCCGGCAGTCCGGATACCCCCTAATCCAGGACTCCCTCAGACACCACGCTGGAGATAGAACTGCACATAAGGTATTGCAATCCGGTTTTTATTGGCCTACTCTCTTCAAAGATGCCCGTAAATTGTCTTGTCTTGTGATGAATGTCAAATAATTGGTAATATTAGTAGACGTCAATAAATGCCTACGAACTATTCACTTCTTATTGAACCATTTGATGTTTGGGGCTTTGATTATATGGGACCGTTTCCTTCCTCTAATGGGTATACACATATTTTAGTTGATGTTGATTACATTAATAAGTGGGTAGAAGCTATTCCAACTAGTAGTGCTGATCATAACACCTCTATTAAGATTCTTAAAGAAGTTATTTTCCGAGGTTTGGAGTCCCTAGATATTTAATGACTGATGGTGGTTCACATTTTATTCATGGTGCTTTTCGTAAAATGCTTGCTAAGTATGATGTTAATCATAGAATTGCATCTCCATACCATCCACAATCTATTGGTCAAGTAGAACTAAGTAATAGGGAGATTAAATTAATCTTGCAAAAGACTGTTAATAGATATAGAAAGAATTGGTCTAAGAAACTTGATGATGCATTATGGGCCTATAGAACTGCATATAAAAATCCTATGGGTATGTCTCCGTATAAAATGGTTTATGGAGAAGCATGTCACTTACCTCTCGAACTAGAATACAAGGCATATTGGGCCATTAAAGAGCTCAATATGATTTCAAACTTGCCGGTGAGAAGAGACTATTTGACATTAGTTCACTTGATGAGTGGAGAACCCAAGCCTATGAAAATGCCAAACTGTTTAAAGAAAAAGATAAAAGATGGCATGACAAAAGGATACAAAAGCATGGGTTTAATGTTGGTGACTGTGTTTTGCTATACAACTCGCGTTTAAGATTTTTTGCAGCAAAAACTCCTCTCTAATTGGGAAGGTCCTTATGTTATCGGGGAGATCTATCATTCCGGTGCCATAAAAATCAACATCTTCGAAGGCACAAATCCGAAGGTGGTGAACGGTCAAAGAATCAAACACTATATCTCAGGTAATCCCATAAAAGTTGAAACTAATGTTATTGAGACCGTAACCCCGAAGGAATATATAAGGGACACTTTCCAGAATGTTTCAGACTCCGAAAAGGAATAGGTATGTGGTACGGTAAGTAAACCGACTCCAAAACAGTTCTAATGGCAATTTTTCTCTGTTTTGGAAATATTTAAGACAATAGGAAAATAAGAAGTAGTCCGGGAAGAACACGAGGCATCCACGAGGGTGAAGTGCGCGCCCTACCCCCTGGGTGCGCCCCTGCCTCGTGGGCACCTCGTGTGCTCTGCGGACTCTGTTTTCTTGCATGATACTTCTTTTGGTCGGTAAAAATTCATTATATAATCTCCCGAAGGTTTTGACCACCGTACCACGCAAATGTCCTCTATTTTTGCTTCGAGCTATTTTTCTGAAAGATCTAGATCATCATGACGTCTTCAAGCGCCCCCAAACAATTGAGGTGCTGCAACACCCTCAAACAATTGAGATGCGTGATGGGTTGCTGCACATCCGCGATGTTGAGGGACCAAGGAGGACCGGAAGCATGGTGACAAGACTCGAAGCAATGGAGCAACAAGTTTTCAAGTGCCAGGGGATGGTGGAACGTGGACTCAATGCCAACCACATGATGATCGCGGAGTTCACCAACAACCACAAGCTGAATGCGAAGAACATTGGGGAGAGCATCTTCAAGCTTCACTAGAAAATCGAGCACCTCCAAGCCCGGATCTATGACCTGCAAAACCAAAACTGTGAGTATGAATATAGATTCAAGAGGATGAGTTTGGCTGCAGATTTGAGGATCCCGAAGACTCGATCATCCTTATATGATGGTGATCCTATGCCTCGGAAGATGGACCACAAGCCTACATCATCAACAACTCCATCATCGCCACCTACGAAGAAAGAGACATAAACACATGGGTATGGCCACTCCCCTTGGCAACTGCCAAGCTTGGGGAGGTGCCCCGGTATCCTATCACCATCACACTCCTATCTTTACCGTTTTTCTTAGTTTGATCCTTTTGGTAATATCTTGATCTAGTAGAATAAAGTTTTAGTATGATTTAGTTTTGAGTTTTGCTTTATGATCCTTCTATGTAATCAAGTCCGTGAGCTATATATAATGAAGATTAGTTTTGAGTCAAGGGCTTTGATTATCTTGCTATGATCTTCAGGGTATAAAAGTAAAAGAGAAGAGAAAGAATAAAAAGAATTAAAGAGATCATATTGATCTTATGGAGAGTAATGACCTCACATATAAAAGAGTGTGATGAATAAAAGTTGTTGAGAGTTGACAAACATAGTTTTGGTCATCGTTCCAATTAATAAGAAGTAATAAAGAAAGAGAGGTTTTCACATATAAATATACTATCTTGGACATCTTTTATGATTGTGAGCACTCATTAAAATATGACATGATAAAAGGTTGATGTTGGACAAGGAAGACAACGTAATGGGTTACGTTTTCTTATATCCGAAATAAAGTATAATGTCATGGATCATCCAACATGTCGGGCTTGCCTTTCCCCCTCATGCTAGCGAAATTCTTTGCACCAAGTAGAGATACTACTTGTGCTTCCGAATATCCTTAAACCCAGTTTTGCCATGAGTGTCCACCATACCTACCTATGTATTGAGTAAGATCCTTCAAGTAAGTTGTCATTGTTGCATGCAATAAAAATTGCTCTCTAAATATGTATGATTTATTAGTGTGGAGGAAATAAGCTTTATACGATCTTGTGATATGGAAGCAATAAAAGCGACGGACTGCATAATAAAGGTCCCTATCACAAGTGGCAATATAAAGTGACGTTCTTTCGCACTAAGATTTTGTGCATCCAACCATAAAAGACAACCTCTGCTTCCCTCTGCGAAGGGCTTATCTTTTATTCTGTTCTTATACATTATACAAGAGTCATGGTGATTTTCACCTCTCCTTTTTACACTTCATCCTTTGGCAAGCACATTGTGTTGGAAAGATCCTGGTATATATATATATATATATATATATATATATATATATATATATATATATATATATATATATATCCAATTGGATGTAAGTTATCAAGAACAATTATTGTTGACATTACCCTTGAGGTAAAAGGTTGGGAGGCAACACTATAAGCCCCTATCTTTCTGTGTGTCCGATTAAAACTTCATACCCATAAGTATCGCGTGAGTGTTAGCAATTGTGAAAGAATAAATGATAGTTGAGTATGTGGACTTGCTGTCTTATATTGACTCTTTCCGATGTTATGATAAATTGCAATTGGTTCAATGACCGAGATCATAGTTTGTTAGCTTTCAATGAAGTTTCTGATTCATACTTTACATTGTGAATACATTGTTACTTTAGCGTAAGATATCATATGACAATGTATGTATATATATATATATATATGTGTGTGTGTGTGTGTGTGTGTGTGTGTGTGTGTGTGTGTGTGTGTGTGTGTGTGTGTGTGTGTGTGTGTGTGTGTGTGTGTGTGTGTGTGTGTGTGTGTTGCGGTTATAAGAATGATCATGATGCCCTCATGTCTGTATTTTATTTTATCGACACCTATCTCTAAACATGTGGACATATTTTTCATTATCGGCTTCCGCTTGAGGACAAGCGAGGTCTAAGCTTGGGGGAGTTGATACGTCCATTTTGCATCATGCTTTTATATCGATATTTATTGCATTATGGGATGTTATTACACATTATGTCACAATACTTATGGCAATTCTCTCTTATTTTACAAGGTTTACATGAAGAGGGGGAATGCCAGCAGCTGGAATTTTGGGCTAGAAAAAGAGAAAATATTAGAGACCTATTCTGCACAACTCCAAAAGTCCTGAAACTCCATGAAAGTCAGTTCTGGAATATATAAAAAATATTGGGTGAAGAAAGCACCAGAGGGGGGCCACCCACCATCCACGAGGGTGGGGGCACGCCCTACCCCCCCTGGGCAAGCCCCCTGCCTCGTGGGCCCCCTGGCAGGCCTCCGGTGCCCATCTTTGGCTATATGAAGTCTTTCACCCTGGAAAAAATCAAAAGGAAGCTTTCGGGACGAAGCGCAACCGTCTCGAGGCGGAACCTGGCGAAACCAATCTAGGGCTCTGGTGGAGCTATTCTGCCAGGGAAACATCCCTCCGGGAGGGGGAAATCATTACCATCGTCATCTCCATCGATCCTCTAATCGGGAGGGGGTCAATCTCCATCAACATATTCACCAGCACCATCTCATCTCCAACCCTAGTTCATGTCTTGTATCCAATCTTTGTCTCAAAACCTCAGATTGGTACATGTGGGTTGCTAGTAGTGTTGATTACTCCTTGTAGTTGATGCTAGTTGGTTTATTTGGTGGAAGATCATATGTTCAGATCCTTTATGCATATTAATACCCCTTGTCGGTGTCAAAACCGGCGGATCTTGTGTAGGGGGTCCCGAACTGTGCGTCTAGGCGGATGGTAACAGGAGACAAGGGACACGATGTTTTTACCCAGGTTCGGGCCCTCTCGATGGAGGTAAAACCCTACTCCTGCTTGATTAATATTGATGATATGGGTAGTACAAGAGTGGATCTACCACGAGATCAGAGGGGCTAAAACCTAGAAGCTAGCCTATGGTATGATTGTTGTTCATCCTACGGACTAAAACCCTCCGGTTTATATAGACACCGGATAGGGTTAGGGTTACAGTCGGTTACAATGGTAGGAGATCTACATATCTGTATCGCCAAGCTTGCCTTCCACGCTAAGGAAAGTCCCATCCGACACGGGACGAAGTCTTCAATCTTGTATCTTCATAGTCTAGGAGTCCGCCAACGGTGATAGTTCGCTATCCGGACACCCCTAATCCAGACTCCTCAAGAGCCCTCGAACCAGGCTTCAATGACGCATTTAATCCGGCGTGCACATTGTCTTCGGCATTGCAAGGCGGGTTCCTCCTCCGAATACTTCATAGAAGATTTTGAACACAAGGATTGTGTCCGCTCGCAAAAAAGTTCCACATACCACCGAGAGAGAATAACCTTTGCACGATCTGCTGACGTATTCCGCGGCGTGACATCACACCACGGCCAGGCCTTTATACGAATCGCTTTTACTGTTCCACCTCGGTAGCGTTTAGCGACGCGGTTTCTTGGCACGCCTTATCGAGCGGAGATCGTGCCCCTTATTCGGGATTCCCATCAATACGGACGTGGGTAACCCAACCGCGCCATTGATTAAGGCGCTTGGGAGATAAGCGAGTTTTACCAGCAGCGGGGACGATAGCCGTCCGTCCATATAAGGGATAAGGATCCACCTTTTCACCTACACCTTCTTCCTCCTTTGCTCATCCATTTCACAAGACTCGAGCTCCAGCGCCCAAGTCCCGACATCCTCCTCAACCTCCTCCAGCCATGTCCGGAGCGGAGGCAAGTGGATGGTCTCCTCCGTCATGGAGGGACAAGTCAAAAGCTGCGGAAGGCCGGATACTTGTCCAGCGACATCACAGACCGGCTCCCCGACGAGGGCAGCTCATTCCACCCCTGTGCCCCATGAGAGGGTGGTGTTCCTCACCCACTTCCTCCATGGACTAGGTTTTCCAATTCACCCATTTGTCCGAGGGCTCATGTTCTACTACGGCCTGGACTTCCACGATCCGCCCCAATTTCATCATCAACATCTCGGCGCTCATCGTCAGGTGCGAGGCCTTCCTTCAGATCCAGCCCCACTTCGCTTATGGCTGAAGACCTTCAATGTCAAGCCAAGGTAGTGGGCGGCCGCCAAGCCGGAGTGCGGAGGTGCCATGGTTGGCAAGATGGCCAAAGTCCTATGGTTCGAGGTCTCCTTTGTGGAGACCATAAAGGGGTGGCAATCGGGGTGGTTCTACATCACCGAGCCGTGCGACTCTCAATGGGCGGCGGCCCTCGAATTCCGATCCGGCTTCCCCACACGGCTCACATCATGGAAAGAGACGGGTCTGACATGGGGTGATTCGGAAGAGCTGTCCGGACTCCAAACCTGCGTCCGAACCCTGGTGGACAAGAATCTTAGGCTTGTCAACGTAGTCCAGGTTATGCTCATCCACCGGACCCTCCCATGCCAACAACGGGCCATCAAATTGTGGGAGTTCGATCTCGCACAGCACCAAACTCTGAAAAGGCTCTTCGACACTACGCATTTAAGATGCCTAGAAGGTGATGTTCAAGGCGCCGAGGTTCTACATCCGCCATCAAGATCGCGGATTCAGCTCGCAGCGCCAAGCTACCGAGGTAAGCTATTTTGCGCTTTACGAGACTCTTGTTTTTCATAGTTTGACTCTATGTGGGATCTAAACTCCCTTACCTTTGACAGGACTGGCGTAACACGTCCAGCTAGGTTAACTGTCCGGCTCCCTTGCCATAAGACCCAGCGGACGCCCGCTCGACGGAGCTGTTGGCTCCGGCACCTCACGTGGTGCCGGAGAAGAAGGCCACGGGGACTCGAAGGAGCGCCCGACGCCAGGTGTTGTCGGACTCATCGTCCGATGACTCTCAAGCGGAATCCCCCCCTGAGGACGGGGAGGAGGAAAAAGAAGCCTCTCCCCCAGCGGGGGTAGAGAAGAAAAGGAAGGCCGCCCCGACTGGGGAGGCCGGAGGATCCAAGAAAGGAAGGACCCTTTCTCCGGACTTCTCCACAAACGCCGACAACGACGAGGAGGAGTGGCCACCAAGGGCCAAGCCCCTGGCGAGATCGTAAGTGTCCGGACTCCGGAATAGCTCATGACTTTTTATTTGTCGCTTAGTGTCTTCTAACACCGAATATAACCATGTAGCCTGCCCAGGGCAGGCTCGCCGCTTGCCGAAGCGGCGGCCTCGGATTCGTCGGATGTGAATAGCACTTCACTTCCGACCGCCCTCTCCTCGTGACACGATTTACACCGCGGTGGAGTCCCAAAGGGGCCCAGCCAGAGGAGGTGGTCCCGAGGCGCCACAAGGCGACCTCCCGGACTCGTGGCGCAAAGGGGTGAGACCCTGAGGGCTCTAAGTCCGCCCTGTGCCGGACTCCGCATCGAACCTTGAGTGGTTCCAAGTCCGGCAAGCGCCCCTTCGTAAGAAGGGCAAGATCGCGACGCCGGTGACCTGGCCCATCCGGAGGCACCGGATAGTTGCTGGAGGCGCTTAACAGCCCATCGACGAGGAGCACCGCACTGTTATGAGTGTGGTGATCCAGAAAGTTCAGTCCACCAAGAGCGGGTTGACTGAAGCCTGTACCAGCCTTCTAACAGGCTTTGAGGTAAGTTTAGAATATGTAAAAATATTACCGCATAGACAGTAGCCCATGATGCTTAGTTCGGTGTTCGGAAAGAAAAACCGGACTAAGGATCTAAAAAGATACACGCAGGAGTCTAACATAAGTATGTCAATATGGGAATTCAGGCTTCGCTGCTGACCTCTGCCGCACTGGCTGCAGAGGTCAATGCATTGAAGCAGAGCCTCGAGCGGTTCGAGAACGAGCTCGGCCTTGCCAAGAAGCAGCTCGAGGACAAGTAAGGTAAGTAATACCTTCTTAAAGTAATACCTTATAGAAAGGATTTGGTTGCGAAAATGACAGGACTAACGTGGGTATTGTAGGGGCCACGAATGAGGTGGCGACCCTAAAGGAAGCGGTGTCCACGGCCGAAAGCAAAGCGGCCGCGGAGCGCACCGAGCGAGAGAAGCAGGAGGCGCGGGTGGCGGAGCTGCAGCAAGAGCTCCGGGCTCTCATGGAAAAACACGAGTGTGGAGCGTGGCTCGAAGACTCGAGAGTCCTTGCTCGCCTCGGCTCTTGAGAGTGCCAAAGCCGCTAAGGCCGAAGCCCAAAAAGCCCTCCAGGAAATTGAATCATTAAAGAAGATAACGGCGGGTAAGGCATTCTTTATGCAAAGCAAGCATGTGAAAGTGGATTATCTATTACTTACCCAAATCCGGAGCTCTCCAGGAGCATTCGCAGATCTGCCCCGTAGTGTGTCTAATGCTGCCGCGTTCTACCGCGCCAAGGAGGGGAGCTCGACGGAAAAGGTGTTCTGGTCTCAAGATGTCGAGGCGGACATCCGGTGCCCCTGAGCGACCAGCTGAAGCAGCTGGTCGAGCTCCACAAGGTCGCCGAACAGGCCATGAAGGGCTTCATAATTCGGCTGTGGCCATTGGAAGCCATGCTTGGGAGCTACTTCGGGCTAGTGCGGCGGCTGGTGGACGCGTGTCCATGGATTGAAGTCATCAAGCGCTCCGTCTGCATTGAAGGTGCCCATCGGGCCCTTGCCCGTGCTAAAGTGCACTCGGGCAAGCTGGATGCTGAGAAGCTTGTGACGGACGGGCCATCAAGGGCAAGGAGCATCGCAAGCCGAAATGTACTATGAGGGCATCTCAAGGGTGCCCGCCTTATAGCGGTGAATGCTCCAAAGATGTAATTTTGAATAGACTCGCATTTGTTATCCTCAGACGCTGAAAACTTGTTCATATCGCTAAGCAACGCCAGAATTTAAAATATTACCTTCATGCGGCCGCTTATCAAATTTGAGAGATGGCAAGTCGTTGGCTTCAGCCCCCATGCCACGAGTGTTGGGGTGATCGGGATAAACTTGAGCGCTCTTGTTCCCATTCTTGGGTCCTTCGAGGGAGGCACTCAACGCAACGAACAAGGCAACCAGACTATAGTGCTTGAACACTCTCACTTAGCCATAGAATTCTATAATTTTAAATTTTGGCGAAGCCCCTATTATTCAGAAGACCGAGTTCGGGGCGCTATCGAGGCCTTGGCCGGACAATGCTGACTCCTCGCTCTAAGCGGCATAAGTCTTTAGGTACCCGAAAAAACCTCTCGAACAGCGACCGGCTCTCGCCCTATCATGACGGTCAGTTTATCTTTCTCCACTGAGGTGCTCAACCCAGCTCAACCGGGGCACAATCGCAGTGGTTCTCCCAGCGCTACCTTAGCCGATATAACGGAACGTAAGGTACCAAAACATGGGAGCCGGGCAAACCCAACTATTGACCCAAGACATGATTTGGAGCCGATGCATATAATGCTATAAGTTCGGGGTGCCGCACTTGTGAAAGTGTTCGGACTTATCACACCATATTTTTGGGGTACTTAAGCCCTTGGTGTATTGGCCGTACCAAAGTGTACGGGTGCAACGTGTCATGAATGAACATATATATAGATAAAAAAGGAGTGCAATAATAGGCAAAAGCTATGTATTGTTTATTCAAAAGGTACTGCAATGAAAGCGAACGATACAAATAGTCACGATAAGCAAGGGATGGGATTATTTGACATGTCCCCTCCGAGGGTAAGCTGCGGATGGTATGTAAAACAGGTATAATGCTCGTAGTAGAGACCACCTGGACACTCGACGTAGCTTTCTGCTTCCCTGGCTGTTGCATCGTGAGTTCGGCAATTCTAGAGCCGGACAGGGCTTCTGAAAAACGGAGTCCTGAAAGTAAGAGAAAAGAAGAAAGAAAAAGAACGACACAATTGAGAGCCCCTGGTGCGGTTGTGTCGCATTCTGGGCGTGCCGTGGTCGTGCCCCTCCCCTTATGCCCATGGTATCTCCAGAGCGTAGTTATGTACGCGTAGTACTGGCTTCGCAATTTCGCGAGGGCTAGGGTTGGGGCCGGATTGCTACGCGTGCTTGGATCGTGCCAGGGGTCTTGTTGTATGTTACTCTGGGCGCGCTTGACGGTGTCCGAACGTTTAATAGCCGGACTCGAGAATTGCTATGAGAGGCTGCTTTGCACCTCCACCGCGAGGGCCGCTGTGTTCTCCTCCGTTCGGAGAGAGCGTTCGTTGTTTCCATTGACCGTGATTACTCCTCGAGGGCCTGGCATCTTGAGCTTGAGGTACGCGTAGTGCGGCACCGCATTGAACTTTGCAAATGCGGTTCGTCCAAGCAGTGCGTGATAGCCGCTGCGGAACGGGACTATGTCGAAGATTAGCTCTTCGCTTCGGAAGTTATCCGGGGATCCGAAGACCACTTCGAGTGTAACTGAGCTTGTATAATTGGCCTCACCTGGTATGACGCCTTTAAAGTTTGTCTTTGTGGGTTTAATCCTTGAGGGGTCTATGTACATTTTGCGCACTGTATCCTGATAGAGCAGGTTCAGGCTGCTACCGCCGTCCATCAGGACTCTAGTGAGGTGGAATCCGTTGATGATTTGGTCAAGAACCAATGCGGTGAATCCGCCGTGACGGATGCTAGTGGGGTGGTCCCTTCGATCAAAGGTGATCGGGCAGGAGGACCATGGGTTGAACTTTGGGGCGACTGGCTCCATCGCATATACGTCCCTTAGTGCACGCTTCCGCTCCCTTTTGGGTATGTGGGTTGCGTATATCATGTTCACCATCCACACTTGTGGGGGGAAGCCCTTCTATCCTCTATTGTTCGGCGGCCGGGGCTCCTCCTCGTCATCGCTATGCAGCCCCTTGTCATTGAGTTCGGCATTTAACTTGCCTGCCTGTTTGAAGACCCAACAATCCCTGTTGGTGTGGTTGGCTAGTTTTTCTGGGGTGCCATGTATTTGGCACGAGCGATCGAGTATTCGGTCCAGATTGGATGGGCCCTGAGTATTTCTTTTGAACGGCTTTTTCCGTTGACCGGGTTTAGAGCCTCTGAATCCGACATTAACTGCCGTATCTTCAGCATTATCGCCGTTAATGCGGCGCTTGTGCTTGTTGTGACGCGACCTGCCATTAATGTCCTTGGTATCCGAACTACCAGGGTTTTTGGTCAAGTTGTTGCTATGAGCTAGCCAGCTGTCCTCTCCCACGCAAAAGCGGGTCATGAGTGTTGTGAGGGCTGCCATGGATTTCGGCTTTTCCTATCCTAGCTTCCGGACAATCCACTCGTCGCGGATGTTATGTTTGAAGGCTGCAAGGGCCTTTGCATCCGGACAATCAACGATTTGATTTTTCTTGGTTAGGCACCGTGTCCAGAATTGTCTGGCTGATTCTTCTGGCTGCTGAATTATGTGGCTGAGGTCATCGGGGTCTGGTGGTCGCACATATGTGCCCTGGAAGTTATCAAGGAATGCGGCTTCCAGGTCCTCCCAACAACCAATTGATTCTGCTGGCAGGCTATTAGGCCAATGCCGAGCTGGTCCTTTAAGCTTGAGTGGGAGGTATTTGATGGCGTGTAGATCATCACCGCGGGCCATGTGGATATGGAGGAGGTAGTCCTCGATCCAAACCGCAGGATCTGTTGTGCCATCGTATGATTCAATGTTTACGGGTTTGAAACCCTCAGGGATTTGATGATCCATCACTTTGTCTGTGAAGCATAGTGGGTGTGCGGCGCCTCTGTATTGAGCTATATCACGACGTAGCTCAAATGAGCTTTGTCTACTGTGTTTGGACCGGCCGGAATTGTTGTATCCGGCGTGACGGTTATCATCGCGTGTCGTGGGGCGCCCACGCGATCCGTAGATCGATCTTGTTTGCCTTGCCTTGTCCTCCAATATGTCTCGCAGGTCTGGCGCGTTTCCCCGTGCCTTGGTACTTCTTGAGCGACACCGGGGTGCGGCTTGAATGGAGGGTCTAGAGGCCTCTCTATCGCGACCACGGGGTGGCCGGTCGTCCGCATCATGCGCTGGTGATGTAGGTTTGGGTGCTGCTTCCTCTAATTGGGGTAGCAGCCTGCGTTTGGGTATCTCTTGAGGCGTTCGAGTTCGTACTCTTGGCTGCAAGGACTTCATCCATCTATCAGCTAGCAAGTCTTGGTCAGCTCTAAGCTGCTGCTACTTTTTCTTGAGGCTGCTTGCTGTGGCCATAAGCCGCTACGTTTAAAACGCTCCTGTTCGGCGGGATCCTTAGGCACGACAAATTAAATGTCGCCGAGGATTGCCTCATCTTCGGAGGAGGCATATAATTATCGTCCTCCACCTCCCGCTGCCGCTCTATCATGAGGGCTGGCTTCTCCCTCCTCTGTGCTGAATCCTGCTGGAGGGTTTTCTTCGCACCGTCAGGGGTATTATTATCTCCCGTGCGGAATCACCGCTTTTTCTGCTGCGGGATTTAGAGCGGCGCCATGATGCCGGGCGCTTGGGCTGTTTCTTGAGGGTCATCCTCCGCTGTTCCATAGCCGTTCCCATCTTTTGGGATGTCCACCATGTATAAGTCGATGACGAGGTGGCCTTCCAAAGGTCCTCGTAGGCGCTGGTTCTTGGTCGTCTCCAGCATCGCCGTCCATACCGCCGATGTCTTTGAGTCGAAGTCGAGCATGTCGGTTAAATCATCGACAGTGGCTACAAAGTGGGTGGTGGGTGGGCGTTGAATTTCTTCGTCATCCGCATCCCAACCTTCCTGACCGTAGTCCGGCCAGGGCTCTCCTGATAAAGGGAGAGACTTTAGTCAATTCAGGATGTCGCCAAAGGGCGAGTGATCAAAGATGTCCGCGGCAGTGAACTCCACGACCGACGCCCAATCGGATTCATTTGGCCGGGGCGCGGGAGGTTCGGAGTCCGGAGAGGAGTCCGGAACCTTGGAGTCACGGGATTCGCAAAGGACAGGGATGGTGTTTGGCTCAATCGCCGTAGAGATCGTAGCCCCCGAGGCGGTGTCCAGCCACTCATCCTCGATCGGCGGAGTTGGCTCCGAGCTAAGGGTCGGAGCAGACGCTGGTGCGGCCTCCAGGGCACTGTTCGGCGGCAGAGCTAGATCGTGCCCATCAAGACAGTGCGACGCGCTTGGCTGTGGCTCGAATCCGTCGAAGATCAAGTCTCCGCGGATGTCGGCCGTGTAATTAAAACTCCCAAACCTGACCTGATGGCCAGGGGCGTAGCTTTCGATCTGCTCCAAATGGCCAAGGGAATTGGCCCATAGTGCAAAGTCGCCGAATACGAAGATCTGTCCGAGGAGAAAAGTCTCACCCTGGACCACGTCGTTATTGATGATCGAAGGAGCCATCGGGCCTAAAGATGACGACACAGAGGAACTCTCAATGAAAGCACCAATGTCGGTGTCAAACCGCGGATCTCGGTAGGGGGTCCCGAACTGTGCGCCTAGGCGGTGGTAACAGGAGACAAGGGACACGATGTTTTTACCTAGGTTCGGCCCTCTCGATGGAGGTAAAACCCTACTCCTACTTGATTAATATTGATGATATGGGTAGTACAAGAGTGGATCTACCACGAGATCAGAGAGGCTAAACCCTAGAAGCTAGCCTATGGTATGATTGTTGTTCATCCTACGGACTAAAACCCTCCGTTTATATAGACACCGGATAGGGTTAGGGTTACACAGAGTCGGTTACAATGGTAGGAGATCTACATATCCGTATCGCCAAGCTTGCCTTCCACGCCAAGGAAAGTCCCATCCGGACACGGGACGAAGTATTCAATCTTGTATCTTCATAGTCCAGGAGTCCGGCCAACGGTGATAGTTCGGCTATCCGGACACCCCCTAATCCAGGACTCCCTCACCCCTCTTATTGTTAACATGAATATGATTTGTGAGTATTTACGTTTGTTCCTGCGGACATGCGAGAAGTCTTGCTATAAGTAGTCATGTGAATTTGGTATCCGTTCGATATTTTGATGAGATGTATGTTGTCTTTCCTCTAGTGGTGTTATGTGAACGTTGACTACATGACACTTCACCATTATTTGGGCCTAGGGGAAGGCATTGGGAAGTAATAAGTAGATGATGGGTTGCTAGAGTGACAGAAGCTTAAACCCTAGTTTATGCGTTGCTTCGTAAGGGGCTGATTTGGATCCATATGTTTCATGCTATGGTTAGGTTTACCTTAATACTTCTTTTGTAGTTCTGGATGCTTGCAAGAGGGGTTAATAATAAGTGGGATGCTTGTCCAAGGAAGGGCAGTACCGAAGCACCGGTCCAGCCATATATCAAATTATCAAAGTAACGAACGTGAATCATATGAGCATGATGAAAATGAGCTTGACGATAATTCCCATGTGTCCTCGGGAGCGTTTTCCTTTATATATGAGTTTTTCCAGGCTTGTCCTTTGCTAAAAAAAGGATTGGGCCACCTTGCTGCACCTTGTTTACTTTTGTTACTTGTTACCCGTTACAAATTACCTTATCACAAAACTATCTGTTACCGATAATTTCAGTGCTTGCAGAGAATACCTTTCTGAAAAGTGCTTGCCATTTCCTTCTGCTCCTGATTGGGTTCGACACTGTGACGCCCTCGATTCAATCTTACACTAATCATACACGCAAATGTGTACGATCAAGATCAAGGACTCACGGGAAGATATCACAACACAACTCTAGACACAAATTAAAATAATACAAGCTTTATATTACAAGCCAGGGGCCTCGAGGGCTCGAATACATAAGCTCGAAACACAATAGTCGACGGAAGCAACAATATCGGAGTACAGACATGAGTTAAACAAGTTTGCCTTAAGAAGGCTAACACAAAAGCAACAACGATCGAAAAGGCAAGGCCTCCTGCCTGGGAGCCTCCTAACTACTCCTGGTCGTCGGCGGTCTCCACGTAGTAGTAGGCATCGGCAGTGGTATCCGGCTCCTGGGATCCGATATCTGGTTGCATCAACTGGAAAGAAGAAGAAAGGGGGAAAAGTGGGAGCAAAGCAACCGTGAGTACTCATCCAAAGTACTCGCAAGCAAGGATCTACACTATATATGCAACATTATCAAAGGAATGTTATATATGTGGACTGGGCTGCAGAAATGCCAGAATAGAGGAGAGAACCTAGTCCTATCGAAGACTAGCATCTTCTAGAAACCACCATCTTGCAGCAACAGGAGGGAGTAGAGTAGCATAAAGTAAAGTAGTAGTAGTGTTATCAACCTCGGCCAGAGATCCTTTCTCGACTCCCTATGAGAAAGCAATCCTAGAGCCATACTATCCGTTTATCTCCTCATATCCAAGTCTCATCTCAAGTATCCAGTTCTAGTTGTATCGATCGGGATACAACTCCATGTGTCCGTTACTATAGGACAGGATATCAATAGATGTTTTCTTCCCTGCAGGGGTGAACCAACTTACCCACCACGCTCGATTATCTCCGGCCGGACACACTTTCCTGGGTCATGCCCGGCCTCGGCCAAACAATATGCCTTAACCCGACCTAGGATTAATAGAGAGGTCAAGTACGCCAGACTAAACCAATGCCCCCAGGGGTCATGGGCCATCGCCCGGGGAACTCCTGCATATTGCGAGGGCGGCCGATGAGCAGACCTAGCTACCTCCTTCAAAAAGTCAGGTGCTTACGCAGTCCAACCCGGCGGGCGCCGCTCAGTCGCTGACGTCTATTAAGCTTCGGCTAATGCATACGACACAGAACGCCCATACTATGCCCACGTGATGGTTAGTGCTATCAGGCCAGAGGCCCCTCGAATCAAATATCCAAATCATAGTGGATTAGGAGCACGCGGTAACAAACAGAGACTCCAAAAGATGTGACCTCGTTGCCCCGTCTCAAGGACTTGCGGCAAGGGCTAGGAATGCCCGGCCACGCCTCATAATTATCTCGCGGGCACCTTCCAGGTCAACCCGTCTACACATCACTCGCGGGTACCCCTCAGGGTCGACCCGCCTTTCCAAGTAACAGTGGTAAAGTCCAAGTATGCGTGTGTCCAAACATTAAGGGGAAAATCCGAGGAATCACCCACGGTGAATTCTACTCGATGTAATCATCAAGGTGAACGTAAGAGGAACCACCCCCGAGGTTCACACTTGAGGGGTTGCACGACAGAGTGGTATCAGAAGTGGTTAAGGCGGAATCACCCTCGATGACCACGACCGAATAGCTACACTACTGTGGTTAACATCGATGTCTTTGTAGAGGTCTCACCCTCGGCACTCGATAGTAACCTAGTAGTGTCAAGCAACTAAGGGGAAAGTGATGTGCGGTGCCTGGGCCTGGTCTTCGATCCCGTTGATCGGGTCTTCAATGGTGAAGCAGGGGCAACAAGGACAAGGTGGGGGTCACTGATGGATCACTAACCAACCTATACTAAGCAGTTTAGGATATGCCGGTACGTAACAACAGCAGGTTACAATAGCAAGCTATGCATCATAATAGGAACAAAAAAACAGTAGCAAAATCTAATGCAAGCATGATAGAATGGAATGGATGTATCGGGATGATCAAAGAGGGGGGCTTGCCTGGTTGCTCTGGCAAGAAGGAGGGGTCGTCAACACCGTAGTTGAATTGGGGGTCGCCGACAGTCTCGGGGTCTACCAGAAACAAGAGGGGGAAGAAACAATGAATACATAGCAAGCAAGTGCATAACAGGACAACAGGCAGAGCTAGACGTGTTCTAACGCGGTGCTACACGATATCGGTGAAGGGGGAAGTCAACCGGGAACGTTTTCCCGGTTCCGTACCTGTGTCAGACAGATGACCTGAGGGGGAAATTTCCATGTTCAGGTAGTTAGAGGCATCTGACAGGTAAACGAATCGCGTGTTCGGATTCGCCTCGTCGTTCTGAGCAACTTTCATGTAGAAAACATTTTCATCCGAGTTACCGATTAATTTCTATGAATTTTCAAAATTTAAACAATATTCTGCAATATTAATAAATCAAAATAAAGCATAATTGCTAGGTGTACCCAGACCTTGTACACAGAAGTGTACCAGAGGGGCTGACAGGTGGGCCAGGTCAACTGTTGACTCAGTAGTCACAGTTGGCTGGTCAAATGTGAATAGTGTGGTGGGTCCCGGCTGTCATTCACCCTTTTTTATTGGAGTTAATTTAAAAAGTTTAATTAACCCAGGGGGCCACATGTCATAGGCATATTAGTGTAATTATGTTGATTAACTAAGTTAATTAATGATCTAATTAATTTGATTAATAACATTTTTTCAAACAGGGGGCGGCCCCACTAGTAAGTGGCACAGGCCGGCCTCTCCTGTGGCTGGGCATGCGTAGACGCAGAGGCGTGCATCGGCCATCAGTGAAGGAGGTCACATACGCCCTGGGTGCGAGGCGAGGCCGAGCAGATAGGGGGCCGCGGCAGGACGGGCGCCAGGGTGGCGGGCGCGGCAGGCAATGGCGAGCGCTCGACGGGATGCAGTAGCGAAGCAGCAAGGGCGCGCGGCAACATGCACAAGGCGCAGGTGCAGCGGCGGCAGATATGGGAAAGGGGAGGACGACCGGGGTCCTCATCGGCATTGGTGAGCAGGGAGGGCGTCGAGGTGCGGGCTGCGGGTTTAGCGGCGGCCGAGTGCGGCCATGGCGGCTAGCACGCAGAGGAGGCGTCAGCCGCGGACAGTAGGGGAGGGCGCGGGCTTCATGGGAGCGACCGGAGGAGCAGTAAATTAACAGGGGCGCGCGCACGTAGGAGAGGGAATCAGGGGGAGGATGGGGTTCTCACCCACGCTGCCGATGTTCGTCGGCGAGGCTCGGATGAGCCGGTGTGGGGGGACACGAGGACGAGGCAGTCCGGCGACGGGCGACGGTGCAGCGTCGGGGCGGCGCAGCGCCGGATCGGGATGTGGCGGAGGCATCCAAGGCGTCGCTGCGAGGGGGCTTCGGGAGGAGGGCGAGGAGAACGGCGACAAGGTGGCTCGGGCGAGGCTTTGGGGTGGTGTCAAGGCCGGGATCGGGAGGACGGTTCGCTGGGTTCGGGGAGGTCGAGCGCCCCTGATCCAGATCGGGTCATGGGGGAAAGAGGAGCGAGGGGAGCGTGGGGGGAGTGGGGTTGGTCGTTAGGGTTTGGGTCAAGGGGGTGGCCTTGTAGGCAAGATTGGGGGCGGTTGGGCCCTCGGTTGACTAGCTGGGCCGGAAGGCCCAGCGCGGGGGAGGGGGTTTTCTTTGTTTTAACTTTTATGACTTGCCTTTAACTTTTCTGTTTATTAAATTTAGCCTCAGCTTTTTATTTCTCTTAGTAACAAATGAGTTTTGTTTTGAACAAAACTTGGCACATAATTTTAACACAATAAAATGAGATGGAACGAAAAGTATTGAGTGAAAGTCAGATGTCTAACCATTTATCGAAATTGAAAAGGCCAATTTTAAATGTTGCTGGACCACTAAATAATTTCCAGGGGTACTTTGGGAATCCAAAAGAGGTTGTTTCCAACATGACAAATATCCAGGGATTATTTGCCACACCTTGAACATTTTTATTTTGAAGTTTGACAAATTTGAATTTTGACTTTAGATTGGATTTGAATTTGAATGGTGATTTGGATTCAAGTGAAGGTTAGCAACAGTAACATGATGACAGGGCACCATTAACAGGGGATTACTGTAGCATGACACTGGGGGTGTTACAAATCTCCTCCACTACAAGAAATCTCGTCCCGAGATTTAAGTGCGGAAGTAAAGACTAACTTCGGGAGAACTGACCCTTATAGGGTTAATTATCTGGTGAACAATTCAGGGAATGAGGCAGAAGTATCTCTCGAGTTGAAACCTAATAAAATATCAAGAGCAAGGTATGAAGGTACGATAGGAATTTCAAGCGAATGGACAAATGATCGATACCTGAAGAGAGTGTGTGAAAGGGGTTCACAACATTGGGAAAAGATCATCTCTCAGACGGTGGCTCGTGACAACACACAAAGCCAAGAGCAAATGATACTTTGGAATCAAGTTTGTACAGGAGAGTCAGGCTTCGGTCCTGTGGAACTGTAGGTTATGGGCCCAACATGTGGGTTAAAAGTAGAAAGAGCGGTGACATGTTACACGGTTATGATAGCAAGCTTTGTCGAAGGATAGTCTGTCAGTTATGTTGGCAACCACGTTGGTACCAAGGGCGAGGGACGAAGAGAACAATATTCCTGCTCGTTGAACGAGGCAGACCAATCGGCAAGGTTCGCGTCCATCGGTGGTTACCGGAATGTCATCAACAATAGTAACAGGGTCTCACTGACAAGGTTGTACATCGGGGAGTTTTATAAGCAAGGAATAATTTCTGCCTATATCATATATATCACAAGAAGGTTAAACAAACCAATGGAAAGGAAAATGAAATTAGCGGATTAATCAGACCAATGGAAAGGAAAATGTGTTTATACACCAGAATTGGGAGTATATCCTTCCCAAGGGGAAGTAGAGCAGGATATACATGATATGACAGCAAGTTCAAAAGCATTTAGATAAAGGGGGTGAGGGAAGAATCATGATATTACCCATACAACGGTGTTTGGATAATAGATCAAGAAACATTCTACAATGTGCTTCCAATGTTATTGTTGATATTCGGAAAACCTCAGTCATGCTTTGAGGTAGCATTAACATGGTGTTCCAAGTAGGGGTTGGAGTTGAAGATCACAAGAAATACTCAAAGAACAATTGCAGGAACAGCAAGGAGTCCAAGGTATAACTAAGACATGATCAATCATGTGTTGGAAAGAAGACAAGGGGGGGTAGTCGATGATAAATAAAATCATCATAGGTTAAGGATTGTATTTCTCACCATGAATTCAATTGTCATTTCAACAAAGGCCAAAATGTTGATGCTGATCGCGACGCCTTTGTCGAGAGGCTCTATGAAGATGCCATCAAGGAGCGATGCCATCAAGCAATAGGAAGGACGAAGCAAAAGGCTATTGGAACCATGAGTACGACACAAAGTCGAAATCAAACTTGTTGTTTAAGGTGAAATGATATGACGAGAAAGATCGATGTAAGCTTATCTTATCATCGACAATTATGCTCTGGGAAGAAGGACCAGGTAGGACAGTTAAAATTTAGCATGATAATGACATAGCCGGCCAGGCTAGGAATGACTAAAACTCGTAAGCAATGAAAATTACTTAGAGTTATAGAATCGGAGTGCGGAACCGATTCAACTGTTTCACTTATCGGTGTCCTCGAATGATTAATTAACTCAGATCCCAGGGGAAATCTGAAATCAGTGAGAAGCAATACTAGATGGAGACTCATAGAAAGTAACACAGTTCTTTGATATTCTCGAGGTACCGGAGGGTAATACTCGAAGGAAGATCAAAATACAGGTTACAGAGATGCATTGATCTACATAAGACAAGTGCTTTAACTTTTCCAAGAAATGGAATTAAAGGGGAACAATCATGGTCAGAACCACGGTTGCCAAAGACCAAACATAGATACATATGAACTTACTATAAGGGGATTATTATATCACAAGAAGCTTCCATGATAAGTTCTACATCGGGTCCATGGGCATGAACACAAGGGTTCAAGGTCGACTCCCACTTCTTCAATGCACAACCTTTCATTCACTCCTCGTTTTCCGAAGAAATTGGAATGTAGAGGATTTATCTGGCAAAGTACCAGAAGAGTAAGACTCGTGAGAACTCTCGGGTTCACACGGATTATGGAAGGCCTAAGTTCAACCCATCGGGGCATTTTTACGAATCTATACAACCATCAGCCAAGCAAAAGATACAAGTTCAAAAGCAGAGTATTGGAGCCAAAGCAGATGATACAATTTACCGAAGGTATTATATATCAGGGAAAAACTCACAAGACTTTGGATGTGAAGGACATTGTCGGATAACAACCCAGCAATGGATCTGGTGATTCACGACTGAGTTGACATGAGTATCAGCAATCAATCAGATGAAGAAGGGGATGCAAAGGCATCGGCTTGTAGAAACGTCTGAATGATTCGATGCTTGGGTACAAAGGAATTATGATTTCAAGACGAAGGATCAGAAGCGGAGTCTCTTATCAAAAGATGAGTAAGTTGAATAGACTTAGAGGTGTACCCGATCATAACTGGATTGGGCAAGAACCAACTCATATATGGAAGGATCTCTGAGCCGGAAAGAAAATTTCCAAAGATTAATTGATGATTGTGAGTATATTCACACACGTTGAATCCATAGGAACATGTAAAGAATATTCCTAGACATATGGAATTAATCCAAATGGAAGCAGGCAAGGAGAATCAAGAGCAATAGGCTGCATAGGAATTTGAAAGATCAGATAGCCTTTTCAGGTATTTTGGAAAGCAAATGAAGAGCTGGGGATGAACGAACCCAAGTTAAGTGAATTATCCGCAGTTCGAAAAGAAGCTGCAAAGAAGAAGGCACAAAGGATTCTTGGAACAATGGAGAGTACAAGTGGTATCTTGTAATAACAGGAGCAACCAGGGATGAAGGTACAAGCGGCAAGGATGTTATTCAGGGGGATTATTGGTGGTCAGGAACTGCAAGGAAGTTGGCACAGGGTCTCGAGAAACATCGAGGAGTATCCGAAGAATCTTCTGGCGAAGCAAGCAATCATCGATAATGTTGGGGCTCTCCGGGAGGAAGTGGGTACGAGAACCTAATGTCAGAGTTAGTAAAATGTTTAACCCGAATAGAAGAGAGATCAGTCCCGGAGTATAGACGAGGAATAAAAGATCTTAATACCACCCAATGGCAACATGGGCCCGTAAGCCACACAACCATGTTAGTAAAAGTTCTTATAGTGACTGGACTCGACTTCGGCCAAGGAGTTGGAAAGGGGGCTACCTACAGACAGTCGGCTCTAATACCAACTAGTGACGCCCTCGATTCAACCGTACACTAATCATACACGCAAATGTGTACGATCAAGATCAAGGACTCACGGGAAGATATCACAACACAACTCTAGACACAAATTAAAATAATACAAGCTTTATATTACAAGACAGGGGCCTCGAGGGCTCGAATACATAAGCTCAAAACACAAGAGTCAGTGGAAGCAACAATATCTGAGTACAAACATGAGTTAAACAAGTTTGCCTTAAGAAGGCTAGCACAAAAGCAACAACGATCGAAATGGCAAGGCCTCCTGCCTCGGAGCCTCCTTACTACTCCTGGTCGTCGGTGGTCTCCACGTAGTAGTAGGCATCAGCGGTGGTATCTGGCTCCTGGGCTCCGATATCTTGTTGCATCAACCAGAAAGAAGAAGAAAGGGGGAAAGGGGGGAGCAAAGCAACCGTGAGTACTCATCCAAAGTACTCGCAAGCAAGGATCTACACTACATATGCAACATTATCAAAGGAAGGTTGTATATGTGGACTGGGCTGCAGAAATGCCAGAATAGAGGAGAGAACCTAGTCCTATCGAAGAATAGCATCTTCTAGAAACCACCATCTTGCAGCAACAGGAGGGACTAGAGTAGCATAAAGTAAAGTAGTAGTAGTGTTATCAACCTCGGCCAGAGATCCTTTCTCGACTCCCTGCGAGAAAGCAATCCCACTGCCATAATATCCATTTATCACCCCATATCCAAGTCTCATCTCAAGTATCCAGTTGTAGTTGTATCAATCGGGATATAACTCCAAGTGTCCGTTACCGTAGGACAGGCTATCAATAGATGTTTTCTTCCCTGCAGGGGTGCACCAACTTACCCACCACTCTCGATTAACTCCGGGTGGACACACTTTCCTGGGTCATGCCCGGCCTCGGCCAAACAATGCAACGCAACCCGACCTAGGCTTAATAGAGAGGTCAAGCATGCCAGACTAAACCTATGCCCCTAGGGGTCATGGGCCATCACCCCGGGAACTCCTGCATGTTGCGAGGGCGGCCGGTGAGCAGAACTAGCTACCTCCTTCAAAAAGGCAGGTGCTTACGCAGTCCAACCCGGCGCGCCGCTCAGTCGCTGACGTCTATTAAGCTTCGGCTAATGCATACGATGCAGAACGCCCATACTATGCCCACATGATGGTTAGTGCTATCAGGCCAGAGGCCCCTCGGATCAAATATACAAATCGTAGTGGATTAGGAGCACGCGGTAACAAGCAGAGACTCACGAAAGATGTGACCCCATAGCCCCGTCTCAAGGACTTGCGGCAAGGGCTAGGAATGCCCGGCCACACCTCGTAATTATCTCGCGGGCAGCCTCCAGGTCAACCCGTCTCCACATCACTCGCGGGTACCCCTCAGGGTCGACCCGCCTTTCCAAGTAACAGTGGTATAGTCCAAGTACCCGTGTGTCCAAACATCAAGGGGAAAACCCGAGGAATCACCCCCGGTGAATTCCACTCGATGTAATCATCAAGGTGAACGTAAGAGGAACCACCCCCGAGGTTCACACTTGAGGGGTTGCACGATAGAGTCGTATCGGAAGTGGTTAAGGCGGAATCACCCTCGATGACCACGACCGAATAGCTACACTACAGGGTTAATATCATGAGTGCTGTAGAGGTCTCACCCTCGGCACTCGATAGTAACCTAGTAGTGTCGAGCAACTAAGTGGAAAGTGATGTGCGGTGCCGGGGCCTGGTCTTCGATCCCGTTGATCGGGTCTTCAATGATGAAGCAAGGGCAACAAGGACAAGGTGGGGGTCACTGATGGATCCCTAACCAACCTATACTAAGCAGTTTAGGATAAGCCGGTAGGTAAAAACAGGAGGTTACAATAGCAGGCTATGCATCAGAATAGGAACAAACAAAAACAGTAGCAAAATCTAATGCAAGCATTAGAGAATGGAATGGACGATATCGGGATGATCAAGGGGGGGCTTGCCTGATTGCTCTGGCAAGAAGGAGGGTCATCAACACCGTAGTTGAACTGGGGGTCGCCGGTAGTCTCGGGGTCTACCGGAAATAGGAGGAGGAAGAAACAATGAGTACATAGAAAGCAAGTGCATAACAGGACAACAGGCAGAGCTAGACGTGTTCTAACGTGGTCTACACGATACCGGTGAAGGGGGAAGTCAACCGGGAATGTTTTCCCGGTTCCGGACCTGTGTCAGAAAGATGGTTGGAGGGGGAAAGGTCGTGTAGTTAGAGGCATCTGACAGGTAGACGGACTGCGTGTTCGGATTCATCTCGTCGTTCTGAGCAACTTTCATGTAGAAAACATTTTCATCCGAGTTATCGATTAATTTCTATGAATTTTCAAAGTTTAAACAATATTCTGCAATATTACTAAATCAAAATAAAGCATAATTGCTAGGTGTATCCAGACCTGGCACACAGAAGTGTACCAGAGGGGCTGACAGGTGGGCCAGGTCAACTGTTGACTCAGCAGTCATAGTTGACTGGTCAAATGTGAATAGTGTGGTGGGTCCCAGTTGTCATTGACTATGTTTCTATTGGAGTTAATTTAAACAGTTTAATTAACCCAGGGGGCCACATGCCATAGGAATATTAGTGTAATTAGGTTGATTAACTAAGTTAATTAATTATCTAATTAATTAATTAATTAATTTTATTAATAACATATATTTTTTTAAACAGGGGGCGGCCCCACTAGTAAGTGGCACAGGCCGGCCTCTCCTGTGGCTGGGCATGCGTAGACGCAGAGGCGTGCATCAGCCATCGGCGAAGGAGGTCACATCCACCCTGGGTGCGAGGCGAGGCCGAGTAGAGCGGGGTCATGGCGAGGCGGGCGATGGGAAGCCTTGGCGGGCAACGACGAAGCGCCCATGAGGCTGCAGATGGCAAGCAGGCAAGGCGCGTGCAACAGCACGAGGGAGTGCAGGCTCTGGCAGATATGGGGAAGGGGAGGATGACCCGGGTCCTCACCGGTGTTGAAGAGCAAGGAGGGCATCGAGGCGCGGGCTGCGGGGTTGGCGGCGGCCGAGCGCGGCCATGGCAGCTAGCACGCAGAAGAGGCGGCGGCCGCGGACAGTAGGGAAGGGCGCGGGCTTCATGGGCACGACCGGAGGCGCGGTAAAGTGACATTGGGCGCGCACGTAGGAGAGGGAATCAGGGGAAGGATGGGGTTCTCACCCACACTGCCGGTGTTCGTCGACGAGGCTTGATAGAGCCGGCGTGGGGGGAGACGAGGACGAGGTGGTCCGGCGACGGGCGACGGTGCAGCATCGGGGCGGCGCGACGCCAGATCGGGACGAGGCAGCGGCATCCGAGGCGTCGCGGCGAGGGGGGCTTCGGGAGGAGGGCGAGGATAACGGTGACGAGGTGGCGGGGTGATGCTGGGGGTGGGCGCCAGCGTCGAGGATCGGGGAGGACGGTTCGTTGGGTTTGGGGGGTCGAGCTCCCCTGATCCAGATTGGGTCGTAGGGGAAACAGGAGTGAGGGGAGTGGGGGAAGTGGGGTTGGTCGTTAGGGTTTGGGTTAAGGGGGTGGCCTTGTAGGCCAGAGTGGGGGCGGGTGGGCCGTCCCGTTGGCTAGCTGGGCCGAAAGGCCCAGCGCGGGGCAGGGGTTTTCTTTGTTTTAACTGTTATGACTTGCCTTTTAACTTTTCTGTTTGTTAAATTTAGCATCAGCTTTGTATTTCTTTAGTAACAAATGATTTTTGTTTTGAACAAAACTTGGCACATAATTCTAACACAATATAATGAGATGGAACGAAAAGTATGGAGTGAAAAGGAGATGTCTAACCATTTATAGAAATTGGAAAGGCCAATTTTAAATGTTGCCGGACCACTAAATAATTTCCAGGGGCACTTTGGGAATCCAAAAGAGGTTGTTTCCAACATGACAAATATCCAGGGATTATTTGCCACACCTTGAACATTTTTATTTTGATGTTTGAAAATTTTGAATTTTGACTTTAGATTAGATTTGAATTTGAATGGTGATTAGGATTCAAGTGAAGGTTAGCAACAGTAACATGATGACATGGCACCATTAACAGGGATTACTGTAGCATGACACCAGGGGTGTTATAGACACTCTTACTTATTGAAAGGACTACGATAGTACCCTATACTTGTGGGTCATCAGTACACGTGGCATCTTAGATCTGGACACTACGTGACGTACACCGTCAAGGTCCACGGTGTAGGAGGTCAGGGCGGACACAACCTCTCACTGCATCCGCCATTTGAAGAGGCGCGCCGGCCCAGGGCGTTGCCCACTACACTCCCTACTGTACCCGCCTCCTCGCTACATTCAAAAACCTACATGTATATTAAACCCGCATGGAATGCAAGAAAGCAACTCTGGCCACAGACGTCCATTCAGGAGCAGGACGCCGGCCAAGATCCTCCTTCCACCATTTTGTCCACTCTTTGGGCGGCATCCGACGAGCAAGAAGAGCAGCTCTCTGGCATAAAAGCCATCTGGGTGGCCCACTGCCAAGCAGTTACGAGCGAAGCAACTCGCTGCTCCACCTATCTCGCGTAGCCCGTCGGAGGCAATTGCCGCACTAAGCCAGCGCGTGGTTCCGCGGCTGGCCTCTCCAACATAGCTCGAGGAAGAGTGCTGACTTGCTCCATGCCGGCTTGTCGGGGCGCATGGCGGCACGTGCATCGTCGCTGCCCTCGACGCCGTCGCATCGTACAACACCTCCAGTGTCTGCGACTGCGCCATCCGCAGTTGACGCGCGCGTAGCCGCGACATGCAGGCAGAGAAAGAAGCTGTCGCGGATGTCGACGAGGTGAAGCGGCTACGTGGATGTCGACGAGGTGACGACCAGCATGTCCCTACCCGCTGCCATTATCGAGGAGAAGTAGAACGCGGGAGGCCGTCGCCGATTGTATCCCATGAAGGCCATCACCGAGGTGACGACGACGAATACAGCTGGTGTCTTGCATGATTCTTCTTCTGCCGGATGCTGGAGGAGGACAAAGAGATCGGGCGGCGACCATTTAGATTAGGTATATTAATTCTACCAGGTTGGTTGTAATGGTAGTATCATAAGTATTATCATGCATGCCAACTAGTAGGCAAATTTGATTAGGCGGCGTAGAAGTAAATGAAGAAAGAGAGGGTTGAGTATCATATTATGATACCATATGTAATTAAGTTACTCCCACTGTGGTTAGTCTTAGGCCTTGTTCGGTTCAACCTCCTCCCAAGGGGTTTGAATAGGAATGGAGGGGAATTTGTCTTGTTCATGATTTAATCCCCCAAAATCCTTGTTAATATGTGTATATTGTGGGCGTGTTATTTGAAACCTCATTTTGCCGTGCTACGACCAGTGTGAATGTCTGCATGCAGTACACCATCCTCTAATTTGGTGGATGCCAAGCCGGCCCGAAAAGGAGCTATAACCTTTTTTCAAGTTAAAAAATGTTACCGATAAGGAGTTAAGCTGGAGGCGTATCTACTTTTCTTTCGAATGGGCAATAAGCTGGAGAGCTAGAGTGTCTCAATGGGCTGCCTCTAGTGTTAAGGCCCTCCAGTACGAAACACGGGCAACCGACTGGGCCGATACAAAAGCCTATCCATCTTATAGCCCATTTGTTATTGTTTCTTGCAAGGAGAAGCCCATATTTCTTGAAGAGGGGGCAATCCCAGAAAAACCCTCCTTCCTCCTCGCTTCCACTTATACTGCAGCTCGCTGGACTCTCCCGCTTCCGTCGCCCCCCAATTCCCATTGCTCCCCATCTTCTTCACTCGTACAGAAAACCCCCACTCACCTTCTTCCTCACTCGTACAGAAAACGCCTGCTCCTCTTCTTCCACTCCTATGGAAAACCCCAGCCCTCCTTCTTCCCCACTCGCACTGCCACTAGGCTCATCTCTGGCTACTCTGCTCAAACCTGTGAGCTCGGCGCGACGCCTGCAAGGAAAATGGAGTTGGCTGGCCCAGCGCCAAGAAGATGAGGCTCCCGCTAGTAGCAACGCTGGTTGTAGATCCCGCACCCGGTAGCGTGGGGAGAAGCGGCGAGCCCCTCCCCCCCACCCGGATGTAAGGAACCCATAGAATCCCCGGTGGACCGCATCAGCAATCTCCCGGATGACATCCTTGGGGAGATCATCTCACTTCTCCCCACCAAGGATTGCTGCCGCACGAAAGTCCTCTCAACTCGGTGGCACCCGATATGGCACACCGCGCCCCTCAATATCGATTGTCATCAAATTTCTGTCCTTCCTTAATTTGATCTCCGCTCACCTATAGGGCCCCGTTCGACGCCTCTGCATCCCGACATGCTGCCTGCTGTCCATACCCGATAGGGTGGACACCTGGCTGACATCCCCTGAATTCAAAAAACGCCAGCAGATTGAGCTATACCATTACAACAAAAGTTTCATACCATGAACCAAACACCAAGAATTTGTGCCCACACCACCGTTGTCCATCTCGTTGTTTCCCTCCTGTCTCCACACCGCAACCTTTGCCCAGTGCCATCTACCAGACAATCTGGTAGAAGTGCTTCGACTCCCACTGCTAAAAAAACTTTCGCTTGTGGAGGTTTATCTGTCGGAGGCCTCACTGCACAACATTATCCACTCGAGTTGCCCTGCCTGGAGCGCTTGCTGATTGTTTTGGGAGTAGAAATCCCTATTAGTTGTCCCCAAATAAAGTCGCCTCACCTTAAAGGCATTAGAATTTGTTTTCAAGGACAACAGCTCATCAGCGAAGATGCCCCTTCACTTCAAAGGTTGCTCCTTCATTATTGTTATAAACCTTGGCAAATTAATGTCGTCTCTGAGCCCAAACTAGAGAGGTGTAATTCATGATCCGTTTAATGATCACAAGAAGTTGGTGTTTGGCTCCTCACCTTTCCATGTACCGTATAGTATCATCTACACATTTGTAATCATAAGCTGCCTTTTTCATTTGTGCGCATAAGTTTTATATCATCTTGGAGTACACTTTGGGTACTAATATTATGTTATATGCTCAATGAAGGGTTCGTCCATGGATAGCCTATCAATGCTGCTGGATTCTGTCAAGATCTTATATATCGGAATGTTTAGTTATGATCTGAACATAATTATTGGCTTGCTGCGATGCTTTCGATCTCTAGAGAATTCATATATAAAGGTGATGATTTCATGTACTAGAATTAACCATTCAGCGGTTGCTGTTGCGACATACTCTTTTTTCAGACATTAACTGTTTCAATCTTCATGTCTACCTAGGCACTAACACATGGAGAAAAACGTATAACCAATCGATGGCGTAATAAGCACCAGGGATTTTCTCAATTCTCATGACATTCGTTTGAGGACAATAACGATGGAAGGACATGCATCCAACTAGGCAAACAGAAGCTTTGTCACCTTCTTCACGTTGAATGCGAGGTTACCATTGTCCATGAGGCTTAAGTTTTTCAGCAAGAGATTTCTCATGGACGAACATGTTGAACAGCAAAAAAAGAAGTTTCAGGTGGACAAATGGACTTCTGAACGTGCTCGACTTCTATTTACAAAACTTGTACTCATCCTCCAATAAATGTTTTGCACAGGATGTTGATTTTATGGATCACACCGATCCATCTGTTTGTGACTGTGAAAAAGAGTGGTTGATGTTATTGCCATGTTCAATCTAGGTTTTCTCTAAATTTGATGAACAATTAATCCTTGGGCTTTTTGTACTGTTTGTAAACTTGAGTTACATGTTGTTGCCCTTGTACTCCCCTCCGCCTGCCACCTCATTGGCGCACCTTCCACTGCTCCTAATCGTTCCCGTCCGAGGCCTCGCCGTCGTTCTCCGCCTTGGTTCGCTCGCTGTGCCCGCCGCCGTCTGGCGTTGTCAACATGGTACGAATCAGGAGATGACTTTACATGAAGAGGCTGACTGTAGGGATCCACCAGGCTCATTGCATTACGCAAGCAGGTGCCTCGTTGTTACAAGCCAAAAAAATACTTCCTCCTAATTGTTTGACAACTAGGTCCCACACCATTGTCAATGTAGTCAATAAACGAGAAAATTACCCAATGAGCGGATAACACCAGGGACGCAACAGCTCGCCCAGTTGTTTTTTAGTTTTAGAGACGGAGCTCAACTGCGCACTGTGCGGGGGCTATGGCCCATCTAGCCCACACCTACGCTTTTATTTAAGCACATGACGAGCCCAGTTGATATCTTTTTTCTTTCTGAAAATGGCTAACCCAGTTTTTTTGGAGAATACCCAACCGAGGCCTACTTGCTTTTCTCAGCCCTGCTGGGCTGCGAATCTTTCAAGACAAGGAGGGATGTAAGTAGTAAGAAACGGGCTTCCCCAGAAATGGGCTATAAGATCTAAGAAATGGGCTGTAAATTTTTAAACCAAAGCCAACCGGCAATTACATTAAAATATCGTTTTGTCTGGATTTCTCTACTCTTATAAAAAGCAGAATTGGTGATGATGGTGTGCCTGCCATCCTGCAATATAGGCCGTCCGATCTATATCTAACGGATAGGAAGGAAAGTATGACAATTTAACCGCACTCCTCTCCACTTTTGCAGATACGGCCTTCCCTTGTTCATCATTTTCTCCCACAAGATAAACTACTCATACAAATGCATCTTCATTTTTCGTGCAACGCACGGGCATCTTGGTAGTAAATATTTTAAATTTCATTATTTTTTGAAGAGAAATTTTTTTAATTTTTTTGATATAATTTTCTAAAATTTATTTTTAACGTGACTCAAAATTTCGTGATTAAAAGAGTTCAGACCGCACTGCAAAGTTTCGTTGAATTTTGTAGCAGTGCCCTGAATATATGGTCTGTAAAGCTCATAAAAAGAATATGGGCTTTGAAATATCCTTAAGAAATAGAAATGGGCTATAAATTATTGAAAATAATGGCGAATGGGTTGTATGCTGTTTTCCACAGATTTGGAGGCTGACTTCTGGGCCTACGAGGTTGATGATGACACTGTCCTAAAAAAGGGTTAACGCGTACGCAAGGCTTTGTCAACTTAGTCAACACAGAGCAGTGACTGTAGGATGTCCATCCAACAACACCCGTGCTTGTTCAATCTCTGATCTTCCTACTACATCCGCCAAAACCAGTGCCGGCGGAACTACCTGCTCCCTCCTCTCGTGGCCGGCTGTGCTGCCGCCAGGCCATCCCTCTACATGCCCGCACATCTTGTTATTTTCCGGCGGCGTCAGCCTCACCCCGCTGCTGACCAGCCAGTGCTCATACTCCCCTCGACATGGGCATCCACTGTCGCGTCTTCCCCGGCTCCGTGTCGTCCCCTTCCTAGGCCTCCCCGTCATCTGCCGCCATGGTGCTCTCGGCGCGGCGTGGTCAACATGGTCAACGAACGACATCCATCAGAAGTAGACCGTACGTGGAGAGGCAGACAGCTGGGTCCACGGCTGCACGCAAGGAAATGCCTCCTTATTACATGAAAAATAATGATTCCTCCACCTGACAGCAGGGACCCATCGGACGGCCACCATATTTTGCAAAAAAAAAATGTTTCCCCCCTGACTGCTGGGACCCACCAGCTACATCTTTGCACGCAAGGAAGTACCTCCTTATCCTCCCTAACATTCGGGACCCACCTGGTCGAAGCATATGTAGCATTGTCATTCTCGTCGCGAACGTGTACGTACATACTAGTCGATCGGTCGCTCTGCAACGATGAACCGTGGCCGAGTAAGTAGCAGCACATGTCATAGTAGAGCCCCCCACATAGAAGTTCAGGCTGTCCCGTCTAAATCGTGTACATGTACATACAATCACATGCCAAAAAATACGGCCACCTACGTACATACGGGCGGGGTCTCCAACGCCTACTCGCGCATACGTACAGCCAGGGCTTGTGTACATAGAGAGGCAGTGACAGCGTCCTGTTCATCGGCAGCCAACCGGCTGGGTCGGAACGGAGAAACTGCGTCATCGTGTTCACCAGGAGGCAACATAATGCTTCGTGTTCATCGGGATCCAACCGGCTTGGACGGAATAGCCGATCGAAGCGAGCCCTAGTGTACTGCAGAATGGAGGAAACAACCTTGTGTTCGACTGCCTACGGTCGAAATGGGATCCTGCTCACCAGGAGGGGTGTGGGGTACCGCAAAATGGAGGAAACTGAGGTCGAAACGGGGTCCTGTTGATCGGGAGGGGTGTGGCCTACTGCAAAACAGAGGAAACAAACTTGTGTTGGAGCGCTACGGTTGAAACGGGGTCCTGTTCATCAGGAGGGGTGTGGCGTACCGCAAAACGGGACACCACGGGCTACTATTCATTTCCACTGTCGACCTCCTCCAGCCTCGACGGGCTACTGTTCATCCACCGTCGACCTCCTCCAGCCTCCACCTACGACTATTCATCCGCGGGCTCCTGTTCGTCCATCCTCCACCGCTTCTCCACCAGCTATTGTTCAACCAGCCCTCTACACGGGGTCCTATTCAACGACCCCTCCATCGGCTACTGTTCATATAGTGCTCCACTGGCTACTGTGCAACCACCACCAACCGGCTCGATCGATCGGGGTCCTGTTCATTCAGGGGCAACGGGCAATACTACCACGAGGTCCTGTTCATCCAACCCCTACCGGGAACTGTTCATCCAACCCCCCCCCCCCCACACACAATAACGCTCACTATTCATCAAGAGCCAGCAGGTTCAATTGGCTTCAGTTAGCAGCAGTAGGGAAGGAATCGCTCGATCAGGTTCAGTTAACAGCCAGGGATCGATCGATCACTCAGGTTCGGTAATGTGTAGCCTGCAGTGCAATCGGTCGGGTTCAATAGGCGAACGCCTCGCTCGGGTTCAGTTAGAGCCCAACGCCTCGCACCCAATCGCGTACGTGTACGGGAGAAACGCGCATCGCTCGGCCCCAACCACCCACCATAACTGGGAACTCCCCGATATTTTCCTCGCTGTCGCTTCTACCATGGTTTTTCCGTCATGGACGGCCCAAAGAATGTCATGCAGCTGCGTCTCCGGCCCGTCCAGGAGGAAGAGCTCATCTTTTGTCATGATTTTTTTCATAGATGTAGGAGCCCACCACATCTATGATGATACCTGGTTTTTCACAATTATCGTCACAGAAGTGTCATAAGCATGATAGAAAAAAATTCGTTCGGCCCAAAATGTCACAGATGTGTCATTTTTTGTAGTGATATGCTCTGGAGAGATATTGTCCGGTTGAGCTTTTGGGAAGGGTGAGGGTTGTGAGATAGAGCATGAGAGATGATCCAGTCACAGACATGCATATATATTCTGTGCGTGGGAGGAAGCAAGGTCAATAGATTACATAGATAAAGGGAGAGAGATTGAGCTAGTGTGGGTCGTCATGCAATCGAAAGTGTGAAACGGGTTGGAGAGAGTGACCTAGATAGACAATGTTTGTGAGAGAGTATACAATATGAAGATGTCAAATTGGGCTTAAACATGGAGATATATCGTTTGTGTCTGAGAAAGAGTGAGGTCAATCGAGACATACATAAAGAGAGTGAGTGAGAGAGAGAGAGAGAGAGAGAGAGAGATTGAGCGAGCGTGGCCCACAATGAGGTTGAAAGAATGGGGGCGGCTTGGATGGACTGGCCTAGATAGACAATCTGCGTGAGAGAGTATAGAGCAAGGTCAATCGTGACTTAGAGAGAGCAAGACTGAGCGAGTGTGGGCCGCCATGCGGAAGAAAGAGTGAGGCAGTCTCGAGAGAGTGAACTAGATAGACAATGTGCATGCATGCGCACAAGACCGGGGGTCTAGATAGGCAATGCATGTATCTAGCGAGAGAGGGTGCAAGGGAGAGAGAGAGCTCGACATGGAGTGCAATGGCGGGTGTGTGAGAGAGATACATTTGGTAACAGAGTGGAAAAAGGAGGTTGTGTAGTTGAGAGAGTTAGCGATCGAAACATGGAGAGAAAGAATGAACGTGTGTCGGAAACCAATAGCTTTCTAAGGTGGTTAGGAGAGGAAGATTGATTGATATAGGAAGTATGTAGCGTATGTGCCGAGGGGTGGGGCTAAAAACAACATTTGAATGTAGATAGTAAAAGAATTAATATCGTCATTTCAACTTAGTGTACATTGTAAGATTTGAATTGAGGTCCATGCATATGGCTTTTGTAATTATTTCGAATTCATGCCATACTAGGTTTGGAAAAGTTTACATTGACTCGATTGTTGTGCTATTTTGTAGGTCAAATGTTTGAATCCATCCGAAATTTCCTCACTATCATGGTGTTCATCTTATACATATGAATTTGTATTAAAAAAGTAGCGTTGATACCATGAAATGCGAAATCCACGGTTAGAATTGGAGATCGCTATGTGACACACACTCTAATTCAAATAATTCCTCATTAATTAATTAATAGTATCTCGTTTCGGATGACTAATTATTTGCAAGGAAAACACGGGCATGTAATACATATAGATTCGTTTGCAAATGAAAGAAGATTCGTTTGCATTCTCAAACGTAGGCGCACTAGGCAGACCACGGTCGTGTTGTGGTGGTCGCGTGTGTCGTACGGACGCTACCACCCAACCACCCACCCTCCCTCCTCCCCGCCCTCAAAAAAAGAACGACGGCAAAGCAAGTTCGTGCTTCCACGTTACGGATTGAAATATCTGACGGCCCCAATTCCAGCCCCGCAAAATCTCCCTTCTTCACCGTCCCCTTCTGTGCCCAGAGCGCTCAAATCCCTAATTCATCGCCAACCCAAGCAAAGTTCTAATCGCCCCTCGTCTCGTCTCTTTCCCACCTCTGTGCGAGACGACGATGACGGTCGCCCTTCACCACCGCAGCAAAGCTACCTCATCTACGCCATCGTCCACCGCAATGGATGGTCCACCGACAACGTTGGCCGCCACAACCGACGTGCCTCACAGACACCGACTTCCACCACATTAGGTGCGCTTCACCGACGTCGTCTTACACCTCACCAGGGCTACTTCACCAAGCACATCGTCGCATGTCCCCCGAGGTCGTTGGGGCTTCACCAACTGTCTCGTCCACCACATCGTAGCACTTCGCTGCCACCCAAGATCTGCATCCATGCGCGACCAATCAACGCTAGCGCATCACCCTCAACGGCTCTGAAGTGACCCGCACTCTAGCTAGGCGAGCATGCCCAAACGTCAGCCCGAACTAGGTATCCACATATCACTCCCTTGTGCACTATGCCGACGATGTTTGGAAATCCTTTTACTGCTATCTTAGCTTACACGCCTATGCAACTCTGACTCTAACTCTTATTTCTTCTGGAGATATCATCTGAAACAAGCAAAATCATTTTCCAGTCAAGCATTACGACGCTACGGGATCTGGTACACATCCTGCACACCGGTATAACCTTGTAAGTACATGTCCTCCACTACAACAGCAAGGTCAATTCCTCTTATTTGATCAACCACAAGGGGATGCAAGGAGCACAAGGCATGCACATCCAAGCAAGTGGTAACATGGACTTGTACATGGAACATCCCAAGCGCAAGCAGAACTGCAGTGAGGCTGTACAACAAACTAGCGTAAGTTCCTGCATTTCATTTAATTTGTGCTGGCATGCGTGTATGATTTGTGTGAAGTGGCGAATCAACGAATTCAAGTTACCAGGGCCGAAAATTTAACTTAAAAAATACGAAGGCACTTGCATTCAGGAAATCAACATAACATGAGAAATGTGAAGCTACATGCACTTTGAAAACCAGCTAATGATCCAAAGTAGTTCCAGATTATAAAACACTAAATGATGTAACCACCAAAAAACACAAAATGCAACATGGTGTACAAGGACTACTAACATGGACTGTACCTGCTTGAATTATTCGTTCTCTGGCTGAAAATATCAAAGTGTAATTGCACCTATAACCAGTGCGCAAACTACATATCAATATATCTATCCTGCCCAAGTATGCCAATATTTTCAAACAACAGATTAGAAAAGTATTTATGCTACATTGTCATGATACGGGGACTTTCTGGTAGATGGCCTCGATGTTTCCTGAAGCCATGAAAATGTACTATAATTGGCTTGTCATCAATTGCTGCAAATCTTTATCTATCTCAACATAGCAAATCATCATTAGACACTAAATCCATCAGTGGGAGCTTGCAAAATGCTTGCATTAGATCCCTCATTAGACACTATATGTTCATCACTAGGAGCAATGTTTGCATCAAATCCTTCATTAGCAGTCTGTTCATTAAACACTTCAGGCTCAAGAACAACATGAGCTTGTAAGTTTGCACCGGAAACTTGATTAGACACATCAGGTTCAGTCAGTTCCGTATCGATTGGGGAAGTTATAAAATAAGTAGAAATTGGTTTCATTTTCTTATCAATTCCCTACATACAAGCAGTTTTACAACACCGTCAGGTTTATCTATTGGCCAGAAATTGAACAGTTGAATTAGATATAATCAAGGATGTGATGTACCAGCTCGTTGTGCATGCTCCTCTTGCAAGTTGTGACTATCCATTTGCACAAGCTCGATGCCATGCCCCTGCTGCCGCCGCTGCCTCCAACGCAGACTACACCCAGGGTTGGATCTTCATCTTCTTGTCCTTCCATTCGCTTGAAGCCCGGCGACCATGTCGGTGTACCAAAAGAGGGGTGCACTTTTCGTACCCCAACACCTGTGCACGGGCAGTCAGAGCCGCGCCCACGGTCGCACCAAGCAGAGCAAGGGAGGTAAGCCAAGGTAAGACCAAAAACCACAAGAAGCGGAGAGACGGAGCAGGCTCCCCGGCAAGACCCTTGCCGGGGACAGCTTTGGCTGCCCCGGCAAGACCCTTGCCGGGGCAGCTCGCCCCACACCAACAGAGCGGGTCAACCTTGAGCCCACAACTTCTAGCGTAATCTACTATGTTGAGGCAAGGGCTCGGGAGACACCTCCTTGGTGGCATGCAGATCTTCGACAAGACAAATAAAGCAACGACAAGGACCAAGGCCACAAGGATCGGATGGGCGAAGCAGGTTTTCTCGGCAAGGACCCTTGCCAGGGCAGCCTCAGCGGCCCCGGCAAGACCCTTGCCAGGGCAGCCCGCCCACGCCAGCCGAGCGAGCCACCCTTGAGCCCACCAATGCTCAAACAAACGCATTGGGACAGGGCTCGGGAGGCACCTCCATGGTGGGATGCAGATCTTTGTGAAGACAAAGAATAATCAAGATCAAGTGAGGATAGGGAGGAAATCATCCTCGCTGAAGAAACCCACAAGACCCACGGCAAGGTCCTTGCCGGGGACGCCTACGCGCCGCGGCAAGACCCTTGCCGGGCCACCCGGCAAGGCCCTCGCCAGGCGCGCCAGCAGGGCCACTGCCAGGCCCGCACGAACCAAGTTTCCACCGCCGTTCGCATGCAGCTGCCGACCCAACCAGCTGGGTAGGCACCTGCATGGCAGCATGCAAACCTTCCTGGAGGCTCCACCACCGCGCCACCTCAGCTGCCTGCCTGCCTACATGGCACCGCATGCATCGCTTGCTAGGGCGCGTGTCGAAGCAAGGAGGAGCGGCGACAGATGGGACGGGCCTCGCTCCCGTCCCCAATAAATCGAAGGGACACCTAAGCCTCACATTAAATGCATCTTGTCCTGTAATACTAGCGATAGACTCGCGACACTGTAGCACTTTCCACCTCCTGTGTGCCACTGTGGCAGCCCCTTTCGCCTATAAAAGGAGGCCCGTGGCACACAGAGAAAGGATTCGGCTCTTTAGAACCTCGCAGCACCTAGAGCTATTTCGAGAGCTAAAGAACACTAAATACATCCACCAAAGCAGGATCGTAGGGTTTTACGCACCTTTGCGGCCCGAACCTGGGTAAAATCCCTTTGTGTTGTCTGCTGGTCCTGCTCTTCTCACGATCCCCGCGCCCCACAACCGTAGAAGGGATTCCAGTGATCCCATAGGTGTCGTTTCCCACCGACATCTTTGGCGCGCCAGGTAGGGGGCGCTATTGTGAGAATCCGGTCCAGCAGTCGACCTAGCTGTTCTTCATCGCCCCGGCCCCTGCGGAGAAGTCGACCAAGGAGGCGGCGCTGCCCGTGGCGCGAAAGACAGCGAGGCGGCGACGAGAGAGCTAAGTCATGCTGAACTTTAAGTTCTTCTCTTTAAACATAAGGTTATTATCCTCGACGGTTCAACCTATGTATGGGAAGCCTGTACGCAGAGGGGCCCTCCTGCGATTGGCAACGCCTTTGTTCTGTTTCGAGTCCGCTCAGCAGTTCAAGCGGCCGCGTCGAGAGCGGCAGGGTAGCCTTTCGCCATCAGCAACGCTCTCGGTTCTGACTCGAGTCAAGCTCGACAGATCGAGCGGCCGCGCTAGGGATGGTAAGGTGCTTTACCCGGCAACAAGCACACCCGGCAGGCTAATGAGGATCCGTCCTCAAAACGCCGCCCTGGGTTTACGTGCCGTCAAGCTTACCTAGTTGACGTGGGGTGGACATACAAAGGAAAATCGAACAGCAAAATAACATGCATAAGTTTCAGGGGAATTACAGAGTTATATTACACAAATTGCCGCCGCGGTTCTAACTAAAGATAGCTTTGTCTTGGTCATGAACCTGCAGCGGCGACGGAGAACGGGATGCCTAGTCCCGGCGCTCGCCCTCAACCCTCTTGATTTTGTTGATGCGGCTGAGGATGGGCTGGATACGCTCATTGAGCGCCGCGATGTCGGCATCCTCCGGCAAGCTCTTCAGCACAGCTATGAAATCGAGGTCTGGGTGCCAGTATGCAATCTTGGTGAGCACCCTGGTCATGGTCCCCCGGCAGGGTATCCAGGATTCCTCGGCTAGGGAGGCCGCCCGGTTGGAGTGAAGCCGCTTCAGGGCATCGACAACCTTCTCAAATTATATGGTCAGGTTGGCGTTGGGGCTCAGGTTCGCCTCTAGGACGTACCCCATCTCCGGCATCCCCATGATGCCCGGTTGATCGGCGGCCGAGTTTGCGACGGCGGCAAGGCACCCGAGCCAGCGTTTCTCGCCCGCCTTGTAGTCCTTGAGGTTGGCGGTCTCGTTCTTCAGCAGCTGCTTCTCCGTCTCCAGCTCCTTGGCCAGGATCCCCTCCCGGGTCATGGACCCCGACAGCGTCTCCTCGAGCTCTCCCAGCTTCAGCTTGAGATCTGTGATGGAGGCGTTAACCTTGGAGAGCTCTCCAGACTTGTTGATGATCTCACCCTTCGCCACCGTCAGATCACCATTGAGCGTGTGTTTCTCCTGGGCCAGCTTTAGAGCTTGCTCCTCCAGCTCCTTCACCTTGCCGGCATGGGCCTGAGCCAGGGCATTGAGTGCCTGCTGATGCCTCCGCTCCAGCTCTTGGGTCTGCTGCAGGACTAGCTTGTCCACCTCTTCGTCCTTGCCACGGAGCGTGGCGGCAAGTTTCTCCTCGCGCTCGGCAAGGTCCTCCTCGTGGGTCTTCAGGGCGACCTCGCGCTAGGACCGGACGGCTTTGGCTTCATCGGCCAGCCTCTTCGCTGTCTCCTGGGCCTTCTCGATGTCGGCCAGCTTAAAGGCGAGCTCCACCTCATGGTTGGCCAGCTCACCCCGGGCGGCCTTCAGCTCGTCCTGAGCCTGGCGGAACCTGTCCTGCGCCTCGGCGACGCGCCCCCCAAAGTCCTCCTCCATCCTCTCCACAACAGCCGTCCTGGACTTGGCCTTGTCCAGGCGAGCACGGTGGAGCGCCTGGAGCTTCCAGAAGCTGGCGCCCATGGCCTGGAGCAGCTGCTCCTCCTGGGAGCCAGCGCTGCCAACGCCCGGCTCGTCAACAACCTCAAGCCCGGCGGTGGCATGTAGCGACCCGACCTCAGACGGTCAAGTCTCTGTGTATTTGTGCCATCCCTGGATCAGTATGCTGGCACACACAGTACATCAATGTATATATCAAAGTGCAATCACATGTATAAATAACGTAAAACTGATATATACCTCATATGTCTCAGCGGAAACAACAACGGGTGTGGAGTCCCATCAACGCCATCGGCAGGTTGAGTGTAGACCGTAACCTGTATCGTAACTCTTACTGTCGAGGAAATATACGCAACATGATACGTTGCAGCCGTGTACGTCAATACATTGAATGTACCGGCAAGATCACAATAAGAGAAAGCAGATGATAAACTATACTATATGCGGTATGGCTTTGTGGCTCAGTATCGAGTTTTGTTTGCGTAAAAGCTGGTTTTATTTTCCCTACATCAAAGGAATAAATGAAGTCTGTACTATAGAGTTTTCTATCATGACATGGTTCCGCCAACCGATGTTTCATAGCCTAAATTCATCATAAGTTGCCCACAATTAAGTTATCAGTCCGGTGTTGAGAGTTCCGAGATAGATCCAAGTTCAGAGGCTCAAAGTGTCCGTAACCGGGGACACGGCTAATCGATTAGGTTTAAACCCGCTGCAGAGGTTTGTACACTTTACCCGCAAGATTCGATCCCTCTTTTTACGTTCTCGCACTTCAGGGTGTTTGAGAACAAGATGACCGAAACATGGTCTTCCGAAGAGTTCCCCTGACCATTGTCCGGTGCTCATTCAATCCTACCGTAGTTCTACATCTGCTAGCACCGTCCCAGCGAGTCACTACTAAGGTCAACCAAGCGAGCCCATAGTGACTTGCGGTTGCATAGGTAAGCTTCGGGCATGAAGTATTCTTCCGTCTCTTTGAGTCAGGTGGAGCTTTCCGCAAGATGTCATGGCGCTTCTCCATGCATCCCGCCAACCTTTGGTTTCTCCAGGTGCCCGTCAACCATCCTTCACCCAAGAGTGTGTATTGAATTCTTGTCTCGAGTCTTGAAGTCTTGAGGCCTTGAAGATGCAGTCCTTGCAGATGTCATCATGGAGTTGTCATCATTGACGTAGAGTCCTCCTTCTTCACACCACTCGAGCACTCATACCAAACCCGTCTACTATAGCGTAGCATTAAAATAAATAAAGTCCGGGCTTGGTAACAGGGTGATGGGTTCCTACCTCATGCATACTAATCAACTACAAGAATTCAATATCACTCTTGGAGGGTGGTTGCAAAGATGCCACTAAATGCAATAAAACATAGGTATGAAAGCATGGTCAAAGTGAACTTGCACAGTAATACTTGATGAAGATAACAACACTCTCGAAAAATGACTTGGTAGAACTAATCGTCACTCCGTTGAAAATCTATATAGTTAAACATAGCATTCATATAAGCAAACATCCTAGCAAACAATTCTAACACTCATAATAAAACCAACAAACAAAAATGCAAATCAAGGGACACCAAATAAAAACAAAGGAAAACTACACAACTAAACTACTAAAGAAAACTCTAAGACATAACACAAAATAGTTTTGTCCTAAGTAAAACTTAACAACAATTAAAACAATAAACTAATAACTTAACAGAAAAAAATAAAATGTAAAACAACTAAGTTAACAGAAAGTATTTTTATAAAATTTTATTTGCAAAAAGAAACAAATAAAAAGCTTTTATGAAACACTAACTATGACCTAAACAAGTTTTCATACAAAACTAAATAAAATAAATTTTAAAATAAAAAAAAATTTCTTTGGTTTACTAACAGAAACAAAACTAAATTTGTCAAAAGTGACAAAAATAAATAATTTAAAACTAATAAAAACAATAAAGAAAAGACTAAAACAAAGCTATAACTAAAACAGTACTGTTTTGCTAAAAACCTAATTTAAAAATAAAGTAAAAATAAAGAAGTATATGCTACTGGATAGACAAAACCATAATAAAACAGTAGCAAAAAGAATCAATCAAAAATACTTTGTAAAACTCAAAATATGACCAATTTAGTGATTTGAACAAAATTCATCAAATTCAAATCTAAACTATTCAAATTTGAAACCTAAGTACGCAAACAGAAACTTAAGCAAATTTGTGACACAATGCAAAAAGAATCATTCAATTTGGATCTAAAATATAAAAGTTATAAGAAATCTAAAATTGAAACCTTTTCTGTTTTTAAAACAGAAACGAAAAATAAAACTAAGGAAAAAAACGCGCTAACGGGCCGAACAGTGAGCGCTCTAAAACTATCTAACGCGCGAGCAATCTTTAACTGAAACTTATACGGGCTCAGCAGAAATAAACTAATCGGGCCGGTCTAACTAGACCAGGAACTAAACCGGACATAAACCGTATAAAAACCGGAACTCAACCGACCTAATAAAAAAAACTACCCGTTCATTACATCTAATCTACGCCGTCAATAACAGATCGGACGGAAGAGAATGGCTCACCGTGGTGGGGCGAGCTCCGGCGACGTCGTCGGCGGCGGTGGCGGCTCAGGGACGACGCAGGCGAGGCCTCCGGTGATCCTAGACGACGGTGAAGACGCCCAGGCGACGCGGAAGACAACGGCGATGACGATGGTGGTCGGTGGTGAGCTCGGGGATGTCAGAGGAGGACGGCGGTGAGGTTGAGGCGGCGGTGGCATTCGGGCGTCGGCGGATGACGGTGCTCCGGTGGGTTTCAGGCTCGGGCTAGGGCATAGGGAGATGCGGACGAGCGAGGGGAGTCCGGAGGTGGTCTCGGGGGTGGCGAGGGGGTCGGAGTAGCTCGGTTGGGCGGCAATGGTGCGGCGGGGGCACTCGGCTCGGCGAGAAATGGCTGAGCGGAGAGGGGTTCGGGGGTCGGGAAGGGGCGGAACGGGGTGAGGGGAGAGGTATTTATAGGGGCAGGGTCGACTTGGAGGAGGGGGCGAATCGGGGGAGGATCCCGCGATCTCCAGGATACGGCGGCGGCGGCGGTGGTTCTGGCGTGGGGAGGAAGAAGGGGAAGATGCGGGGTGGGGCGATCGGGCGGTGGGGCCCAGCGGTCAGTGGCACAAGGGCAAGAGAGAGAGGAGCGGGCGACCGAGGGGAGAGGGTTGAGGCGTCGCTGAGCAGGCCGGTTCGATCGGCTGGTGGCTCTTGACTCGGTTGGGCCGGGGCAGTTAGCTGGTGGCGCCTTGGATTTTTTTTTTTTTTTTAAATACCACAGAGAGAAAACTAGTTATAGATAAACCTATAATATTTTTATATAAGACATATATATATCAATAAAATCATAAAAATAAATCCTACAACGTGAACATATTTTCAGAGGCTAATAAAATATACAAAATTCTAATAAATCAAGTAGCGATAATGTTGCATTAAAACCCCACAAAATCATTTTTAAAATACCAAAATTATTTCAAATTTATTTTCTCCTAATTTTCCATTGAAGGAATCATTTTACCCATATTTCCATTTATTTATTTTAGGACAAAAATAATTTGAATAAAATCAAATAATTCCAAATTTGAAAGGGATTTTAAAATACTTCCAAATGACTTTCAGTTTGATTCTTTTTAACTTCCAACTCATATTTCATATAATCTGAAGAAGTCATTTTATCTTCCCTCATGAAAAACATTGAGTTGCATAAAGTTTCTGAATTTGAAATATTTCCAAACGGAATTCAAATCTTTTCAAAACCCTTTTCCTTTATTTAAATGGAAGAAGTCATATCATCTTCTCTCTAGGGTTTTGTGTTTAAATTGAATTTGAATTCATGGATATCAAAAGGCAAAGTGAAAGTCGGGGAAAGTCATTTCATTCCCTCTCATTCAACTTTCAAAAAGTTTTAAATTTCACTCAATTTCACACAATCAATCACTCAACAATCAAACAACCAAACATAAATTTATTAATTAATATAACATTCCAAAATTTAGAATTTTGGGATGTTACAAACTACCACACTTAAAATGAATCTCGTCTTCGAGATTCGAAGAGGCTAGAAAGAGGGTTAGGGTTTGGGGGTCTTCTAGCAAATCCATTGATCGGTATGGTCTAGTGTGCTACCACACTTAGAAGCATGGTTATGTTCCGACAAAACTCATGTACTTCATCCTTAGGGTTGGCGGTGTCGATCTTCTCATATCTTCAATATGAAACCTTCATCGATACTCTTCCGTAGGGCATAACCCTTTCCACAATATCATGTGTCATTTCATCATGGTAAGGTTCTTCCGAGACTGGTCTTCATCTTCGATAGGTCTGCGCCAATACTAAACAACTATCAAAAATCTCATGGTGGTCGACAATTCATGGTTTCTCCTGCAGAAAATGGTCGGGTTGATCTCACCGTATAACCTACGATTGGCAAGTGGTTGCCATGTACATGGATAAATCGTCCTACCATTCTATGGTTTAAACAAGGTTTGACATCGTCGTCTCTCTACTATGGTTAAGTCACTCAGATTTGCCATTCCAAATAGCAAGAGCGAATGATACGAGTAAGTCGGTATGGTGATCAATCCATTCCGCACCCAAATCATTACCGTGTATAAGGATTAGCGAATATCGTATTTCTAACACTCGGGCATCCTCGCAAGCGTTGCAGAATTTCTCTTCTCAACGAACTTAGTTCGGATAATTCCATTAATTCTGCAAGCTGAACAAAACATCTATCGTTACTTCACCACTCTCAGGTTTTTGCGTAACCTCCTACGAAACGTATGCTGATTGAATCACCGATTCTTCCAAATTTCTTCCTTCATCAAGGTTACATCTGTTCCTTTTCAAAATCCTGGGCCTGTGGGTTATGGCCCACTTCAACACTAGTGCAGCTCTAACTCATCCTTGGAGTAACTCTCTTGTTCCATATTACACCTCCTTTAAATCCAGTAGTACTCTGTTTCTTCATACCATCATATCAAAAGCAAAACTCCAACTTTTTTTCCTTCGAACTACAGTCCGTGGAATATATATTTTCTTATCCATTAGTCTAGTCTTCTTCACAGGGTACTACCACCCTTAAAATGAAATTCACAAATCCATCCATAGACCATATTTCTCATATCCTCGAAAATGGTCAAAATCTTTGTTCACAGAGTAACAACTCAAAAAACAATCCACGTATGAAATCATGACACATTAACTTTATTGATTTCACGAATTCATTACAATCTCTGAGCACTCATTACATAACTCAACTCATCGAACTTATGAAAATAAAACTGCTTTCTACTACTCTTGTTATCAAAATTCCAACTACTCAACATCCAACTGTCATCTTGCCGGGACATTTAGTAGCATAATGTCCTACTTCCTTGCAATGAAAACAAATAACTTTCGATAAGTCTTTGGGCTTCTTGGAGATGGTGCTTGCTCCTTGAGTTCCTTGCTTCCTTTCGAGACAATGATTGGCATAATGCCCGACGTCCTTACATTCAAAACAGGTAATATGACTCTTGTCCCTCTTTGCAGAAATTGGGTTGTTCTGAGGGTGTCTTTGTTTCTCTTCCGGGGTTTCTTCGTTCTGGTCAAACCTTTTATTCCCTATGGATCAAACTCTATTGCTTCCGGCGGGAAGTATCCCAGATACTCTTTTCTTTCCTTGATGCAATACTGTGAAAAATGGCCTTCTTCTCCACATGAATAGCAGGCATTGGAGTAAAATCTGTTGAGGCCTTCTCCATTAGGGTCTTCAACACATTCCTTCATCACAGGTCTTTCATAACTTCTCGGAGGGCTTCTTTCATTCCTTCTTCCTGCTCCTGAATAGTTTGTTGCACCATGGGGTAAATGTGACCTTGAGTCGGGTAGTGGGTGGTTCCTTCACACAAGAAACAAGTCACACGACTAGTTGGGCATTCCTCGGTGGGTGTTTCTCCTCACAATGAGGGCATCCATCCTTGTGTTCCTCCTGGTGTGTCCTATTTCTCCATAAATCTTGCAGGCACAAGGTTTATTTCTTGGTGTATCATGGTGCTTCCGGATAAGGCGAGATCTTGTCGAGTCTTCTTGAATTCTTCCCAAGTCTTTGCTCCATTCCATCCTTGTATAGCTTGATGCATCGCCACCATGTTGCAGCACTTCCTTCAAAGTAATCAAGAGCGTACGATACTTCATTCTTCCTTGAAACCAAATTGCTCCCAAGTGATTCTCCATGTTCGAATCCATAGCTCGCCTCCGGCTGGGTTTTGGTCCAGAGAATACCGGTCCAACTTCATTCATCATCTAATGGGTCCAAAAGTTTTGGGATGAGATATGAGAGAGGTGGGGAGGATACACAATACAAACTATAGTTTTGAAGAAACGGGTTTTACTTTGTGGCTGTCGGAAAACATCAAACAAATGACGGCTCACAAATCGCCGCATCTAACGTAAGTGTGTAACAGGGGTTTGGTCTCCTAAAGGTCAAATAATTCTTCAGATTCTTCAAATTCTTCTAGTCTTCAGAGTCTTCAATTGTTGCAGCTTCAACTCTTCTAATGCATGGTGAAATCCTTGTTACTTTCAAGAGGTCATCAGCTGTCCGATATCTTTCTTGGAGCGGCTTTAGTTGATACTTCATGTGGTCAAAAGGGAAAAGGGGTATATTCTAACTATTTGAGGTAAGAGGGACTATTTGACAAAATCAGAAAAGGTGAGAAGTAAGTGTATTTTTGAAAACCAAGTTTTAGAGATATCCTGTCCAAGGGCTTTTCGATTTCTAGGGTCACGTCGTACAGTCAACATGTGCTCTGATACCATATCTGTAGCGACCCGACCTCAGACGGTCAAGTCTCTGTGTATTTGTGCCATCCCTGGATCAGTATGCTGGCACACACAGTACATCAATGTATATATCAAAGTGCAATCACATGTATAAATAACGTAAAACTGATATATACCTCATATGTCTCAGCGGAAACAACAACGGGTGTGGAGTCCCATCAACGCCATCGGCAGGTTGAGTGTAGACCGTAACCCTGTATCGTAACTCTTACTCGTCGAGGAAATATCTGCAACATGATACGTTGCAGCCGTGTAGGTCAGTACATTGAATGTACCGGCAAGATCACAATAAGAGAAAACAGATGATAAACTATACTATATGCAGTATGGCTTTGTGGCTCTGTATCTGAGTTTTGTTTGCGTAAAAGTTGGTTTTATTTTCCCTACATCAAAGGAATAAATGAAGTCTGTACTATAGAGTTTTCTATCATGACATGGTTCCGCCAACCGATGTTTCATAGCCCAAATTCATCATAAGTTGCCCACAATTAAGTTATCAGTCCGGTGTTGAGAGTTCTGAGCTCAAAGTGTCCGTAACCGGGGACACGGCTAATCGATTAGGTTTAAACCCTCTGTAGAGGTTTGTACACTTTACCTGCAAGATTCGATCCCTCTTTTTACGTTCTCGCACTTCAGGGTGTTTGAGAACAAGATGACCGAAAAATGGTCTTCCGAAGAGTTCCCCTGACCACTGTCCGGTGCTCATTCAATCCTATCGTAGTTCTACATCTGCTAGCACCGTCCTAGCCAGAGTCACTACTAAGGTCAACCAAGGCAGTGCCCATAGTGACTTGCGGTTGCACAGGTAAGCTTCCGGGCATGAAGTATTCTTCCGTCTCTTTGAGTCTGGGTGAAGCTTTCTGCAAGATGTCATGGCGCTTCTCCATGCATCCCGCCAACCTTTGGTTTCTCCAGGTGCCGTCAACAAATCCTTCACCCAGTTGTGTGTATTGAATTCTTGTCTCGAGTCTTGAAGTCTTGAGGCCTTGAAGATGCAGTCCTTGCAGATGTCATCATGGAGTTGTCATCATTGACGTAAAGTCCTCCTTCTTCACACCACTCCGAGCACTCATACCAAACCCGTCTACTATAGCGTAGCATTAAAATAAATAACGTCCGGGCTTGGTAACAGGGTGATGGGTTCCTACCTCATGCATACTAATCAACTACAAGAATTCAATATCACTACTGGAGGGTGGTTGCAAAGATGCCACTAAATGCAATAAAACATAGGTATGAAAGCATGGTCAAAGTGAACTTGCCTGGTAATACTTGATGAAGATAACAACGCTGTCAGAAAATGACTTGGTAGAACTAATCGTCACTCCGTTGAAAATCTATATAGTTAAACATAGCATTCATATAAGCAAACATCCTAGCAAACAATTCTAACACTCATAATAAAACCAACAAACAAAAATGCAAATCAAGGGACACCAAATAAAAACAAAGGAAAACTACACAACTAAACTACTAAAGAAAACTCTAAGACATAACACAAAATAGTTTTGTCCTAAGTAAAACTTAACAACAATTAAAACAATAAACTAATAACTTAACAGAAAAAATAAAATGTAAAACAACTAAGTTAACAGAAAGTATTTTTTATAAAATTTTATTTGCAAAAAGAAACAAATAAAAAGCTTTTATGAAACACTAACTATGACCTAAACAAGTTTTCATACAAAACTAAATAAAATAAATTTTAAAATAAAAACAAAATTTTCTTTGGTTTACTAACAGAAACAAAACTAAATTTGTCAAAAGTGACAAAAATAAATAATTTAAAACTAATAAAAACAATAAAGAAAAGACTAAAACAAAGCTATAACTAAAACAGTACTGTTTTGCTAAAAACCTAATTTAAAAATAAAGTAAAAATAAAGAGGTATATACTACTGGATAGACAAAACCATAATAAAACAGTAGCAAAAAGAATCAATCAAAAATACTTTGTAAAACTCAAAATATGACCAATTTAGTGATTTGAACAAATTTCATCAAATTCAAATCTAAACTATTCAAATTTGAAACCTAAGTACACAAACAGAAACTTAAGCAAATTTCTGACACAATGCAAAAAGAATCACTCAATTTGGATCTAAAATATAAAAGTTATAAGAAATCTAAAATTAAAACCTTTTCTGTTTTTAAAACAGAAACGAAAAATAAAACTAAGGAAAAAAAACGCGCTAACGGGCCGAACAGTGAGCGCTCTAAAACTATCTAACGCGCGAGCGATCTTTAACTGAAACTTATACGGGCTCAGCAGAAATAAACTAATCGGGCCGGTCTAACTAGACCAGGAACTAAACCGGACATAAACCGTATAATAACCGGAACTAAACCGATCTAATAAAAAAACCTACCCGTTCATTACATCTAATCTACGCCGTCAATAACAGATCGGACGGAGGAGAATGGCTCACCGTGGTGGGGCGAGCTTCGGCGAGGTCGTCGGCGGTGGTGGCGGCTCGAGGACGACGCAGGCGAGGCCTCCGGTGATCCTAGACGACGGTGAAGACGCCCAGGCGATGCGGAAGACAACGGCGATGACGATGGTGGTCGGTGGTGAGCTCGGGGACGTCAGAGGAGGACGGCGGTGAGGTTGAGGCGGCGGTGGCATTCGGGCGTCGGCGGATGACGGTGCTCCGGTGGTTTCGGGCTCGGGCGAGGGCACGGGGAGATGCGGACGAGCGAGGGGAGTCCGTAGGTGGTCTCGGGGGCGGCGAGGGGTCTGAGTAGCATCAATGGGGCGGCAATGGCGCAAGGGGCACTGGCTCCGCGAGAAATTCTGGCGAGCGGAGAGGGGTTCGGGGTCGGGAAGGCGGAGCGGGGTGAGGGAGAGGTATTTATAGGGCGGGGTCGACTTGGAGGAGGGGCGAATCGGGGAGGATCCGCGATCTCCGGATCTGGCGGCGGTGGTGGTTGGCGTGGGGAGGAAGAAGAGGAAGATGCGGGGTGGGGCGATCGGGCGGTGGGGCCCAGCGGTCAGTGGCACAAGGGCGAGAGAGAGAGAGGAGCGGGCGACCGAGGGGGAGAGGGTTCGGGCGTCGGGCGCTGGAGCAGGCCGGTTCGATCGCTGGTGGGCTCTGACTCGGCTTTGGGGGTGGGCAGTTAGCTGGTGGCATTGGATTTTTTTTTTTTTTTTTTGAAATACCACAGAGAGAGAAAACTAGTTATAGATAAACCTATAATATTTTTATATAGGACATATATATATATCAATAAAATCATAAAAATAAATCCTACAACGTGAACATATTTTCAGAGGCTAATGAAATATACAAAATTCTAATAAATCAAGTAGTGATCTTGTTGCATTAAAACCCCACAAAATCATTTTAAAATACCAAAATTATTTCAAATTTATTTTCTCCTAATTTTCCATTGAAGGAATCATTTTACCCATATTTCCATTTATTTATTTTAGGACAAAATAATTTGAATAAAATACAAATAATTCCAAATTTGAAAGGGATTTTAAAATACTTCCAAATGACTTTCAGTTTGATTCTTTTAACTTCCAACTCATATTTCATATAATTGAAGAAGTCATTTTATCTTCCCTCATGAAAATCATTGAGTTGCATAAAGTTTCTGAATTTGAAATATTTCCAAACGGAATTCAAATCTTTTCAAAACCCTTTTCCTTTATTTAAATGGAAGAAGTCATATCATCTTCTCTCTAGGGTTTTGTGTTTGAATTGAATTTGAATTCATGGATATCAAAAGGCAAAGTGAAAGTCGGGGAAAGTCATTCATTCCCTCTCATTCAACTTTCAAAAAGTTTTAAATTTCACTCAATTTCACACAATCAATCACTCAACAATCAAACAACCAAACATAAATTTATTAATTAATATAACATTCCAGAATTTAGAATTTTGGGATGTTACATGGCAAGCGCCTCCTCATCAAACACCTCTCCCTCAAAGGGAGCCCTGGTGCTCGACGCACCAAGGATATGGACGAAGAGGTCATCGCTGACCCTCAGGTACCTGCCAGAGCCCGAGGCGGCGGAGGAGGAGGTCAGGTCGTCAAACGCCCCCTCCTCGGCAGTGGCCTTGCCGGCTCCCTCGGCAGGCCCCTTGCCGGGCTCCTCGGCGGGCCCCTTGGCTGCATCCTCGGTGGCGCCCCTGGCTCCCTCCTCAGCAGCGATCTTCTCCGCCTCCGCCGCGGCATTCGCGGCAACGTCCTTGATGGTGGCGTCGACGTCCTCTAAGGAGAAGTCTGGATGCCACGAAAGAGATAGGGCGGAGCCAAGGTCAAAGATCAATAAGGGAAAAAGAAGAACCCAAGCGGAAGTGGAGAGCGAGTGGTTTACCCGTGCCGGGCCGAGAGGAGGAAGCCTGATACGTCTCCAACTGTCGGTGTACTAGAGTAGGGGTACCCTAGTATCCCAAACTCGTGCACGAACAGTTGCAGCACCCCGCGGCAGGGCTGGCCTAGTGACCATCAAGATCTTCCACGGCTCCTTTGAAGCCGCTCGAACAAAGTAATCAAGGCCCGACAAGAGGAGCTTGCGGGAAGACCACTCAAGGCACGAAGAAACAAGGCCCGGCAAGAGGAGCTTGCGGGAAGGCTTGGTGGCGACAAGCTCCCGGCGCGACAAGAACCTTGCCGCAGCAAGGTGCTCGCCGCGGCAAGTGACCTCTCTTCATCTCCGCTCCAGCTCATCCGCCAATGTGTCGCCATGGGGCTCTCCCAAGCACGCGTGTCGACGGGCTGTGCAGCCAGCGGGGAGCAGCGATAAGCGGCGCTGACAAGCTACCATCGTGGCAAACGGAGGCGCACTTGACGGTCCTGTTACCTTTGTTCAGTGGATCGAGACGGGCATTTATGACTCTTGTCCCTTGCCGTCGAGTTAGGTATAGATCATTGTGACCTTTATAAAGCGGTGTACCAACCTCTGATTTTACTATCTTACCCTTGTCTACTTGCCACATGTGGTGACCCCTTGAGCCTATAAAAGGAGGCCCAAGTGCAACGTAGAAAGGGTTCGGTTCAGCTCGGGCTTAGTTCATTCTACCCATACGAAGCCACACTCACTCAGGCTAGGTTTTGTAGCTCCCATTGCTCCCTAGCAAGAACACAATATAATCCAGAAAGCAGCAGTAGGAGTGTTATCTCTCCAGAGAGCTCCGAAGCTGGGTAAATCTGCTCGTGTGCATCGCTTCGATCCGCTCTTTGTGCAATCTCTGCCCCCCTCCGAACCACAAGGGACCCAGGTCCCATAGGTGTTCGTGGGCCACGATCAGCTTCCCCGACATCTTTGGCGCGCCAGGTAGGGGGCGTCGAGGCTGTGTGAACCTGATCCAGCGGTCACACGAGCAACTTCATCATCATATTCATCAACATGGCGCCGGAGAAGAAGTCTTCGGCAGCAGCAGAGCCGTCCGCGTCGAACCCACCACCACCGGAGCTGTCAGGTGGTGGGGGAAACGCTGGCGGAGGAACCGGCGTCGTCGAGAGAGCCCACAACGCCGCCAGGTCCAAGGACAAGGCAGCGCAGTATCGGCGTCCGAGTCCGCACCGCGTCCTTCTCGAGAGGCGGGATGAACAGCGTCATGATGCTCGCGGCACCATACGCCGTTGGATCAAGGCCTGCTGGAGGATCCAGAGGCCCTCGAGACCGCATGCACACCGGCATGCCGGCAGACGAAAGCGAGTACGGTCGCCAGGCGGGATGCTGCTCCTCCTAACTTGGTTAGGAGCCCGAGCACATCCCGTTCCTCGCTACATACGCCATTGCCACCCACCACACCAGCAGAAGCCTTGGCAAGAGCTCAGCTACTTCTCGACTACCCTCCAACGGCCGACAAGGTCGACGAATGGAGGGCCACAATTCAGAGTCTCATCGGCTTCGCCAACGGCGACGTCCCGCGGCAACCAAGTGCCTCGCAGCCGTGGCAAGGCGACAAGGCGCGAGCTGATGGCGACGAGACTTGCGGGGGTGCAGCCACCGTACACTCCCCTTCCCAAAGGCCAAGATCGCCGACTCGCCGGATCCACCTCGACAGTGACTCCACAGCATCGTCGGATCCGCGAGCTCGTCGCGACCAGCGCCAAGTTCTTCGAGAACGGCAAGAAGAAGACGCTCAAACCCGTATCGAGCGCCGAAGAGAAGCGCTGCGTCAATCCGACCAGCGCGCCGGGCCCACTGTCGATATGCATGCGCCAGGGGAACCAGGCGCTTTGCCATACGCGGTAGGTTGCCCTGTGTTCACTCGTGAGCTGCGGCAAGTCCAGTGGCCCGACAAGAGAAACTTCAAGCCAGATGTGCCGGAGAAGTATGATGGCAGGACACACCCATCGGAGTTCCTCAGCATCTACACCATCGCGGTGCAAGCTGCGGGGGGACGAGACGACAAGATCCTCGCCAACTACTTTCCCCTGGTGCTCAAGCCAAACGTCAGATCTTGGCTCATGCACTTGCCGGACAGCTCTATTTCTTCTTGGGCGGATTTGTGCCACCAGTTTGTCGGCGCCTTCACAGGCGGCCACAAGCCTCATGGCCAAGAGAGTGACCTTCACCTGCTCGCCCAGAAGGAAGGAGAGTCCCTGCGCAAATTCATCCAGAGATTCAGTCGAGTGCACTACAACATCCCAGACGTCCACCCTACCGCGGTGATCAGTGCATTTCATCAGAATGTGCGAAACCGCAGGATGAGGGAGGAGATGGAGATGTGCAAAGTGAAAGATGTCAGCGAGCTCTACGCCCTGGCCGACAAGTGTGCACGCGCTGAAGAAGGAAGAAGACTCCCAGGAGAGAATGTGGGAGCAGAGTATGATAGTGAGGAGACTGCCCCGGCAAGGAAGAGCCGGCGGCGAAACAACAGAAAGAAGAAAAACCAAGAAGTACTAGTTGTCGAGCAGTCCGGCAAGGATGGTGCCGCCAACAAAGCCAAGGCTGGTGGCTCCGGCAAGGAGGTTGCCACTGACACCGACCGCCAAGCTGTGGCGGCCGCCGACAAGCCTGACAGCTCCAACAAGCAAGATCAGAAGATCCACCGCACCAAGGGCCACGATCTCCGAGCTGCAAGAAAGTCGAGCAGCTTGTTGAGCTACTGAGGGCTGAATACGAGCGGCGAGACAAGGAGAAGGCCCAGGAAGGTGCAGGTGCAGCAAGTAAGAAGAGACCCGGTCGGGGAGGACGCCGCGGCAAGGCCAAGCAGCGACAAGGAGACAGACCTCCCCGCGGCCGCGACAAGGAAGAAGACGAAGATGAAGATGACGAAGACATGGAAGATGATGAAGCTGATGAGCAGGAGTTTCAGAAGGCAACAGAGGTCCTTTGCGTTGACGGTGGTGCTTCTCTGCATACCTCGCACCGCCAACTCAAGCAATGGATGCGTGAGGTTAATGCAGCGGAACCATCCATAGAGTCGCGCAAACCTCTAAAGTGGTCCAGCACGCCCATCATCTTTGACATTGAGGACCACCCTGATCGCATCACTGCGGTCGGGTGCTTGCCGATGTTGGTATCACCAACTATCCGCAACCTCAAGGTCACAAAGATGTTGGTTGACGGCGGGGCCGGCCTAAACCTGATCTCCTCTGCAGTGCTCCAGAAGCTTGAAATCCCTAACAGTGAGCTCGAAGAGACTGGTACTTTCCAAGGAATCAACCCAGGAAGGAGCAAGCCCAAAGGGAAGATCACGTTGCCGGTAACATTTGGCAGCGAGCTCAACTTCAGAACTGAGAGGGTCACGTTTGACGTTGCCGATTTCCCATTGCCCTACAATGGCATACTTGGCCGTCCAGCACTCGCCAAGTTCATGGCCGCCTCTCATCATGCTTACAACTTACTCAAGATGCCCGGCCCGATAAGCGTCATTTCTGTCCATGGAGACAAGAAGGATGCGCTTATCTGCGCCGACAAGATTTACCGAGATGCAGCAGCCGCGACAGATAGCAAACCACTTGCCGCTGAAGCTCCCGGGGGGAAGAAGAAGACCACCAAGTCCGGCAAGAGCTCTGATGCCCACTCCGGCAAGCGCACCTCTTCGGAGTGCTGCGCTACCGTCCAAGACGCACCATCGAGCTCCACCGGCAAGTGCAAGAAGAAGATGGCAGCTCCGCCGAAGACCAAGAAGGTGCCCGCCAAGGAGGACGGCACTGGTGGTACCTTCACCATCAATGCCACGCTTGACCCTAAATAGGAAGGCGAGCTCGTTGCTTTCCTGCGGGCGAATGTCGATGTGTTTGCATGGCAACCATCTGACATCCCCGGTGTTCCCAGGAAAGTAATTGAGCACCACCTAGCTGTCTGTCCTCACGCATGGCCCGTCAAGCAAAAAGTTAGAAAACAAGCAGTGGAGCGCCAAGAATTCATAGTGGAAGAAATCAAGAAGTTGGAAGCAGCAGGCCTTGTCAGAGGAGTACTCCATCCCACGTGGTTGGCCAATCCGTAGTTGTGCATAAGGCAAATGGGAAATGGAGACTTTGTATTGACTTTTACAGATGTTAATAAAGCTTGTCCCAAAGACCCATTTCCCTTGCCACGTATCGACCAGATTGTTGACTCCACGGCTGGATGTGATCTGCTTTCATTTCTTGATGCATATTCAGGATATCATAAGATCTTCATGGCAGAAGAGGATGAAGAGAAAACCGCATTCATTACACCATGTGGCACGTACTATTTCATACGGATGCCTTTCGGTTTGAAGAATGCTGGTTCAACCTTTGCAAGAGTAGTCCATGATGCCTTTGAGCCACAAATACACAGAAATGTAGAAGCCTACATGGATGACATAGTGGTCAAGAGCAAGGACAAAGCAACTCTGATTCAGGATTTGGACGAGACATTTGCAAATCTGCGCAAGATCAACCTCAAGCTCAACCCCGAGAAGTGCGTGTTTGGAGTCCTTCCGCAAGCTTCTCGGGTTCTTCGTGTCTCGGGAATTGAAGCCAATCGACAAGATCAAGGCCATCGAGCAGATTGAAGCACCAAAAAGCGTCAAGGATGTCGGAAGGCTTGCGGTTGCGTGGCTGCTCTCAAGAGGTTCATCTCTAAGTCTGTTGGAGCTACCTGCCATTTTTCAAAATCTTGAAAAGGCAGGTCCAATGAAATGGACTCGAAGCGGAGGCTGCGCTGCGAGACTTGAAGAGATACTGTCCTCCACTCCAATACTTGTCGCACCTAGGCCACAAGAGAAGTTGCTGCTGTATATAGCGGCAACCAATCAAGTGGTTAGTGCTGCGTTAGTAGCGGAGAGGGAGGCAGGATGATGAGCCGCAACCGAGGCAGGTGCATCCAGCGACAAGCAAGGGGCTTCGCCGTCAAGCTCTGGTCCCGACAAGGACAGATCAGCGCAGGGTTGCGACAAGATACAAAAAAGGATGGTGCAGCGCCCAGTCTACTTTGTCAGTTCCCTTCTGCAGGGGGCTAGGTCAAGGTACTCTGGTGTGCAGAAGTTGCTTTTCGGCCTCCTCATGGCCTCGAGAAAGCTGCGCCATTACTTCCAAGCACACGAGATAACAGTTGTCACTCGCTTTCCGCTGAAGAGGATTTTGCAAAATCCAGAAGCAACAGGCAGAATTGTCGAGTGGGCACTGGAACTATCAAGCTTTGGTCTCAAGTTTGAAAGAACTTCAACTATCCAAAGCGAGCATTGGCAGAATTCATAGCAGAGTGGGCGCCAGCGGAAGATGAAGAAATTCGAGACGAGCATCCCGTCAAGGAGGCAAATAAAGAGTGGCTGATGTACTTTGATGGTGCCTTCTCGCTGCAAGGTGCCGGGCGCCAAGCGTTGCTTATCGCACCCACCGGGAGCACCTCAAGTACATAGTCCGGATGCACTTTCCCAAGGAACAAGCAACAAACAATACTGCAGAGTATGAAGGTTTGCTTGCCGGTCTCAGGATTGCGGTAGACCTTGGGATCAAGAAGCTCATTGTCAGGGGGGACTCGCCACTTGTCGTCCGCCAAGTAAATAAAGATTATCAGAGTCCGTTGATGGAAGCCTACGTCGATGAAGTGAGGAAGCTAGAAGAGCACTTTGAAGGCCTGCAAATGGAACATGTTCCAAGAGCTCAGAAAGATATAGCTGATGGCCTCTCCAAATGTGTCGCGCTTAAGTTACCAGTGGAAGGGATTTTTGTGCTCAAGCTGACTCAGCCAACCGTAACACCATCAACAGGACAAAACAAGAAGAGAAAATTGGTTTCCGGCGACTACTTTTCGGCAGAGCTCCCTGGAGCCGCCGCCAAGAAGGTCCCTAAAATCAATGCAAATATCACTGAGGAGCAGTCTGCTCCGACAAACCGTGCGGTTTGTTTCGTTGAAGCAGACGCTCCCGACAAGCTTTGCTCCGGCAAGCTTGCCGGGGATCAACAAGCTCCGGCAGAACTACAGGTTCTCGCCGTGGAAGCTAACGTTCCCGCAGTGGTAGATGAGCCTTTAGTCCTTGTTGTCGAGCCACGAGTGCTCCAAAGATGGGCGCAACAAATCGTCCATTTCCTTGAGACGGAGAACTTCCCGAAGAGCAAGAAGAAGCGGAAAAAGTAGCCCGGCAAGTCAAGTATGTATCGGTTTGTTGACAACATCCTATCTGTAAGAAGACTCAACGGAGTGAAATTGAAGTGTATTTGCCGAAGACGGATGAAGCTGTTGGCGAGAGATACGGAGGCATATGTGGTCACCACATTGGGAAGAGCACTTGCCGCAAAGCTTTCCGGCAAGGTTTCTTCGGCGAAGCCCTCCAGGATGCAAGCGCACAAGTAACCAAGTGTGAAGCGTGCGGTTCCATTCCAAACAGATACACCAACCAGCTCAAGCTCTCCGGACAATCCCTTTATCCTGGCCCTTTCGTCTGGGGCTCGACATCCTCGGCCCCTTCCCCGAAAGGTCGGGGCTTTGAGTACTTGTACGTCACAATCGACAAGTTCACAAAGTGGCAGAAGTGGAACCAGTGAGGAAGGTGACAGCACGATCGAGAGTCAAGTTCTTGGATCAAGTGTGCGCGTTTGGGATTCCTAACGGGATCATCACCAACAACGGCACACAGTTCCACGAGCCGCACCTTCATGCAAGACGCCCAAGATCTTGGCGCCAAGATCTGCTTTGCTTCATTGCTCATCCGAGAAGCAACGGTCAAGCGAGAGAGCAAGCGCTGAAGTGCTGCGGGGACTCAAGACCAGAACTTTCGACAAGGCTGCGCAAGTGCGGAAGAAACTGGATCGAGGAGCTGCGGTGGTTCTTTGGTCGATCGGACGACGCCAAATCGAGCCATCGCCGGACACCTTCGCTCTAGTCTATGGAGCGAGGCAGTTCTCCCCACGGAACTCGTATACGGATCACCTCGAGTGCTCGCTTATGATGAGCTCGAGCAAGAGCAACTGCAACAAGATGACGCGCTGCTCCTCGAGGAAGATCGTCTTCAGGCTGCTGTACGAGCTGCTCGTTACCAGCAAGCTTTGCGTCGCTACCATAGCCGCAAAGTCCATGCCAGAAGCTTCGAGGAAGGCGACCTTGTTCTTCGGCGCGTTCAATCCACCAAGAATTCCAACAAGTTGACGCTGAAGTGGGAAGGCCCTTATCGGGTGAAACGAGTCACTAGGTCCGGCGCTGTCCGCCTTGAGACCGAAGATGGCGTTCCGGTGAGCAATTCCTGGAATATAGATCATCTTCGCAAGTTTTATCCATAAGGCGCGGTTGCCGGAACCCGTTCCGGCAACCACCCTTTTGTACAAGTCTTGCCGCTGTTGCATGTAATCCTTTGTACAAAGCCGGGCGCAGACCCCGTGCATCAGTAAAGCCTATGTGTTGCGCACAACTTGTCAACACATGCTTTCATAATCTTATATGCATGTGTTCTCTAACATTTTGTGCAGCATCCACACCCGTGGCGATAACGAGCCACTAGGCTCCATAACTTTATTTTCTTCTTTCTTCTCAAACAAGAAGAAGGTTCATCCACCCACAAGTTAACCGGGGAAGGAGAAGATAATGGTGTGGGCCGTAGCGGCCGCCGAGGAACCGTCGCCTTGCCGGAAATGGACAACAGAGAAGCTAAGTTGCTAAGTTTAAACGATCAGTTTTAAATTTTAAGTTATCTTCCTCGGCGATAGTACTTTGTATGGAAAACCTGTGCACGGAGGAACCGACTCGCGACTAGCTTGCGCCCTTACTTTGTTTCGAGTCCGCTCAACAACTTAAGTGTGCTGCAACTAGTTGCGACAAGGTTGCTTGTCGGAAGCGGCATCGCCAAAGAGGCTGCTGAAGTTCCGCACTCGGCGCCGCAAAGGTGTTCGCACCGACAAGTCCCCTAAAAGCGTAGGGCATAAACATACAAGGGAAAAATCAAGTAAAGGAAATAACATTGCATTCGATTGCCTAAGATAGTGTATATTACATAATGACTTGTCGCGGATCTAATAGATTTTTCGCCTAAACATGACCTACAACGACAAGAGAAAGATAAGCTTGGCAGCCTAGTCCACGCGGTCGCCATCGAGCCTCTTGACTCCGCTCACCCTGTCCACAATGGGTGCGACAAGGGTTTTGAGCGCTTCAACGTCAGCAGATGGAGGCAGGGACTTGAGGACTTTAGTGAAATCGACGCCTGGGTTGCGGAAGGCCACCTTCATCAGCACGTTCTGGGGAGCCCCGGCGCAAACTTGGCGCGACTCCTCCGCCAGCTGCTTTGGGATCTCCTCCCGGAGCCGCTGGAGACCCGTCAGCACGCCCTTGAAGAACAGGCTGAGCTTGACGCTGGGTTGGAGGTTCTCGTTGGTGGAGTACCCAAGATCCACCATCCCCAGCTCCATCAGCTCATTATGGATGCCGGCGGCGGTGTCCACAAGACCTTCTGTCCAGTGCATTATGCTGTCCTAAGATTATTCTGGGCGGTCACAGCATTCGACAGCAGTTCCTCGTTGGCCTTGATCTTCTCCAGGAGGCCCGCTTCCGCCTCCTTGGCGCTTCCAACGACTCCGTCAAGGTGGTGATTTCAGCTCAGATCCGCTTTGAGTCCTTGGCGGCGTCGATCTCCTTGATCTTTTCAGCGAGGCGACCTGCAACTCACCGAGGGTGTAGGCGTCCTTCAAGGCCTTCGCTTCAACCCGGTGACCTCCTCGGCACTCTTCTAGAGGGTGGACTCCAGCTGAGCCACCCTCGTCTCCAATTCCTTCTTGGCGGCCTCGGCAGCTGCAGCAGCATCTTTTGCCTCCTGAAGTGGCCCGCCAATCGATTGCTCGCGCACGGCGAGATCTTCCTCATAACTGTCGAGGTTAATCTTCCGCTGCGCCAGCTCACCTTCTTGCGTGGAGAGCTTCTCGCCGGCAAGCCTCTGCTGCTCCTCGACCTCGGCCTTCTCCAAGATGAAGGCCGTGCGCTCCTCAGCAAGCTGCTCCCGCGCCTCTGCTACGCCCCGGAGAGTTTCTTTGTTGGCGCGTCGGAGCTCTTCCGCGCGTTTCTCCAAGTTAGCTCCCGCCCTCGCGACAAGCGCCTCCCTGGACTCCAGCTTGGCTTGTCGGGCGCGGTAGAGCGCCAACAACCTCCTTAGCAGCTCCTCCTCCTCAGGCTTGCCGCTGCTGCTACTCGGAGCATCGACCAGCGACAGCCCGGCGGAGGCAAGCAGTTCCACGTCGAAGGTCTCCCCTTCGGCCGGTGCCTTGGAGCTTGATGCCCATGGGAGCTTGATAAAGACACCCTCGCCGGCCTTCAGGTAGGCGCCGGGCTGGGGCTCTTCGGAGTCTGGTGCGGCATCGGTGGCGGGAGGATCGGCGGTCGGTGCAGCGCCTGGCGCTCCTGCGGCCTCGGGGCCTTCAGTGCGATCGCCGGATCCCTCCCCAGCCTCTGCACCAGCAGCCTTGGCGGCCTCCTCGCCGGCGGACCCATCGGCGCCGGCCTCCTCCTCCATATTGGCGGCATCGACATTGTTGCCGCGAGCGTCCTCCTCGCCGGCAGCCTCAGTCTCCATCGGATCTCCGGCGGTTGGATCTGATGGTCAGAAAAAAGAAAGAACAAGTCAAGCAAATGTTCGAAAGAGAAGAACAGAAGAAAAGAGCCCAAGGGAAATTCTCAAACAAAAAGATTACCTGCAATGGGATCTGTTGCCGCGGTCTCCACAACCGGAGGGTCGTCGGCGCTGCCCCTTGTCGGGGAAGCTCCCCTTGTCGGAGAGGCCTCCCTTGCCGGAGAGCGCTCCCTTGGCGGAGAGTTCTCCCTTGACGGCGTAGTTGAAGCAAGCAGAACGTCGGGAGTGACCTCCGGTGCTTCCTGATGAGGCTGCTCTGCTCCTACATGATTCAACAAACCAGATATCAGTGACGGAGAAGCACCCAAGCACACCTAACCACGAGAAGTAAACCAAAACACTTACACTCGGGGCTGTGCTGGGGGCTGCTCTGTTGAAGGGTTGCCGGGTCCGGCAAGGGAGTCCCAGACGTGCCCCCTGTCGCCACAGGGGAATCATCTGAGACAACAACCACCGGGGTCTTGGCCCTCTTCGACGCCCTCTGAGCTAGCGTCCTGAAGAAGGAGAAGGTTCAGAATGAAGCTAGTCAGATACAAAATAAAGCAATAAATTGGAGGATTGCAAGTAGCAGCGACAAGATCTTACTCTTCCTCTTCCTCCTCGGAGCTGAGGGCGGAGAGATCAAATTCCGCTCCAGCGCGACGGATTGGAGGAGAAGATTCCCTCGGACGCTTGGCGGACGCAGGGGCTGTGACTCCAGAAGACCCCACTCCCGTTGCTGTGGCGGCAGGAGGCGCTCCCGCGGCAACGGTGCTTGCCGCGGTGGAGCGCGTCGGGCGGCGAGGCGGCTGTTGGGCCGTCTGCCGCCCCGCCACTTCTCCGGTCTTGCGGAGGCGTCTCCTTGGCGGGGCCGCGGGCTCCTCCTGCGGCAAGCTGCTTAACGGCGGAGGGGAAGCGCCACCGGCCGGCTCTTCCGGATTGACGTCGGGCTCGGCCTGTTCCTCCTCACCGACAAGCTCTTCTCGGACGGCAAGGCTTGCCGCCTCGGCTGTTTCTGCCTCCTCGATGGTGAACCCAAACACGCCAGCGGCGGCAGCTTCTGCCGCCTCCTCCAACCTTATGGCGATACGCGCCATCTCCTGATCGGTGGTGTCGCGGGTGAGCCTTCTCTTCTCGTCGGCGTGGATCGGCACCTCCGCCAAGGTGTCGAAGAACTGATGCACGACGTCATCGGCGGGCTCCTGCCAAGTTGGAACGATTCCATGGGAATCACACTGGCAGCATCATCGCGCGGATCTTTGTCAAGCGACGAGTTGTTGCACAAGGGCACGACTCCCCTCAGCAACATGCACCACTCGGGGTGATCCGCATCAGGCTTGAACAGCTCCCGCAGCATGTCGTCCAGCTCCAAGACAGTGAAATTCCAATTCAGACCTGGGCGCAGCCTCATGATGTCTTCCGCATTTTGGAATTCCCAAGCAGGCCTCCTCCTCTCCTGCAAAGGCGCAATGCGGCAGCGAAGGAAGTCCGCGCCAACAGCTCCTACGGTAAGCCTTGCTTGCCGGAGACACAAAATCCTAGTCACGGCAATCTTCAACTTGTCGTCCTCCGGCGCCAAGTTACTCCAGTCATTGCCGCGCACTATGGGAGTTTGGCGCAGGGCGGTGAAAGGCTGTGGCTCCTCCTCTAAGATACAACACCAGTCAGCTCTCCACTCCTCCCACTTGCTATGCAGCTCTCCGTCAAGATATGCTTCTTTCTTGCCGATCCTAGAGACCCATGCAATCCCTCCGGCAAGCGGCTCTCCTCTCTCTACGCGGGGCATGAAGTAATGGCGAAAGAGTGCTACATTTGGGTGGACCCCGACAAAGTTCTCGCAGAGGTGTGCGAAAATGGCCAAGGTGAGGACGGCGTTGGGGGTGAAATCAAGGAGGCGGAGGCCATACGTGTTCATGACATCACGAAGAATTGAGAAAGGCGGCAGAGCCCGCATGGAAGAAAAGCGAAAAAGGGTACCCGATGGAAACTTTCTCGGAGGTGGCGGCGGAGATGACTCTTGTCTTGGAGTGCGCCGGGTCTCCGTCGACCAGAAGAGATAGTACAGCTCCGCAGCTCCTTCTGTCAGCGGAGAGGATCAAGAGGGCCCGCTCCTTCAGAAGGCCATGAGCTGCTACGCCTCGGCCGATTCACGCCTTTTCCTTGTCGGCCTTGAGCCATGGGGAGAGGTGGTGGAGGAGGTCGACGGCGTTAGTGGCACCAAATGGCAATGGAGGGGGCGAGCGCTCTCTTTGGGCTCGAGAAGAAAGGGGAAGCGACGGGGTTTCTGATGTGACAGCAAGGGCAAGTGGGCCCCTGCCCTGTTCCCCGCTTATAAAGGGGGAGAGGGCAGGCGTTCGGTTTTCCCATTAAAGAAAGCCCCACGATCTCCCCATGACGCCACGTCCGATGCGTGGCGCTCGTGGGAGGCGTGGTGGGTCGAGGCGCAGTAATGGCGTAATCCAGACTGCGCTGCGTGCCCGTGCCTTTGCTTTTGGGCCTGGCCAATGAGCTCGGCGCCGTGTGTGGCCCAGCCCGGGGCTCTGTCGGTGTACTAGAGTAGGGGTACCCTAGTATCCCGAACTCGTGCACGGACAGTTGCAGCACCCCGCGGCAGGGCTGGCCTAGTGACCATCAAGATCTTCCACGGCTCCTTTGAAGCCGCTCAAGAACAAAGTAATCAAGGCCCCGACAAGAGGAGCTTGCCGGGAAGACCACTCAAGGCACGAAGGAAACAAGGCCCCGGCAAGAGGAGCTTGCCGGGAAGGCTTGGTGAGCGACAAGCTCCCGAGCGCGACAAGAACCTTGCCGCGGCAAGGTGCTCGCCGCGGCAAGTGACCTCTCTTCATCTCCGCTCCAGCTCATCCGCCAACGTGTCGCCATGGGGCTCTCCCAAGCACGCGTGTCGACGGGCTGTGCAGCCAGTGGGGAGCAGCGATAAGCGGCGCTGACAAGCTACCATCGTGGCAAACGGAGGCGCACTTGACGGTCCCTGTTACACTGTTCAGGCGACTGAGACGGGCATTTATGACTCTTGTCCCTTGCCGTCAGAGTTAGGTATAGATCATCAGACCTTTGTACAAAGCGGTGTACCAACCTCTGTTTTTACTATCTTACCCTTGTCTACTTGCCACATGTGGTGACCCCTTGAGCCTATAAAAGGAGGCCCAAGTGAAACGTAGAAAGGGTTCGGTTCGGCTCCGGCTTAGTTCATTCTACCCATACGAAGCCACACTCACTCAGGCTAGGTTTTGTAGCTCCCATTGCTCCCTAGCAAGAACACAATATAATCCACAAAGCAGCAGTAGGAGTGTTATCTCTCCGGAGAGCTCCGAAGCTAGGTAAATCTGCTTGTGTGCATCGCTTCGATCCGCTCTTTGTGCAATCTCCGCCCCCCTCCGAACCACAAGGGACCCAGGTCCCATAGGTGTTCGTGGGCCACGATCAGCTTCCCCGACACCAACGTATCTGTAATTTTTTATTGCTCCATGCTATATTATCTATTGTTTTGGACTATATTGGGCTTTATTTTCCACTTTTATATTACTTTTGGGACCAACCTATTGACCGGAGGCCCAACCCAAAATTGCTGTTTTTTGCCTATTTCAGTGTTTCGAAGAAACAGAGTATCAAACGGAGTCCAAACGGAATGAAATCTTCGGGAACGTGATTTTCTCATTGGATAAGACCCAGGAGACTTGGACCCTCCGTCAAGAAAGCTACGAGGCGGCCATGAGGATGGAGGGCGCGCCCCCTGCCTCGTGGGCCCCTCGAAGCTCCACCGACGTACTCCTTCCTCCTATATATACCTACGTACCCCCAACAGATCAGATACGGAGCCAAAAACCTAATTCCACCGCAGCAACTTTCTGTATCCACGAGATCCCATCTTGGGGCCTGTTCCGGAGCTCTGCCGGTAGGGGATTCCACCATGGAGGGCTTCTACATCATCATCATAGCCTCTCCGATGAAGTGTGAGTAGTTTACCTCAGAGCTTCGGGTCCATAGTTAGTAGCTAGATGGCTTCTTCTCTCTTTTTGGATCCCAATACAATGTTCTCCCCCTCTCTCGTGGAGATCTATTTGATGTAATCTTCTTTTTGCGATGTGTTTGTTGAGACCGATGAATTGTGGGTTTATGATCAAGATTATCTATGAGCAATATTTGAATCTTTTCTGAATTCTTTTATGTATGATTGAGTTATCTTTGCAAGTCTCTTCGAACTATCCGTTTGGTTTGGCCAACTAGATTGGTAGTTCTTGCAATGGGAGAAGTGTTTAGCTTTGGGTTCAATCTTGCGTGTCCTTACCAATGGATGTAAAGGGTTGCAAGGCACGTATTGTATTGTTGCCATCGAGGATAACAAGATGTGGTATTTATCATATTGCATGAATTTATTCCTCTACATCATGTCATCTTGCTTAAGGCGTTACTCTGTTTTCATTAACTTAATCTGTAGATGCATCTTTGGATAGCGGTCGATGAGTGGAGTAATAGTAGTAGATGCAGCAGAGTCGGTCTACTTGTCTCGGACGTGATGCCTATATACATGATCATACCTAGATACTCTCATAACTATGCTCAATTCTGTCAATTGCTCAACAGTAATTCGTTCACCCACCGTAAAATACCTATGCTCTTGAGAGAAGCCACTAGTGAAATCTATTGCCCCCGGGTCTATTTTCATCATATTAATCTTCCTACGCTTTATTATTTCTTTGCTTTTTTACTTTTCCTTTTATTTTACTTTGCATCTTTATACCAAAAATATTATATATCATCTCTATCAGATCTTACTCTCGTAAGTGACCGTGAAGGGATTCTCAACCCCTATTCGCGTTGGTTGCGAGGAGCTATTTGTTTTGTGTAGGTACAAGGGACTTGTACATGGACTCCTACTGGATTTATACCTTGGTTCTCAAAAACTGAGGGAAATACTTACGTTATTCTGATGCATCATCCTCTCCTCTTCGGGGAAAACCAACGCAAGCTCAAGACGCAGCAAGAAGGATTTCTGGCGCCGTTGCCGGGGAGGTTAGTGCTTGAAGGTATATCTTTAGATGTTGCAATCGAATCTTTTTGTTTCTTGTTTTAGCACTAGTTTAGTTTATAAAGGAAAACTATAAAAAAATGGAATTGAGTTTGTCTCATACGCTTCACCTATTTAATATATTTCGTGAGTATGATGGAAAGCAAAATTGTGCCAAAGTGTTAGAAGAAGAATGCATTAAAATGTTTGGCACTAAATCTTTGTACGATGGGCATGATTGCAATGTTTTTAGTATGAATTTCTTGAATATCCATTATGCTAATGATATGCAAAGCCACAATCTTGGGGAAGTTATGTTTGATGAAGATGATATTTTTTGTCCCCCAAGCTTTGATGAGCAAATTTACTATGATGAAAGCATGCCTCCTATCTATGATGATTATATTTATGAAAGTGGGTTTGGAAGAATGTCAGCTTTAGGAAGTAATGATCCCACAATATTGGAGGATGTTGAATCTTATAATATTTATGAAAGTGGATTTGGAGAGGTCATGACTTTATTTAGTGATGTATCCACTATCTTGGAAGAGGTTTCAATCGATTATGATGAGAACAAAGTTGCTACTTATGATGATTATTGTGATGAAAATTATGCTATAAAAAGTAGTGATGATTATATTTATAAAACTTTTCATGATTATGATTACCCTTTTTATGAACATTACTCTTTTAATGTGGAAGCAATTTATTGTATTCAAGTCTCTTATGATACTCCCACTATTCCAAATGAGAAGTATTTTGCTTGTGTGGAGAGTAATAAAATTTCTATGCAAGTAGATCATGAAAAGAATGCTTTAGGTGCTGGTTATATTTTTGAATTCATTCATTATGCTACTGAAAATTTTATGAGGGAGGAATATATTCTTGTAGGAATTGCAATAATATCAAGTTTCCTCTCTATGTGCTTAAAGTTTTGAAGTTATGCTTGTTTTGCCTTCCTATGCTAGTTGATTACTGTTCCCATAAGTTGTTTGCTCACAAAATCCCTATGCATAGTAAGTGGGTTAGGCTTAAATGTTCTAGTCATATTCTTCATGATGCTCTCTTTATGTTTCAATTCCTATCTTTTATGTGAGCATCATTGAAATCATGATGCCTAGCTAGGGGCGTTAAACGATAGCGCTTGCTGGGAGGCAACCCAATTTTATTTTAGTTTCTTGCTTTTTGGTTCTGTTTAGGAACAAATATTCCATCTAGATTCTGTTTATATGTGGTTTTGTATTTTAGTTAGTGTTTGTGCCAAGCAGAACCTTTGGGAAGACTTGGGTGAAGTCTTTATGATCATGCTGTAAAAAACAGAAACTTTAGCGCTCACGAGATTAGCTTCAACTTTTTACTGGAGAGTGATATTTAGTTTATTCTTATTGAAGATGATTACTAGAAAAATTTCTCAGGTCCACCAATTTATTTTAGAATTTTTGGAGTTCCAGAAGTATACGTTTGATACAGATTACTACAGACTGTTCTATTTTTGACAGATTCTGTTTTCATTGTGTTGCTTGGTTATTTTGATGAATCTACGGCTAGTAAAATAGTTTATAAAACATAGAGAAGTTGGAATACAGTAGTTTTAACACCAATATAAATAAAGAATGAGTTCATTACAGTATCTTTAAGTGGTGTTTTGTCTTCTTTCGCTAACGGAGCTTACGAGTTTTCTGTTATGTTTTGTGTTGTGAAGTTTTCATGTTTTGGGTAAAGATTCGATGGACTATGTAATAAGGAGTGGAAAGAGCCTAAGATTGGGTATGCCCAAGGCACACCAAGGTAATATTCAAGGATAACCAAGCGTCTAAGCTTGGGGGTGCCCCGGAAGGAATCCCCTCTTTCATCTTCGTTCATCGGTATCTTTATTTGGAGCTATATTTTTATTCACCACATGATATGTGTTTTCCTTGGAGCGTCATTTTATTTTCTTTAGCTTTGCTTGCTGTTTGAATAAAATACCAAGATCTGAAATTCTTAAATGTTAGAGAGTCTTCACATAGTTGCATAATTATTCGACTACTCATTGATCTTCTCTTATATCTTTAGTAGTAGTTTGTCATTTGCTCTAGTACTTCACTTATATATTTTAGAGCACGGTGGTGGATTTGTTTTATAGAAACTATTGATCTCTCATGCTTCACTTAGATTATTTTGAGAGTCTTAAATAGCATGGTAATTTGCTTAAATAATCCTAATATGCTAAGCATAAATGATTTGTAAAAATTCTTATGAGTGTGTTGAATACTATGAGAAGTTTGATGCTTGATAATTGTTTTGAGATATAAAGATTGTGATATTTGAGTCATGTTAGTTGAGTAGTTGTGAATTTTAGGAATACTTGTGTTAAAGTTTGTGATTCCCGTAGCATGCACGTATGGTGAACCGCTATGTGATGAAGACGGAGCATGATTTATTTATTGATTGTCTTCCTTATGAGTGGCGGTCGGGGACGAGCGATGGTCTTTTCCTACAAATCTATCCCCCTAGGAGCATGTGTGTAATACTTTGCTTTGATAACTTGTAGATTTTTGCAATAAGTATGTCAGTTCTTTATGACTAATGTTGAGTCCATGGATTATACACACTCTCATCCTTCCATCATTGCTAGCCTCTCTAATACCGCGCACCTTTCGCCGGTATCATACACCCACCATATACCTTCCTCAAAACAGCCACCATACCTACCTATTATGGCATTTCCATAGCCATCCGAGATATATTGCCATGCAACTTTCCACCATTCCGTTTATTATGACACGCTCCATCATTGTCATATTGCTTAGCATGATCATTTAGTTCACATCGTATTTGTGGCAAAGCCACTATTCATAATTCTTTCATACATGTCAATTATGAATCATTGCATATCTCGGTACACCACCGAAGGCATTCACATAGAGTCATATTTTGTTCTAAGTATCGAGTTGTAATTGTTGAGTTGTAAGAAAAATAAAAGTGTGACGATCATCATTTTTAGAGCATTGTCCCAAGTGAGGAAAGGATGATCGAGACTATGATTCCCCCATAAGTCGGGATGAGACTCCGGACGAAAAATAAGAAAAGAAAAAAAAAAGAAGAGGCCATAAAAAAAAAGAGAAAAGGCCCAAATAAAAAAATGAGAGAAAAAGAGAGAAGGGACAATGCTACTATCCTTTTACCACACTTGTGCTTCAAAGTAGCACCATGATCTTTATAATAGAGAGTCTCTCGTTTTGTCACTTTCATATACTAGTGGGAATTTTTCATTATAGATCTTGGCTTGTATATTCCAATGATGGGCTTCCTCAAATTGCCCTAGGTCTTCGTGAGCAAGCGAGTTGGATGCACACCCACTTAGTTTCATTTGTTGAGCTTTCATATACTTATAGCTCTAGTGCATCCGTTGCATGGCAATCCCTACTCACTCACATTGATATCTATTGATGGGCATCTCCATAGCCCGTTGATATGCCTAGTTGATGTGAGACTATTTTCCCTCTTTTTGTCTTCTCCACAACCACCATTCTATTCCACATATAATGCTATATCTATGGCTCACGCTCATGTATTGCATGAAGATTGAAATTTTTTTGAGAATGTCAAAAGTATGAAACAATTTCTTGGCTTGTCATCGGGGTTGTGCATGATTTAAATATTTTGTGTGGTGAAGATAGAGCATAGCCAGACTATATGATTTTGTAGGGATAACTTTCTTTGGCCATGTTATTTTGGGAAGACATAATTGCTTAGTTAGTATGCTTGAAGTATTATTATTTTTATGTCAATATTGAACTTTTGTCTTGAATCTTTCGGATCTGAATATTCATACCACAATTAAGAAGAGTTACATTGAAATTATGCCAAGTAGCACTCCGCTCAAAAATTCTGTTTTTATCATTTACCTACTCGAGGACGAGCAAGAATTAAGCTTGGGGATGCCTGATACGGCTCCAACGTATCTATAATTTTTTATTGCTCCATGCTATATTATCTATTGTTTTGGACTATATTGGGCTTTATTTTCCACTTTTATATTACTTTTGGGACTAACCTATTGACCGGAGGCTCAGCCCAGAATTGATGTTTTTTGCCTATTTCAGTGTTTCGAAGAAACGGAATATCAAACGGAGTCCAAACGGAATGAAATCTTCGGGAATGTGATTTTCTCATCGGATAAGACCCAGGAGACTTGGACCCTCCGTCAAGATAGCTACGAGGCAGCCACGAGGGTGGAGGGCGCCCCCCCTAGGGCGCGCCCCAAACCTCATGGGCCCCTCGAAGCTCCACCGACATACTCCTTCCTCCTATATATACCTCGCACCCCAACAGATCGAATCTGAGCCAAAACCTAATTCCACCGCCGCAACTTTTTGTATCCACGAGATCCCATCTTGGGGCCTGTTCCAGAGCTCCGCCGGAAGGAGATTCCACCACAGAGGGCTTCTACATCATCATCATAGCCTCTCCGATGAAGTGTGAGTAGTTTACCTCAGACCTTCGAGTCCATAGTTAGTAGCTATATGGCTTCTTCTCCCTTTTTGGATCTCAATACAATGTTCTCCCCCTCTCTCATGGAGATCTATTCGATGTAATCTTCTTTTTGCGGTGTGTTTGTTGAGATCGATGAATTCTGGGTTTATGATCAAGATTATCTATGAGCAATATTTGAATCTTTTCTGAATTCTTTAATGTATGATCGAGTTATCTTTGCAAGTATCTTCGAATTATCCGTTTGGTTTGGCCAACTAGATTGGTAGTTCTTGCAATGGGGGAAGTGTTTAGCTTTGGGTTCAATCTTGCAGTGTCCTTACCCAGCGACAGAAAAGGTTGCAAAGGCATGTATTGTATTGTTGCCATCAAGGATAACAAGATAGGGTATTTATCATATAGCATGAATTTATTCCGCTACATCATGTCATCTTGCTTAAGGCGTTACTCTGTTTTCATTAAGTTAATACTCTAGATGCATGCTGGATAGCGGTCGATGAGTGGAGTAATAGTAGTAGATGCAAGCAGGAGTCGGTCTACTTGTCTCGGACGTGATGCCTATATACATGATCATACCTAGATACTCTCATAACTATGCTCAATTATGTCAATTGCTCAACAGTAATTCGTTCACCCACCGTAAAATACCTATGCTCTTGAGATAAGCCACTAGTGAAATCTATGGCCCCCGGGTCTATTTTCATCATATTAATCTTCCTACACTTTATTATTGCTTTGCTTTTGACTTTGCCTTTTATTTTACTTTGCATCTTTATACTAAAAATACCAAAAATATTATCTATCATCTCTATCAGATCTCACTCTCGTAAGTGACCGTGAAGGGATTGACAACCCCTATTCGTGTTGGTTGCGAGGAGCTATTTGTTTTGTGTAGGTATGAGGGACTTGTGCGTGGCCTCCTACTGGATTGAGACCTTGGTTCTCAAAAACTGAGGGAAATACTTACGCTATTCTGCTCCATCATCCTCTCCTCTTCAGGGAAAACCAACGCAAGCTCAAGACGTAGCAAAGCCCCTTCCCCTCCAAGGTCTGGCATCGAGGCAAAGCCACCGGCGCCTGCGTTCCCCTCCCCCTCCTCCGTGTGCACAACCTCGGAGCTCGGTGTCCTTGCCACGGACGCCCCTTGGGGCGGTGTAGTCGACGGGAGTGGGACGATCGGAGAAGCCCCTTGTGGCTCCCCTTGTTATTGCTCCCCTCCTGCATCCACTGCATGGTTAACACTGAAGCATCACGCGCGACACACGTTGATTGAGGGTGGGTGGTGGACTCATGCTGGGGGCTAGGCCGGGGGCTGCTCTCCGGACTGCTCGATACCACTAGTGGCGTACTGGAGGTACCTGCCGGGGGCTGGCCGCTCGCTGAAACCCTGGCCCTCTTGATCCTCTGGGCCAGAATCTCCACATCCCTGAAAGAATGGGTAAGCAACGCCGTCAAGGGGGGGTGCAAGGAATGAGGGAGGAAAGCAGAGGCTTACTCTTCGTCCTCTTCCTCCTCCTCCTCTATTGCTTTCCTCTTCCGCTCCGAGCTGACAGGCCCGAAGTCAAACAAGTCGCCCCCATTCCCTGCGCCGATGTTTGCCAGCGAGGGGGGAGGCGATGGCGTCCGGGCGCGCTTGGACGACGAAGAAGCAGGCGTCCTCTTCTTTGACGCCACGGCTTTCACCATTTTCTTTGCCGCCACCGCCCTGGACTTGCCGCAGCTGCACAGCCCGGTCGAGGCGGACCGGCTCGCCAGAGGTGGCCCGCCGCAGGACCCACCTCCTTCCGGTGGTCGGAGGGTCGGCGGTTGCGGTCCTCCCCTCCTCGCCCTCCTCCTCCGATGACCCGTCGGCGGCATCCTCGACGAGGGGAGCCCCGATGTCGACACCGCTAGCCTCCCCAGTGGTTGCTGCCCACCGGGCGAGCTCCACCTCCTCCGCCTCTGCCGCGGCCTTGTCCACCACGCCACCGGCGCTGCCGGCCTCCTTGACGAGCCTTGCCTCCTCCTCGGCAAGCCTCGCCTCCTCCACCCTAGCGGTAATATAGTCCAGCTCCGCCAGGGAAGTGTCATGGATGAGCCGCGGCTCGTCGGTGACGTATATCTCGTGCAGAGTGTCGAAGAACTCCTGCACCGCAAGCTCGTCCGGCTCAGCCAAATTTGGGACAAGGTCGTGCGCGTTGAAGAGTGGCATCATGGCGATTATCTCATTTCGACGAGATTTGTTGCTCAGCGGAACCACTCCCGCCGACAGCTTGAAAACAGGCTCCTTGTCGACCTTGTCGGCCTTAGCGGCGGCCCTGGCAAGCTTGTCGGACCGCTCGACCTCGCCCAGGTCATCGACCTCGAGCTGGAAGATTCGCTGGTAAAGATGGGCGTGCCGCGGCACCGTCAGGTTGTTATCGAGGCCAGGACGAAGCCTCATGATGTCGGCGGCGTTCATGTAGAGCCAGGTCGGCTGCCCCTTGTCATGCAGAGGGGCAATCCGACGGCGGATGAAGTCCGCCCTGATCATCTCAAGGGTGAGCCAGTCCTGGGTAAGCCGGAGAATCCTGGTGGTGGCGATTGTGAGCTTCGCGTTGTCGACGTCGACATCACCCCAATTGCTGCCACGAACCGGCGGCTTCTGGGGAACCTCGCAGAACGCTGGCGGGTCTTTTTCCTCAATCCAGCACCATCGGCCCCGCCTTTCTTCTCACCTCTCCTTCATGGCACCATCCGGGTACGCCACCTTGGCCCTCGGGATCCAGGCGATGCAGCCAGCAATGGCGCCCCCTGCCTGGATCCGAGGGGAGAAGTAATGGCGGAAGAGCGCCGTGCTGGGGTGCACCCCGACGAAGCCCTCGCGGAGATGGGCGAAGAGGGCCATACACGCCACGGCATTCTGAGTAAAATCCAAGAGGTGGAAGCCATAGGTGTGCATGATGTCCTTGAAGAAATCGGAGAAGAGGGGACAAAGCCCGCAAGAGAAATAGTCGACAAAGAGGGATACCGGTGCGGGGAGGGCCCGGTGCTGGCAGGGACGATGGTCGTGGCCGGATGCCCCCTCTTCTCTCCCCCCATATTCACACCCCACAAACACTTGAACATCTCCCGAAGCTCGGGCACGCCAACCGTCGAGGGGGAAAAGAAGGCGGATTGCGTCCGCTGCTTCGCCAGCGCACCCTCCGGTGCCTCCGTCACTCCGACGTCCTTGGCCCCTCCTTTACCCCTGGTGGATTTGGGCGCCATGGAGGCTAAGAGGAGCGAAGAACAAGGGGCGGCAGGGACACGGCAACCGCAGGCGATGGCGGAAGCTTAGAGAAGAAGGAAAGGGGAGCGGCGGTTCCGAGATTGGAAAAGGCGCTGGGGAGGAAGGTAAAGTGAGCAGCGCGCCCGCGGTTATTCCTTTTTACGGGGAAGCCGCGGGCCACCTCCTTTCTCTTCCCATTAACTGCGACGTGACGCATGCATACCGAAATCACTCCACGCATGCCACCCACATCACGCACGCCCCTCCACGTCGCGCCACGCGCGGGACGTAGAGAGCGCAGCGTGCGAAAAGTTTTACCATAGTAAAAACCGCCCTGCCTACCCACGCACCGTTCTAGGCCTAGCCCAACAATGCATCGCGCTCATGTGTGGCCCAGGCCCGGGGGCTCCTGTCGGTGTACCAAAAGAGGGGTGCACTTTTCGTACCCCTACACCTGTGCACGGGCAGTCAGATCCGCGCCCACGGTCGCACCAAGCAGAGCAAGGGAGGTAAGCCAAGGTAAGACCAAAAACCACAAGAAGCGGAGGGACGGAGCAGGCTCCCCCCTGGCAAGACCCTTGGCGGGGACAGCTTTGGCCGCCCCGGCAAGACCCTTGCCGGGGCAGCTCGCCCCACACAAACAGAGCAGGTCACCCTTGATCCCACAACTTCTAGCGTAATCTACTACATTGAGGCAAGGGCTCGGGAGACACCTCCTTGGTGGCATGCAGATCTTCGACAAGACAAATGAAGCAACGACAAGGACCAAGGCCTCAAGGATCGGATGGGCGAAGCAGGTTTTCCCGGCAAGGACCCTTGCCAGGGCAGCCTCAGCGGCCCCGGCAAGACCCTTGCCGGGGTAGCCCGCCCACGCCAGCCGAGCGAGCCACTCTTGAGCCCACCAATGCTCAAACAGGCGCATTGGGACAGGGCTCGGGAGGCACCTCCGTGGTGGCATGCAGATCTTTGTGAAGACAAAGAATAATCAAGATCAAGTGAGGATAGGGAGGCAATCATCCTCATCGAAGAAACCCACAAGACCCCCGGCAAGGTCCTTGCCGGGGACGCCTACGCGTCGCAGCAAGACCCTTGCCGGGTCACCCGGCAAGGCCCTCGCCAGGCGCGCCAGCAGGGCCGCTGCCAGGCCCGCACCAACAAAGTTTCCACCACCGTTCGCATGCAGCTGCCGACCCAACCTGCTGGGCAGGCACCTGCGTGGCAGCATGCAAACCTTCTTGGAGGCTCCACCACGGCGCCACCTCAGCTTCCTGCCCGCCTGCCTACATGGCACCGCATGCATCGCTAGCCAGTGCGTGTGTCGAACCAAGGAGGAGCGGGGACGGATGGGACGGGCCTCGCTCCCGTCCCCAATAAAGCGAAAGGACACCTAAGCCTTGCATTAAATGCATCTTGTCCTGTAATACTAGCGATAGACTCGCGACACTGTAGCACTTTCCACCTCCTGTGTGCCATTGTGGCAGCCGCTTTCGCCTATAAAAGGAGGCCCGTGGCACACAGAGAAAGGATTCGGCTCTTTCGAACCTCGCAGCACCTAGAGCTAGTTCGAGATCTCAAGAACACTAAATACATCCACCAAAGAAGGATCGTAGGGTTTTACGCACCTTTGCGGCCCGAACCTGGGTAAAATCCCTTTGTGTTGTCTGCTGGTCCTGCTCTTCTCACGATCCCCGCGCCCCGCAACCGTAGAAGGGATTCCAGTGATCCCATAGGTGTCGTTTCCCACCGACAGACCGGCATCCAACGAGGGCGCGAGGAAGTGTTCTGTCGGTCTGTCCAGCGGTGGCTAGGTTAGGAGCAAACCAGACTGGAGGCTAGAGCGAACGATTTGGGTTTTTCCTGCTGTCGATCGATATGGGAGGCGCTCGTTTGGGCTGCGAGCCTGCTATAGGGCCTCCCATGCACTTACATTATATGCCCATCCAAATTGAAACATTTTTCTTCATTTTTTTACGTTTCCTGCTCATGCACTGGGACGAATAAAACTAGCCTGGGCCAACCTGGACGACTCAAACTAGGTGCACAATTTCCAGCCACCCAAGGCGGCCGCCCATACCAGCCCCTACGGTTGGCGTCGCCCCTTTTGCGTGTATGATTGCGATAGTGAAAAATATTCCAGTGGTGCTTTTCATTTACCCACAGAATGGTTGAATTGCTTGTTTCTATGAACTGAGTTCGCTAATAATGTGAAGGATGCCAGTCTTTACATCCTATTGTATATTGCTTAGATCTCAATATGGCAAATGTAATTGTTTGCTATATTTATGACATTTTTTGAATTTAACATGCAATTTATTGATATAAATAAAATAAGAACCGGAACTGCATGTGCTGTCGAAAGGGATGAGGATTTTTGTTCGATCAAGGAGAATCCAACGGTGCAGACGTACGACCCGTGGGGTTTGGGTTCTGGACAATTAGAATGCATGACTCAGATCGCATGCATGGCAGGGGGCATCGGCCATTGTTTATTAGGCACACGGCTTTCGTGAGTGAACCATGTGCTATTTGAAAACATTTACATGAACTAACAGCATATTTTTGTTTGAATGAAAACATGAGTTCATCGTTTCGCCTCCAAATTTTTTTCCACGGTAAGAAAGCACGATTGTACCGTATGGTTCGATTTTCTAGTGCATTTGGGATCTCGTTTGCTATATTTGAGTCATTTGAGATCTTGCAAATACACGTGGGTGCTAGCAAGATCATTTGTTTGTCGCTTTGCGAGTTTTCAATCATTGTCCGAGAAACGGGAAAAAAAATCAAACAGTTCGACCGTAGGGTGCGGCCACAGGTGTTGACCATGTTGGTTTTTCAATTACACGAAATGTGTATAGACTCTGGAAATAACGAAAATATTTCTATCACTGTGGCGTGCTCTCACGGTCACATGGAAAAAATTGGGAAAGTTTGGAACAAGTTTTGGTGCTCGCACCTTCCATACCGAAGCATCTCACGAGAAGGATTGTATATAGTTTCCAAAAGGGGAAGCGACACTTCGGACTCCACATGGTCAGTGACTACATCGTCGCCTCCAAAAAAAATCATTGTAAACAATCATGGATATACCCTTGGTTTGATTTTCTGGCCCATTTCAGGTCTCCTCTGCAATGTTGAAGTCATTTTTTGCACTTACCTTGCATTTAGTGCATATAAAGTCAAAACCCTACTAAAACTACATGTGGGTGTTTTAGTTGGGCTATACTTAGGCTACTCATAGTGGGGAGTATCATATACTAGTATCATGCATATATATATGATACTAGTGTATGATACTACCTTTTATTATAGTGCATATATAGTATAATAGAGTAGTATCAGAGATGATCATATTTATTGCCATGCATGACACAAATTACTCTACTACAGGATGCTGCTAATGCAGCACTACGGTCAGAGACCCTTCGGCGAACTATGTGCGATGCCATAATTGCAAATGGTGGTGTAAAAAACCCATCAAAAAAGGTGCAAAACGTTTGCGATGGAGGATGCATCAAACACGGTTCAGATTTTAGTTGCACGTGCGATGCAGGGCATACGGTTCACCTCAATTAACCGTTTGTGATGAGGAGGAACAAAAGAAACGGGCAGCCAGATGAAGGTGTGTGCGATGTACAACACATGGTTCACTCTGATGAACTGTTTGTGATTAGGCAACACAAAAGAAACGGTCAGCCAGATCAAAGGCGTGTGCGATATACGACATGCGGTTCACTCGGATGAACTGTTTGCGTTGAGACATGAGAACAATAACGGTTAAAATGAACAAGATGTGTGTGATACGAGGAAAACAGGTCCGTAACCGAAAACATGTGCGAAGACTGATAACAACACAGACGATTACTGCTAACAAGCCGTGTGTGTTGTGAGCAAACGATTGATGGTTACAATTGTGAGTGATTAATGAAAACATCACTGACGGGTTCCATTGTTTAGTCCGTGTGCGATGTGATTTTCTTTGTCTGCACAACATGTACGCTCTGTCTACAGAGCATGAACATATATACTTAAAAAGACAGCATTGCATAACCAAATTAAGCATACGATTACACAAGTGACTACACACATAACATTTGCACACACCAAAGAAAGCAATTGCATGCATACTAAAGTAGGAGAAACGAGGATCTAATCATCTACTTATTGTTGCGACGACACTTGCCATTGCTCTGCTTCCGGCTGGCTCCCTGGACGTTTTGGGGAAGGAGGCACTTCATCATGTCAACGATCCGCCTGTACATGTCATAGCTCGTCACTACAAAAAAAAGATACATCCGTGACATTTTGGGCCGAACGAAAAAAATTTCTGTCATACATATGACACTTCTATGACGATAATTGTGACAGAACCCGGTATCATCATAGATGTGGTGGGCTCCTACTTCTATGACAAAAAATCATGACAGAAAATGGGATTTTCGTCCTGGGCGGGCCGGAGACGCAGTTGCATGACATTCTTTGAGCCGTCCATGACGGAAAAAACCGTGGTACAAGCGAGGGGTAGGAAAATTTTGGGGAGTTGCCGGTTACGGTGGGAGGTCGGGGGCCGAGCAATGCGCGTTTCTCTCGTACATGTACGTGCGTGTGTGCGAGGCGTTGGCTCTAACTAAACCCGAGCGAGGCGTTGGGCTCTAATCGAACTCGATCGATTGCACCGCAGAACTCGCGTTATCGAACCGAAAGTGATCGATCGATGGCTGTTAATCGAACCCGATGGGCGATTCGCCGCTATTTCGCTAACTAAAGCGGTCGATTGGATGAGCGATGAGCGTTGGGGGGAGGTGGATGAATAGTGAGCGGTGGCGTTGTCTGCGGATGAACAGGAGCCCGTGGTGTGGAGGGCTGGATGAACGATGAGCGATGGAGGGATGGCCGTGGAGGGTGGTTGAACAGGACCCGTGGTGTGGAGGGCTGGATGAAGTGAGGCGGTGGAGGGGTGCCCGTGGAGGGCTGGTTGAACAGTAGCCGGTGGAGTAGCGCGCGGTGGAGGCTGGATGAATAGGAGCCCATGGAGGCTGGAGGAGGTCGACGATGGAGATGAACAGTATCCCGTGGAGTCCCGTTTTGCGGTATGCCACACCCCTCCCGATGAACAGGACCCCTGTTTCGACCGTAGGAGGTCCGTTTCGTCCGTTTTGTGGTACGCCACACCCCTCCCGATCAACAGGACCCCCGTTTCGTCCGTAGGAGGTCCGTTTCCTCCGTTTTGCGGTACGCCGCACCCCTCTCGATCAACAGGACCCCTGTCTCAACTATAGGAGGTCCGTTTCCTCCGTTTTGCGGTACGCCACACCCCTCCCGATCAACAGGACCCCCGTTCCGAACGTGGCCGGTCGAACACAAGGCCGTTTCCTCCGTTCTGCGGTACGTCAGGCCTCGTTTCCATCACCTGTTACGTCCAAGCCGGTTGGCTCCCACGCGTTCCGTTGCCTCCCGATGAACACGACGCATTCCGTTGCCTTTGCATGAACACGACACATTCCGTTGCCTCCCCATGAACACGACGCATTCCATTGCCTCCCCATGAACGCGAGCCCTCGCCATACGTATGCGCGACTAGGCGTTCGAGACCCCGCCCGTATGTACACATACATGGTCGTGTTTTCTTTCTTAAACCCTGGCCGCTGTACGTACGTGTACATGCTACGTGCGTTCCTCTACTACGACACGTGCGCGCCTCTACATCGACCAGTATGTACGTACATGTTCGCGACCAGGATGACAACGCTACGTACGCTTCGACCAGGTGGGTCCCGACTGTCAGGCACTTCCTTGCCTGCGAAGATGTAGCTGGTGGGTCCCAGCAGTCAGGGGGACGAATCATTTTGTTTATTTGCCCGGACGCACTTCGTTGCGTGCGAAGGTGTAGCTGCTGGGTCCCAGCAGTCAGGGGGGCGAATCGTTTTTTTTTTGCCCGGACGCACTTCCTTGCGTGCGAAGGTGTAGCCGTTGGGTCCCAGCAGTCAGGGGGGCGAATCATTTTTTTTCAGACGCACTTCCTTGCATGCGAAGGTGTAGCTAGTGGGCCCCAGCAGTCGGGGGGCGAATCATTTTTTCTGACGCAGTTCCTTACGTGCGAAGATGTAGCTAGTGGGTCCCAGTAGTCAGGGGGGCGAATCGTTTTTTTTTCGGACGCACTTCCTTGCGTGCAAAGATGTAGCTCATGGGTCCCAGCAGTCAGGGGGCGAATCATTTTTTTCGCGAAATACGGTGGCCCGTACTGTGGGTCCCCGCTGTCAGGTGGAGGAATAATTATTTTGCACGTAATAAGGAGGCACTTCCTTGCGGCTGCCGTGGACCCAGCTGTCAGCCTCTCCATGTACAGTCCACGTCCGATGGAAGTCGTTCCTTGACCACGTTGACCACGCCACGCCGAGAACACCACGGCGATGGACGAGGCGAGGCCTAGGAAGGGGACGACGCGGAGCCGGGGAAGACGCGGCAGTGGATGCACAATGGAGAGGAGTATGAGGGTTCACTGGTTCGGGTGCGCTACCGTAGCCGCAGAATAACAGGGGGTGTGGGTGAGTGTAGGGATGGCCTGGCCAGCGGTTGGAGTAGTAGGGGGCGGTGAGGCCTCCGCGGCAGCACAACCGGCCATGGGAGGCAGGATCAGGCGGCACGACCGGCGCTGCTTTGGGCGGCTGGAGCAAGAAGACCAGAGGTTGAAGAAGCACGACAGCCGTTGGATGGACATCGTACGGTCACTACAGCTAGAATCGTTTCTTATTGACTAAGTTGACAAAGCCCTTGTTACGTCAACTTAGTAGGCCCACAGGTCAGCTTTCGAAACGGTGCACCCCAGATGTCAGGGGGAGGAATCATTTTTTGGCGAGTGAAGCTAGAATATCCGAGATTGAAGAAGAAGCACGGCATCCGTTGGATGGACATCCAACGGCCACTGCTGCTAGAACCGTGTGTTGACTATATGTTGACAAAGCCTTGTATACGCGTCAACTCTGTTTTTTTAGGGGACGCGTCAACTTAGTAAGGCTAGAAGTGTGTGGCAAAGAACTTATAGCCCATTTGAGATTTGTAACAATGTGTAGACCATTTTTGAATTCTAATGGAATTTACTACAGCCCATTTACAGTTTGTTAAAACTACAGCCCATTTCAACCAACCGTTCAAAACAGAATTCAATAAAATTTCCCAAATTTTGATGGGATCCGAATATTTTTATCCCAAAATTTCTAGTCAGATTAAATACAATTTCAATATAAATTTATATTACGTAAAAATCCAACGAAACATTGCGCTCGCAACAATTAATGAAATTAAAATTTTCAATATTCCAAAAATAATATTTTATAAAGTAATCACTGTTTGGTGCACTTTTTTAATAGTTACTACCCAGTTTTTATAATTACATCCTATTTATTATTTCTTAAAGCCCATTTTCTTGTCAAGCCTAATGCATCCCTCCTAGGAAAGGTTTGCAGCCCAGTGAGCGGTGAATAACAACTTGACCTTACAGGTATTCCTAAAAAAGTATAGCTGGGCTAGCGATTTTCAACTTGAAAAAATTAATATCTGGGCTGGATATCTGCTTCGGGCTAGACGGGCCACAGCCCGCTTGATTAATACACTGCAACGATGTTTTCGTTGTTGTTCAGAGGAGAAAAATTAATATCTGGGGTAAACATCGAAAAAATCTGCAGTGCTCACACCTCAAAAACACAAATACTACTCGAGCTGCTTGGTCCCAGCTGTCGGCCGCTTCTTGTGGAATTCTCTCATTTATTGACTAGAGTACACAGGTTGACAATGGTGTGGGACTATGATGTCAGGAAACCAGGAGGAAGCAAAATAAATTATAGTTATATATATATAATAAGGAGGCACTTGCGTACGTGAGGCTATGGACCTGGTGGGTCCCCATTGTCATCCTATCCAAGTAATGTCATCTCTCGCCGCGCTGCTTCGCCTTCAGCCTTGATCGGCGCCCGCCGCCCGCTTCAGTGCGAGCGATTGCTCGGCTTCAAACGACACAAGTGCCGTCCGTCCGTCCATCTGCCGCACATATTAATGATACGCGGTTGCCGAGGCGGCTACTCCGGTGCCACACGTCCGTCCCTCCGAACGCCCACCATTGCTATATAAACTGCTGCGCCGGCCATAGCTGCAGTCATCCGCATCCGTTCCCTTTCTCCTGTCCACACCACTACTGTCCACCATGGCTTCCTCGCGCTCCAGCACTCTTTGGGACAGTCGGACGACGGACCACAAGGAGATGGCAGCCATTGCTGCCGACCTGCTGGCCGGCAGGCAGCCGGAGGACGACGACATCCTAATGGAGAACATGGTAGTCGACGATCCGGCGCCAACCCCCTCCTCCGCGCCATCCTCGCCGGTGCATTGCACCATGACCATCGGCGAGGCCCGTTCCCAATATATGGACAGGGTGAGTCCGATGCGTGAGGAGCAGTTCCGGGAGGCGCAAGCCGACGCCGCCTACAACCACCATCTCCTCCAGGAACACCTGCAGGCGGAGGAGCAGATCGCCGAGGAGCGGGCCGAGCAGGAGGCGCTGCTCGACTCGTACCGCTCCGCCCGCAAGGGCCGCCTCAAGCGCTAGCGGTACCGCATGCGGGTGGTGGAGGCTTCCGCTGCCTACAAAGAGGCTAGCAAAGAGGGCGATGAAGCGGGCGAGGCGCTGTTTGGCGTGGCCGAGTACGAGGCAGAGGACAATGCCGGCTCCGACGAGTCCCCGCTCCGCTGGCGTCGATGACGCCCTGCTCCGCCGAGGCCCCGCGGTGCCAACAACGACGCAGAGGACACCGCCGGCTCCGCCGAGGCCCCACCAACAACGAGGCAGAGGACATCGCCGGCTCAGCCGAGGCCCCACACTGTCATCAACGTGGGGGAGGATTTCCACCGCTCCGCTGAGGCGCCGCCCGCCGGCAACGAGACAGAGGACATCGCCGGCTCCGCCGAGGCCCCGCCCCACTGCCAACAAGGCCGCGCCACACAGAAAACGAGGAAGAGTAGAGCATGGTAGGTCGCCGCCGCTCAGGTCCAAGTAAGGCCACTGCTGCTACCCTCCGGTTGAAGCCAAGCTAGGCGGGTTGACCATTGACGGCCGTTAGCTTCTTGGCGGCGACGTGGAGTCGGAGAGCTGCGCTGGAGAAGAACGCTGCTTCTACTTAACTGCTGGTGCAGTTCATTTGATCGACACGTGGGCCCAACAGGCCACATGTCGATTACACAACCGCACTGCAGTTAAGTCATCAAGCTTCTGTTCGCTCGGCGGGACACATGTGGGTAGCCGGTTAATTAATTATACCTCCAGCGCACCACTTTTTGGTTTTTTTTAAAGGAGGATGACCCCCGGCCTCTGCATCTGGGAGATGCATGCGGCCACAAACACCCCTTTTTAGTTGAAGAATGTATGAAATGTAATGAAATCCAACATGTTTATATGAAATCCGACCGTGTATGAATGAATTTATTTCGATTAGTTCGAATTCCTGTATCACTGGCATTGGATGAACATGCAAAACAATACGTACTAGCATTATTCCTGGGGTGATCACCACGTTTGCAGCAGTTTCACATGTACTCCTCGGTCCTTTCTAGTCTCGCATACAAGTTTTATCTGCAGTCAAAGTATCTCTACTTTGACCAATCTTATACAAAAAGTATGCACTTTCACAATGTGCGAAGTAAAAGGAAGAAGGAGTACAAAGAGTTTGAGCAACTTTTAGCGTTCAGACATTGCAATCAAACACATAGGCACGGTAATTCATAGAGAACATTCAAAACAATCGATGATTATGCATCTCGCGACTCACATGTCGAGGCAATATTTACTTCACAACTAAAGAATAAAGAAAAATTAATCGCCATTGCCGACAACAAAGGGCGCCCCATTGAAAATATCAAACGCATATCTTGCTAAAATCAATGAGCAAAATTTGACAAGGTTGTCCCATCCCAAAATATCAAATGCCTACGATTGTGGAATGGGCAGGGTTTGCCATCGGTTCGGACATTGACATGGCACCTCGTGCTAAATAAACCAGCTGTTCTTTTGTGCAGTTCCACCAAAATCAACCAAATTCAGCGTAGCTAGTATGATTTCACCCTTATATGTTGCAACTCCTTGAACTTATGGGCACCTCCTTTCTTGTGGTGGAAATGAATGATTCGATGTATTCATGAACATTTTGTGCGATTCCGTTGAAATCAAGTGAGCACCCTGTTTGCACAAATACAAAAAGTGATTAGTATAAAGCAAACTATACTATGAATTGACAGTTTCAACAGCCACATACATGGTCCATGTAGAGCACACTTTTAGAAAAATGGAACTCACGAGAAAGAATCCTAGAACAACATTGTACTCGCGCATCACAGCAAAAAAATGGAGATTTGTCAGTCCTTGTGAGCTGAAGTTAGTTTGGTCTTGTGGGGTGTAATGTAACCATCCTTCAACTGCTCCTTCTGATGAGAAGATAGACAGGGCTTCTTCATCCGGCATAATCGGAACTAGTCACTTCACGTACTCCATATTCTTCTTCGAGAGGAAGACGATCCTGTTTGCTCGAAAAAAGGAAAGGAAATATTTAAAACAGCACAGATGAAGCACTTCTCAAGGACAATACCACTTTTTCATGGCAAGATCTAAACAGTAGCACAACACCAATAGAGATGAAAAAGCTCAATCATATGGATGAAATCGGTGGGTGAGTACCAACATTTGTCGAGGCTGATTGTGTAGAGCATACAGATGAAGCACTTCTCCGAACCATCTGTTGCTATCTACGGGGTGGCCATGCTTACTATATACTCCTCGATTAGTTTAATGTTTCCAACATCTTCTTGTGCAGTTCCACTAAAATATATGGTATCTTCAAAGAAGATCCTGTTTGCACAAGTAGAGATAATTACGTATGGCATCAAATCGGTGGCAAAACAATTGCTCGCTCCAGCCATAGCAATAAATTAAGATGCAAAACTATATCATTACTTGTGTCATCACAGTTCGAGGCTTCATTACAGCCTTTGGGAGTTGATTTTGTTTTTCTTCCGCTTGTTCTCCCCTTCATCACTTGGTTCAATAATGACAAGCTTTGCCTTCAATGTAAGATTTGGCATGTCAATTAGGGAGCAAAAGTATAGTACTAAACTTAATTTTACGATGAAAGTGGCAAAATACAGGGCAGCAGTTGTGAAATATCCTTATCTTACCTCAATGGGATATTACGGTGCACATCTGATTGGAAGTCTTGTCTCCATTTGTGCAATTCACTAAAATCAAGCAACATTATCGTACAAGTAGCACAACATATGAAAGCACACTGCGGAATCATGTGAAAGAAGGCTAATCTTGACCTCTCATGATGCGAATTCAAACAACTCACAAGAAGAAGATCTGAACCAAATTCGCCTTAACGGATAGGAAGTAAGATCTCCTCTTGTGCAGTTCCACTAAGATCAAGCAATCAAACAACGTTGTCGGTGTGACATTTTGGTTGAACTGCACAAAACACTCTTAAAACAAAAGTGTTTTGTGCGGTGCAACAAAAGGTCACAATGGCAACAAGGTGAAGTAGATAACCCTGTTTACAGAGGTGCAAAGGAAACAATTAGTGGTCAATAACGGTGGATGACACGAAGCCAACAAAAGAAGCATCTACCTTATCTAAATGGGAAAGAAAGCAAGATAGTAGCATTTCTCAAACGGTGGCATTGATTAATATTAACATACAGATTATATTAACAATAAAATTCGTTAAACATGTAATTTGCTTTTATCTTTGGCATTACATCAATTTTCCAGCGGCATTATTACAGGGTGTTTGTTTACAGGGACATTTTGGTGTAGGGACTAAAAAAACTCCGTGTCAGTCACATATAAACCAAACAGGAGGGACTTTTCGTGACTAAAAGTGGGCATTTGGTACTAAAGAAAGAAGACCCGAGGAGTCTTTTGGGACTTTTCAACAGTTGCCCCTGCCACGCATCGCACCTTGTTTCTATTAGTTCATTACTAGGGGTAACATGGTCTTTTATCATGTCATTTAATAACCTCTAGTCCATGTTTAGTCCCTGGAACCAAGCAGGTAGGGACTAGGGAGTTTTTAACCGAACAGGGCCTTAGATTAACAACAGCTAATGAGTTGCACAGGATAGTGGACGCACCAGCACCACGTGCATCTACCGATGTACTGTGGTCATGCACAGTCTGTTGCAATAAAGAACAAACAACCAAGGAGCATATTTGTGTTGGTCCCAGTTTTGTTATCTTTAGACACCTTTCCCTATGTGAGCGCAGCAAATCTAGTCTGCTCAAACTCTACAGCCTTGTCCCTTCCTTTCCTTTTGAACTAGTACTTTCGCCCTTCCTTTCCTCTTTGAACCACGTCCTAGATTTATGCGATACAACTTTCCCCACTACTTTCCCCCATTCCTTTCCTCTTTGAACCACGTCCTAGATTCATGCTATACAACTTTCCCCCTTCATTTCCTCTTTGAACCACGTCATAGATTCATGCTATATACAACTTTTCCCACTACTTTCCCCCACTCCTTTCCTCTTTGAACCATGTCCTAGATTCATGGTATACATGCAGCTAGAGCAATGCATGTGGAGTAAGTAAAATATACCTTAAGGTTCTTCGGGCGTGGTTCGGTGGGTGACGGGACGGCTGCAAAGAAGAAGGGTTCGGAGGCCCTCCCGCACCGCCGCTGGGTGGAAAGTGAATAGCAGCACCGGTAGTGGATTCCCTCCCTCGCCGACGGCGACAGCGTTAAGCCTCCTTCCCTTCCCGGCGGACGGATCCTGCGGCTCTTTGAGCAGCAAAGTGAGGGAGAGAGAGGCCAACAAGTCTTGTTTAGATCTGGAGAGGGCGAGAGTGTGTGAAGAGAGCAACTACAAGCGCTGAGGCTCTAGCGGGAGAGGGCGAGAGAGTGTGAAGAGAGCAACTACAAGCACTAAGGCTCCAGCGTGTATATATATACTGGAGAGAGTGTGTGAAGCATGCAAACCTTAGAAAACATTTTGAACAGTCAAAGAATCCTCCTGGCAAAAATTATGCTCAAGTGTAGTTATCGAACCCGAGACCTCATGTTTGATGAGCGAACAGGCTAACCAGCTACACAACCCTCCCGTTATGTTCAACGAGAGGAAAATAATCTTTTATACATTCCTGCATTCGTGTGACAGGCATGCCGTGTTTTTTTTGTGTGTGTGGGAGTCATTAGGATTTCAATCATAATCGTGTCATGTGGCTTTGTTGGTAAGACTATCCAAAGTGGTGTAGAAATAATGCAGCCTTAGTCACCTTACCTCTCTCCATGTAGTACGTTGGGTCCCACCAGTCAGACGGTGAAACAAAATAATTAATAAGAAAATTAAAAGCGCCAATGTGTATCTTACTACCTCACACATCTCGCCATCTCTGGAACACTGTCCAATTGATCCTCTGTTCGCTCACATACTATTTTAAGTGAATCCTTATTATAACATGCACACAAATTTTGGGCACTTGTATTCGACTTAAGTCAGTGGGCCACCGTATCTCGTATAATTACTACTCCCTCCTTCTAGGTGTAATAAGTCACGTTAGAAGGTGCAACGGGACCAAGGTGCGTGCGTCTGCGTGTGTGTGTTTAACAACATGTGTGTGTTAGAGAGTGCGACAGATCGACCTACTCCTATAGAGATATGGTGTGTAGTGTACGATTTTAGCCGCGAGAGTCGGTGTATCCTCTCGTTTCCGGGCGTTTCCGGTAGGGACATGCGGACAGCTGCCATGCCTTCTCCTGGCCAGCCTGGCCCACCCAAAGCCCATCCATCGCCCGCGCGCGCTTCCCTCCTGAAACGGTCAGCGCCGCTCCAAAGAATCGGTGCCGCATTCATGCCCGGGCAGAGCGGACGCGACCTCTCACTGGCGCAAGAGTGATGGTTGCTTCGTCCGTCCAACTTACTGCTGGGTCTATGTGATTTGACGGCTCATTGGTCTTTATTACTGAGGTGGTAGGACTGCTGGATGTCCCACGCCGCGAAAGGAGGTAGTAGATTACAATTTTCTCCATTCTTACAGCGGAGGAGTGCAAGAGCAAGTGAAAACACGCAGCTCAAGTGATTACATGGCCCACCTCACACTATCACCGTGCGACACCTAACTCTTTACATAGTACTCCCTCCGTTCCTAAATATTACTAGATGAGTCCCTCGCGTTGTCATGAACAGCGTATATCTCTCTGCGCAAAATTATCGATTTCATAGAACTAAAAAATCTATAACCGCATGACAAATGTGGTAGCCAAACTAAATAAACTCCCATCATCATTTAGATCATCCCACGTAAGGAAAAAAGATCAGCCAACTCCTCTGCATAATGGGATTATATTTTTCTTTTGACATGTTAATGGGACTTAAAAGCTCACTTACATGCATGCTACGGTGCATGCTTGCATGCGAGACATGTTGATGTGATTTAAAACCCACTCACATGCATGTGCCACGGTATTTCTGCATGCTTGCATGTGGCTTAGTCTTGAGCCTCTCAACGTCTAGATCGATGGCTATTATGACTGATTTACTTCATCTAACGGCTACGTCAATTTTGATGATGTGGCTCAAGGAGAGGATAGAGAATTCCTAGTAGTGGGGCTAGCTATTACTAGTAGATAAGTCTTTGTAGAGATTCCACTAGGTGAACTACATACGGAACAAAATGAATGAATCTACACTTAAAATGCATCTATATACATTCGCATGTGGTTAATGGTGAAATCTCTACAAAGACTTATATTTAGGAACGGAGGAAGTACTAGTATAGTACTAGTACGTACTGTAATTTATCTGCGAGATAAATTTGTACAATGCTATGAAGCTTCCAGCCCGTTGCAACATTTCATCAAATACAAAGGAGACTAACATGCATGCTATTGCATCTCAATGATTGACAGATCATAGCAAATATGTACTCCCTCTGTTCCAAAATAAGTGTCTCAACTTTGTGCAAACTTTAGTACAAAGTTGTACTACTACTAAAGTTGACACTTATTTTGGAACAGAGGCAGCTAAAGAAAAAAACGATCCATGTAGTCCCTAGCCCTTGAACCGTGAACCCTGACCAGGCTTCAATTTGCTAGCAACGTTCGAGCTTCCTAATAAATGAAGTTTGCAACCTTTTGACCATCGGATCATTTTGTGCAGTTTCACCAAAATCGAGATGAGCATCCCTGTGGCAAAGAAATTGAAGAAGCGTGATTAGAATAAGATTACTAGGACTAGTTGATGAGACATAAACTCATCACAAATACTGAGACGTAGAAGCGGTAGAGGTATTAGGTATAAAAGGGCAAAGAAGTAGAGAAATATCCACAGGAGTGATGTGGGCAAGCTGGAGCGATGGTGCAAGCCGGCTGTAAAGGGAGTTGTACACGAGGGGCGTAGCTCAACCTTGAGGAGGGCGGCGGAGGCGGCAATCGCCCACGTCGCGGCGGTGAGCAAGGGACGAAGGCAACCTCACGGCTTTGTGAGAGAGAATGGCGGGGACCCCTGATCGGGGCGTGCCGACGGTGGGTTTCGCCGTCGGCGACGGCCACCACATCTACACTAAGCATCCACCCCTTCCCAAGCGGACGTGATCCGCCGGGATGTTAGAGATGTGGCCACGATCGTTTTGTGCGAGAGAGTGTGAAGAGAGCAACCCCAAGCAAGCAACGTGTAGGCTGGCCCGCCCGACTATGTATATAGTGGGCGGTTTCCTTTTCTCTCCATATGAACCTATCATATTGCGACGTGCCCTTTGAAGAAAAAATTATTTATAAATGACGCGGCACCTACTTACCTTGCGCTTGGCATCTCCAAAATATTAACCTTGCGATTGGCTCTTTGCCTCTTGAAGTCGAGCAATAATGGTAGTGCAGTATATATCGTTACGGCTATATGAGACCGAATGAATTGCTGCACGCCCACCACGTGGGCGAGGGTCGAGGCGAGGAGAGTGCTACTACATACGGAGCAAAATGAGTGAATGTACACTCTAAAATACGTCTATATACATCAGTGTTTGTAGTATGTACTAGTAGTTCATATTGAAATCTACTAAAGGACATATATATTCCAAACAATATGATATAATCTCTATAACCAAGGTAGTAGGGACGAGGAGTAAACGGAGGGAGTAGTAAATTTTTCTCCTTGTTCTGCGAGCCACCATGCGCATGGGCGAGGGAGGAGCAAGCTTCACCTCATCCTGTGAGCCACCGCGCCCGTGGGCGGGGGAGACAGAGTACTAAGCAAGCTTCTCCTCATTCTGCAAGTTGACGGGACACATCAAAAGTACTCCAGTGTATAGAGCCATGCCTCTAAGGTAGGCCACACATGGTTTGCCTCTTTTTTTAATTTAACATAACGCTTCAAGTCGCAATTTGTTTGTTCACCCGTGGTAGACGATCCTCCCTCCACCAAGTGGACAACCAGTACATGTGCCAAATTACTGCCTTTTTCGTACAGAAATGAGCTCCACTGTGTACCCGCGCTGGTGTGGTTGGGAAAGAGACGGGAGTACGTGTGCCGTGCATGCACCTCTTCTCTTCGTGCATGTCCCCCACCTACGTGGGTGTGTGTGAGAGATACAAACCACATTCGTGAGTGTTTTTCGTTTTGTGGTGGGGGTGGGGTGGGGTGGGGGGTTGATTTCGTGAATTATTTGTGGGAATATGTGTCGATGACATCTCAAACAAAATTTTGCATGCAATGTGTGTGAAATGGAGGCCTATCCATATCATACATAGAGGGTCGGGCAATCCACGAGAAGAGAGGGAGCGGTCATAGCTATCGATAGAGTCGAAGAGAGGATCAAGTGGGTGGGTGCGAGATCGATGAAGAGAGCCATCGAAATTGTGTGTGTATGTGTGCAAGTCAAAGATATAGGGCGTGGCCTACGGAACGTTAGAGGGCACATGTCAAGTTTGTGTGTGGGGGGAGACATGACTAGAGCGCTTGATGTATCGGTGTGTGTGGGGGGGGGGGGGGGGAGGGGTAGGTAGAGGCCTAACTATAGAGGTAGAACGACTCGTATATGTGTTGAGAAGGAGAGACCCAGCTATGTCTTGAGGGAGATCGGTCGACATCCATACATAAGCGAAGGATGGGAAATATGATGGGACGAGAGAGAGAGAGAGAGAGAGGGAGGGAGGAGAGAGGTAGAGTGCTGGATGGGTGATGGAGTTGCTTCTCAGAGATGTTGGGAGAGGCCTACTAGACAAACTGAGGGTGGAACTGCAATGTTATCAATAAGAGTGGGGATGTGTTTACGTGTGTGCTGTGCGTGATAGATCTGTCGGGACGCATCCATGGATGATGAAGGGGAACCATGTGTTTGGTAAGCAAACCTAACTAGATCGGTAGATCAGTTGTTGTTTGTCGGAGGAAAGGGAGAGACACAACTAATGAGGTAGATCGATCGATGTGTGGGTAAAAACGAGTTATAAGGACCTAGTTAGCTATATGTATAGCGAGAGATCGGTCGGTGTACGTCCATTTGTTAGAGGAAAATAAGGCCCAACGAGACGGATAGACAGAGAGAATGGAGCTAGGAGGTGGTGCGAGAGGCCCAACTACTAGCTAGATAGGGGGAGGAGTGTGCGGTTGTGAGATCGATGAAAAGAGGGGTGAGAGTTTACACGTGTGTCTGACCATATGAGAGACACGAGGCAAGGACACATAAAGGAGGAGATTGAAGTTGTGTGTGTATGCTGTAGGCAGGCATCGCTGGAGAGGTTTATCGATCGGTGTGTGTCGGAAAGGAGTTGTGGAGAATCTGGGAGAACGACCTAAAGAAAAAAAAATGAATGTGCCCGGTGGATAGAATGCTGAGGGAGGAGGAGGGCATGTGCATGCACGAGAGAAAGTTAGTGGTAGCTACAAAGGCTAGAGGATTGTGTGGGTGTAAGAGACTAACAAAGATCATAATTTGATATGAAAGCGGATTCATATATTTGAATAGGAGATCATAGTGTTTTAAACATTGCATGCATGAATATAGCGGTGATACACGTGTTGTGCACATGTTATACCATAATGTGATAATGCATGGCGTTTGCAACTCACAGCTAAATGCCGAACAATCTAAACCATACTAGACATCAAACAATCTCACATTTTATTTGAATTTGTGATAATGTGCGGAGTTTGCAGCTTACAACTAAATATCGAGCAATCTAAACAATACTATATATCGAACATTCTCACATTTTATTTGAATTTGTGGTAATGTGTGGTGTTTGCAACTCACATCTAAATACTTGTAGGCGTAGGGGGCGGGGCACCATACATAATGTGATAAACACATTATACATATGAGACATGGTTTAGATTATGAAGATCTAGCTAGAGCTAGAAATGTAATGTGATTTGAAATAAAAATAAAGTGGATTCAAATATCTAGTTCGAGTTCATATAGTAAACATAGTTCATATGTAACTCGAGACTAATCATGTGGTGTGCTGTGAAGATAATACACAAACGATGATTTAACTTGACAATAATGATGATTGTAGATCTTATTAAAATAGAGAAACAAATTCAAATGGTTTGACTTCACAACAATCATTACTGTAGATCTTATTCAAATTTAGTTCATATTGAAGCGGTAGTATATACGTTTGGAATGCACTAAAACGTTCATTTGAGTAGTAGGTTGCATGCATTATACACGTAGTGAAATATTTTAATTGAACATAACATGAATTCAAAGTTTTGAATGACATTTGTAGTGCGCATTGATTTGGTACATTACACGTTAGGCTTGTCCGGAAATTTCAACCCGCGCCTTGTTAGCCCGAAATATTTAAGATATATCTTTGTCTCGTTGTGCTCCGACAACTCCCTCCATCTCAACCCGCGCCTTGCTATTCCGAAATTACAACGCGCGCGAAAACTCCCACCTCCTGTGAAATCCCGACACGCGAAATGCCCGTGGTACCCCTGAACCGAAAGAACCGCCTCAAATCGGTGGGGGTACTTTCGTAACTTACCCCACATTTCGGACAAGCGTGTCTCTAAGCCATGGTTCCCCACTGCCATCCCATCCGCCCACCCATTCGTACACCGAGGCCGCGAAAACCCGCGACGAAACCCCACACCCTGCTCCGTTCGCCACCCAGCCGGAGCCTCTTCCCCGACGACGTCGTCCACAGCAACACCTCGACGTCCCTCATCCACCGTACCGGATGAGGATCCGTCGTCGATCTCATCGTCCCACCGGTTCAGCCACCCCGTCCTCCACCTCCAAGGAGCTGCCCCGACGTTCCCCTCGTCTTTCGCGCCACCTCCATTCCCACACCGCCGTCTTCACCTGCACCACCGGAAGAGCATCATCATCACCGTTTCCTTGGATGAAGCTGCGGCCTAATCGGCGCCACCAAAGAGGTTGTACACTAATCGCCGCATTTTCTTCTTGATTCGATCTCACGGTGCTGCCGGCGCTCGGTCCCGAGCCGACACGGCGTGGCTCCATCCACGGCGGCGTCGCCGGCCACTTCCTCCACGGCGTCGCTCCCTCGGCGGCGACGTCCACATCAGTAGGAGCTGTTGCTGCTTTAGCTCTCGCTCGTGCTGCTGCTCTGCTCTTGCTCTCGGTCCCCTGCCTGGTCTGCTCTTGCTATTGCTCTTGCTCTCGCTCTTGCTCTTGCTTGCGATGCTGCTCCGATTTGGCTACACTTCAGTCGACTGAATCGACTTTTGGGTCACTCGATTTTCAAGGGGTGGGCTCGCCGGGGTGAAGGAAGAACCAGCCGCAGCGGGGAGGGGGGCTCGCCGGAGAGGTACCCCACTATCTATCTTAGGGTTCAGGATGGGGGCGGTGGTCACCGGCGGTGGCGGGGCGGTGGTGTGGGGATCGCCGGAGAAAAAGCTCAGCACGTGGGGGCCTAGAGGGATGGCCGGGGCGGCGGCGGACCGGCGGGGGGCTGCTGTTTGGCCGGTGGTGGCTGGTGGCTCAGGTGGGTGGAGGTTGAAGATGAACCGCCGGCCCTTGATTTCGTATCCAACGGCTGCAAAATCGACTGACCAGAGATGAAAAAGTCAGTCGACCGACGTGTAGCCTCACCTTGCTAGTGCATTCAGTTTCGACAGCAAAATTCAGTTTCGACAGCAAAATTCAGTTTTGACAGTTAGGTTCAGTTTCGACAGTTAAGTTCTGTTTCGACAGTTAAGTTCAGAGATGAGCGGCTGATGTATTTTACATCTAGCACTTTGTGGTTATGTATTTTACGTCATGTATTGGAGCTGCTATTAGAATTCCACTCAGGTTAACGTTGTTCGTTGTCTCTCTTGTCCTGCTTCAGCCTCGGCGTCGTACAACTCAGCAGAGCTGCTCCAACGACGAAACCCTCCATCACAGTGGAGAAGTACCTCGGGCTCCATCTCTAGACGCCTAAGATCTTCTTCCCCTCCTCCGACAGCAAAGTCAGCCGGAGCATCCTCACCGGCCAACCCAATCACGCTGAGATCGACATGGCTTCGCTAAAGAGGTTGTACACTTGTTGCATCTCTTTTTTACTCTACATGTTATATATATTGTCCACTGAGCACACGGATTTGTTCCTTTAGTGTCTCCTTGAAAGAAAAAACGTAGGAATTTTAATTTTCACTTGTCCTCCTTTTCAAATTCCTATTCATGAAGCACAAGACTAAGAGATAGTAGCATAATAGCATTATAACCGTACATTTTCTTGTGGTTTGACTTAATCTCACCATGCTTCTTTGCATCCTGTGATCTTCCAATTGTTGTGAATCAAACACCCAGATTGGCAAAAATCCTGTGTTTTTAAATTCTCTGTTTTGCACGTGCATTCCTATCCTATTCCTATCTATTTCCTATCCCTGCATTGTTGTCAAAGAAAATCTTGCGTGGTTTGTCCCGCTCCTGCTGCGCCGTCGTCCACCCCATCTCAGCTGCTCCAACGATAGAAGGGTCCAGCATAGCAGGGATCCGGCCTCCGGACTGTCTTTCGCCGCCTCAGATATTCTTCCCCGCCACTGGCAGCCATGAAAACTGCATTACCATCATCAACCGAGCAGATGACCTCGAGGACTACACGGGTCTGCAAGAAAGGTCGCACTCTTTCGTGTCTGCTTACGTTATGCATCGCTTAATATTACATGCTACTTTATCGTCATGTTCACCGATTAGACTCTGAGTCAGCTCCAAACTAATGGTCAAACTTGAGTTTTTAAATGGTTGTGGGGGACATATCGGGGCCGCTATCAATAGTATCTATCTACTATCTGGTTAATCTCCGGTGTCTACTATGAGTTTCATGTTGGGTGGGAAACAAATAGTAAAGAAGCCATTATCTGTATTTATTAACTGAAGCCATTATTACCTACTATTATTCGTTTTGGGTCTGTCCACAGGTTGCTACCATCACTCTGGATTTCTGCATGCACTCCTTACATAATCTCACTATGTTTTATTCCTATGCATGACAGTTATTGTAAACAATGGAACTGAACATGTAGAGCAAAAGAGACGAGCCTTGCGTGTCAATATAATTTCATGCAGACGTCGCTCCATGGTAGGCGCAAAGGCAGCCCCCCTCCACGCATTTCGGATTGTAATCGAGAGGAAGATATCTGTTCTGAGGGGGATTCAGAAGGAGAAGATAACTCCTATTTACCCCCTGAGGTCTTCGCTCTAACTTGGCATGATGATGTTGGTTATATCATGCATATGGTGTCTTGCATTACTTACTTTATACATCAAATACGTCATCTGCTTAGTTTAGACATCCTTTGTGTGAATGCCATCTGTTTAGTTTATACATTGTTTATGTGAATTATGCAACGCCACCTTGTTTTGCCAGGCATCATATATGTGAATTTTGCAATGCCATCCTGCTTAGCTAGTCATCTTATATGTAAATTATATCAGGCCATCCTTTTTTTGTTACATATTACATTTGTCAACAGAGTTAGTACATTCAACTGCTCTTTGTGTGCATCAGCCATTTGACACGGTGATGGCAAATTCTGGAGTGAAAACAAGGTCTTCTGAGCAGACTATGCTACTGACGGCGCATATCTTGCTGGTTACGGATAGCTCCTTAGAGGAGGATTAGAGATAGATGACCAGTCCTATTCCCCCAAGGTGTATGCTCTAACTTGGCAGGGTTATGTTGCTCATATCGTGCGTATGGTGTCTCGCATTGCTATGCCATTTGATTAGTTTAGACATGCTTTGTGTGAATGCCACATGCTCAAAGGTGTCTAATTACCATATATGTGAATTATGCATTGCCATCTTGTTGCAAGACATTATATATGTGAATTATACAATGCTATCTTGTTGCAAAGGCATTATATATGTGAATTATGCAATGCCATGTTGTTTAGCCAATCATCATGTATGTGAATTATATCATGCTATCATTTTTTGTATTACGTGTTCCATTTGTCGACAACGTTTGTATATTCAACTACTCTTCCTGTGCATCAGCCATTTGAAGCGGTGATGGAAGTATCCGAGTGAAAACAAGGTATTGAGAGCACAATGCTACTGCTGAAGCAGACATCTTGTTGGTTCTGAGAGCTCCTCGGAGGAGGATTTAGAGGCGATGACCAGTCCTATTTCCCCGAGGTCTATGCTCAAACTTGGCAGGGTTATACTACCCATGTCATGCATGTTGTCTTGCATTGCTTAGTTTTTACATCATATATAGATTGCCATCTGCTTACTTGCTTACTATATAAATCATATATTTGAATTATATCATGCCATCATGTTTACATAGTACATACACATCATCTATCTGAATTATGGCATGGCAACCCATTTAATAAAGACATCATATAGTTATATCATCTCATCCTGTTTAGTGTTTATAGTCATCATATTTAGAATTATGGCATTCTATCCATGAATGTATGTGAATTATGGCATGCCAACCTATTTAATAAACACATTATATAGTCATGTCATGTCATCCTGTTTACATAGTCTCATATTTTGAACTATGTCTTTCCATCTTTTTTAGTTAGCCATCATAATGTGAAATTGTGTCATGCTATCCTGTTTAGTTAGCCATCATATATGTGAAATTGTGTCATGCTATCCTGTTTGGTTAGACAACATAAATATGAATTATTTCATGCCCTCTTTTATTCCCCACTATCCATTGCACTGTCTATCATACAATGTCTATACTTTCAATTACTTTTCTTGTTTATCAGCCATTTGAATTGGAGAGCGTGATGGCAGTATCTAAGGGAGTAACAACACGGTCTTGAGAAAAGATAGTGCTACCGATTGATGCAAATAGAACCACGGTTGTACTTGCCCAAGGACCAGATCCACCACACATAACCCAGACTCGAGATTGTACCCCTACCCAGTTGGACAGAGAACCAGCTACACCCCTTCTAACCCCAACCCCGGCAGATAGTAACCCAGTTCTAGTTGACACAAGACCGTCTCCACCACAGAGCACCCAAACACGGCGGTTAGTAAGGAACTGCAGTGCCCAAAGCACGAGGACCACCACTCGAATCCCAACTCAACGCTTAAAGGAGAAGAAGATTTGTTCTCAGTGCAGTTACGTAGCTATGGTTCATACTCCTTTTCTCTTGCATTCTTGTATTTACTCATACCAACTATTTTCAAATTTGAAGGATGGAATTGAAACTCCAATGGCGCAATGGTATGTTTTAAACATGTTTCTTTAACTGCTTTCTTTGTTGTAACCTGCTCTATGTTGATTTCAGTTTCAATTGAATAAACAGTTATGTTCTCATGTCATGCACATTACAAGTGTTGTTATTGCTCTATAGTTACCCACACTTATATTCTGTCTATTCTGCTTTGTCTTGAACAAATATTATTTGAACTGTGTCTCTATCTTGATTTGGCAACAAAACTAGAATGATATAGACCATAAAGTGACCATGGTACATAGATATATGTTTGTTTCATGTTGTTATCCTGTCCACTTTACTCTGAACTCATTTACCAAAATGAGTTTCATATACAACATAGTAAACATGTGATGTGTCCGCTTGTTTCTCTTTTGAATGCGGACAAAATATTGGAGAACGATGCCGCGTTATCCAATGGTAAAGGAAGTAATGCAGATAAGGTTCAAGATAGTGAGACATCCCTATTGGTCTCCAAGAAAGCTGATAAAAACTATCTTGACGACAGTGAGGGAACCCAAAAGTCCTGTCTTGATGTAGTGTTTGAGTTACTGGCCACTACTGCTGGCACAAGCTCTTCGAACTCGCTCCCTGAATCAGTTCGTCTTCTTGAGTCTCAACTCCAAGTTGGAAGACATCGATCGATGTCTTCTGACAGAAGTCAAGGACCGAGGAAGTCCATGTAGGATTCAGATGCATATTTTACGGTGCAACAAACAAGTATTTGGAGGATTTAAGCGCCAAACAAGAGAAAGTTAATAAGCTTGCTAAGCATCTTGCTAGCATTATGGGTACCCAGGATATTATTTCTTGAGATCTTCTTAAGTGGTTTCAGTTCTGGATTTGTTTTGCTGCGGTGTTTATTTGCGTTGGTCGCCAACTTTGACAACCAGTGTATAGGATATGCTGCTTTGTTTCCTATATTTGCACTGGTGGCAAACTTTGATGCCCAGTGGATGCAATATGTGTAACAGCCATGATAGCCTAGCATAAGTTGCTTGCTTATTTATTTCCTTGTTGTCTTGTTTATTTGTTTGCTTGTAGTCAGTGCAGTTCTTTTTAAAACTAGGCCACAATAACCATGGGCTAATATTTACTGTAGTGACACTGGGCCTCCTACGGGCCGTAGAAATAGTGGGCCTTCTACGGCCCGTAGAAACAGTAGACCTTCTACGGGCCATAGAAACAATGGGCCTTCTACGGGCCGTAGAAACAATGGGCCTTCTACGGGCCGTAGAAACAATGGGGCTTCTACGGGCCGTATCATCAATGGGCCTTATACGGGCCGTATGACCATAACGGGCCATCGTTAATAGGCCGTATTTGATGACGCTATGAAAACGGCCCAACATATTAACGGACCACAAACGGGCCGATGTAACCACGGGCTGAATTTGGCTCACAAGAAGAAAATGAATGTAACGGGCCGTAAGTAAACGAATCTTTGAAATGAGCCCAAGAATAAATGGGCTCGAGAAGGCGAAAGATAACATTTCTTTGAAATGGCCCAACTGAATAACGGGCCCTTAATGGGTATAAAGTGATATCTTTGTTCATTACGGGCCGTTTCACCACGGGCCGTTAATGGGTGTAAAGTGATACACTGTTCATTGCAGGCCAGTTTCACCACGGGCCGTTAATAGGCCAAGAGTTACATAGGGCCTCATATGGGCCGAAAGACGTCATGGGCCATACATGGGCCAGTAGTGGAAACGGGCTGGAATCATATTGGATGGCCCAGATGACGCTATTGGGCCTAATTTGGATAGGGCATAATGGGCCTTGGGTTAGCGGGCCGTAAATGGGCTATATGCAAACATGCCGTTAACAGGCTTTCCATGGGCCAGCCCGCCACCTTTTGACCAAGTCAAACGGGCCGGCCTTTTCACAGGAATGGGCCTCTGTTGGGCCATGCCACGTGTTGACGTATCATAGGCGCCTTCTGTCCAATGAGTGGATGACATCTGTCCCAAAGATGAGTCGACACGTGTTTCCTCCAGCCAATGATGATTTTACACGTGGAAAATCCCCATTGGTCGGGGCTGTTAACGGGTTATCGGATCCAAAAGCCGACCCGATAGCTAAACAGCGTTCCGTTACGGTGGATGCCACGTGTCGGTCACCCTTGACGAAAGCACTTCTGTGACGCGCGATTTATCGTCATGGAAGTGGACACTTCTGTGATGATAATTTTGGTAATGTCATGGAACACTTCTCGACGGACACGGTATGACTATCTTGATTCTGTCATAAATTTGTCATGGATGTACATGCATGACAAAAAACGCGACCTACTGTGACAAACACGTATCATCACGGAAGTGTATTTTTTTGTAGTGCGTGTACGTCTCCTTGGCCGCGTACACGACGTGAGCTTTGTTGAGTTTCTCCATCCAGGCCATGTGCCAGGCACGCTTGTCCTTGTTGCATGAATCTTTCATGTCTCTTTAGTAGGGGTCGATGATGGCCTCGGCGAGGTGAACCAGTGAGTCCTTCTGATGCTCCTTGTTACCCCAGATCTTGTATTGGCCCTGGATGTTGACAATATTCTGGTAGGCGATGCCTGAATTCTCGAGCGCCTTTACATCGTTGGTGATGTCCACCGTGGCGAACATGTAGGGGGGCTGTTGACAAACCTGGCGAAATGCTCGCAAGGTGGCCAGGCAGTAGTGGTAGACGAGGATGTGGTGGCGCACGCACATCTAGGCGACGGAATCCTTGGGACGAGACCCAGCACGAGCACGGGTGTACTTGTAACGTCCCGAGACCGATGCTCCAGATGCCTTCCTTTTATCTCGTTGTCTTTTGTGTGTTTCAACTGTTTGTTGCCATGATTGATGAGTGACATTGTCATATTTTACTTCTTGCATCATGTTCATCATTTGGTTATATTGCGTTGCCATGCCCATCATTGTCATATTACATTTGTGCCTCTTGACACGCTTGCTTGCCTATGCATTTGTCCCATGCATCATCACCTTCTCCTTTTCCTTCTACTTCCTTTCTTTTTGCAAGTGCTACATTTTTTCCCTTCTCCATTAATGTTCATCTTTTCCCTACATATATTAGGCCATGCTTGCACCCTCCCTGTCAAATTTCATCTTATTTGGACTTGGTTTGGTTGGGGTCAAAAATTCCTCAAGTTTGAATCTAATTCAAACTTGGAATATTTTTCTTCCTCTAAAAATGTCCAAACCATTTTAAAAATTACGTGCATTAATATAGGGGCATGGGGATATTTTCATATCTCTCACACCCCTCTCCAATCCCCCTATGCATTTTGCTCCTTATTTATGTTTGAGGAAGGAGAGCAGCAGTAGCTGCAGCCCAGTAGCACAGCAGCAGTGCGGCCCAGCCAAGCCACAACCCAGCCCGCCAACTACCTCGCCCTCTCGTAATTCCACCTCCACGCAGCACATTTTCACCCTGGGCCCTCCTGTCAACCTCTCACCCCTTGCTTTTTCTTCCTCCTCCCGGTTCCTCCAATTCTCATAGTAAAAAGAGAGGCAGCACGCACTAGGCCACCGTGGCCACCATGGCGCTCGTGCCCCCTCCTATAAATCGCCAGTGCGTCCCCTAGGGTTTCCTCGCCTCCCTCCTTTTCCTCCTCCGCACCGCCAGCAGGTAAGGCCCCCTCCTCCGAGCCCGCACGCCGTCGCCCGTTGCCATGGCCGAGGCGAGCCGAAGCTCGTCTCCGGCATAGCTCACCCAGCCGGTGCCCCTCCTTCCTCTCGGACCTTCGATACACTGCCGCGACCCCGTTCCCACTGCGATCCAAGGCCGGAGCCACCAAGTTCCTTGACGTCATCTTCCTCTGCTTCACGGAACCAAGCGCCTCCATCAATCATCGCGTCCTCCCGCCGTCTCCCGTCACCCGCGACCGTGTTCGACTCCAGCAGCACCCCACGGTGAAGCCCCGCTGCTCCCCAACTCCCCTCTCCGATTCGTTTCCGTCGCCTTAGTCCTCTTCCCGAGCAAGCTGACGCCATGTCCGCCATGGACGAGTTCCTGGAGCTCGTCCCGCTTGTGTATGCGTGTCCTCTGCACACATGCTGCCCCTTCACTGCCACACCTCCACGCACACGCATATGCACGCCCGCGTGCCCGCAGCGCCCGCTGTCTCACCCAGTACCTGCACGCACATCTCCGAGGCGACCATGCCATCGCCGCGAGCTCGCCAGTCTCCTACACCATGCCACCGCTTGCTGTATGCCCGCGTGCGCCCCACTGCAGCCTCCCTAGAAGGATTCTACACCCCCGCCAGTCCTCCAAAACCACAGCAGCAGTTGCTGTTGGCTCCCGTCGCCGGCGAGTCCTTGTGTGGATGCTTCAGTTTGGGTTCTGGTCGCGTTGACCATATGCTTTATCTTCCCGCTGATCTCCCTTTGCATCACTAGAACATAGCTAGCATAGTTGTTAGCGCAGCCACTATCCATCCGAGGTGTCTGGGGATCGAGTCCCAGGCGCCCCAGTTTCTGCTATGTCACTCGGGCCAAGTCCTCCTGGGCCGCTGCAGGTTGCTGCAATCCGGCGCGTGCATATTTTTTCCCAGTCTGTGTATTTTTGCATTTTCCAGTGCATGCATATTTACAGGAAATGCCATTGTTTTGTATTGTTAAATACTAAATATACATGCATCCAAATTAGACAAACTATATATGTAAAATACTTAGAAATATTTCTAGTTTCACAATATGCAACTTTCATCGATGTTAAAAAATGTTTAAAATGATGTTTGATTTAATTTGCTAATATGCCATGTTGAAATGATTTATTTCATAACTAAATAACCGTAGCTCCATTGTAAATAAACTTTATATGCAAATAGGGTGAAAAAATGCATAGTTTAACATGTTGCAGTTTATTTTCCTATTTAACAACAATAAAATATGGTTTAGGATAGAAAAGTAGCAAATTCAAAATATGCACATGAGGATTTTCCAGAATTGTTGTTTGTTGTTCCAGCCTCCTTTAAACTTGCCTAGATAGGTAGTTTTCATATGCTTCACCCCTTGCCATGTTTAATAACATTTAATATTGTCGGATACATAAGCGAGAGAGAACTAAATAATTGATGTGGTGTTTCGTCTCCACTTAATTTGTAGTATTTTTTGTGCACTTTGCCATACCATACCTGTTTAAACCGGACATGCATCATCCTTGGTTATGCATCATGCCATGTTTATGTGATGGTTGTTTACCATATTGTTTGCTTCTTTCCGGTGTTGCTTCTTCTTGATAGTTCCGGTAATGTTGCGTTTGTGAGGATCCGTTCGACTACGTTTGTTTGTCTTCTTCATGGACTCGTTCTTCTTCCTTGCGTGATCTCAGGCAAGATGACCATACCCTCGATATAACTTATATCTTTGCTTGCTAGTTGTTCGCTCTATTGCTATGCCGCGCTACCTACCACTTGTTTATCATGCCTCCCTTATTGCCATGTCAAGCCTCTACCCACCTTCCTAGCAAACGTTGTTTGGCTATGTTACCGCTTTTGCTCAGCCCCTCTTATAGCATTGTTAGTTGCAGGTGAAGTTGAAGACGGCTCCATGTTGGAACATGTTTTCGTTGGGATATCACAATATCTCTTATTTAATTAATACATCTATATACTTGGTAAAGGATGGAAGGCTCAACATTTTGCCTGGTGTTTTGTTCCACTCTTACCGCCCTAGTTTCCGTCATACTGGTGTTATGTTCCTTGATTTTGCATTCCTTACGCGGTTGGGGATTTATGGGACCCCCTTGACAGTTTTCTTTGAATAAAACTCCTCAAGCAAGGCCCAACCTTAGTTTTACCATTTGCCTACCTACCACCTATACCTTTCCCTTGGGTTCTGCAGACTCAAGGGTCATCTTTATTTTAAACCCCCCCGGGCCAGTGCTCCTCTGAGTGCTTGACCTATCCGGTGTGCCCAGAGAACGAGATACATGCGACTCCTATCGGGATTTGTCGGCACATCGGGCGGCTTTGCTGGTCTTGTTTTACCATTGTCGAAAAGTCTTGTAACCGGGATTCCGAGTCTGATTGGGTCTTCCCGGGAGAAGGAATATCCTTCGTTGACCATGAGAGCTTGTGATGGGCTAAGTTGGGACACCCCTGCAGGGTATAAACTTTCGAGAGCTGTGCCCGCGGTTATGTGCTAGATGGGAATTTGTTAATGTACGGTTGTAGAGAACTTGACACTTGACTTAATTAAAATGCATCAACCGCGTGTGTAGCCGTGATGGTCTCTTTTCGGCGGAGTCCGGGAAGTGAACACGGTTTGGGTTATGTATGAACGTAAGTAGTTTCAGGATAACTTCTTGATCACTTCTAGCTTCTCGACCGTTGCGTTGCTTCTCTTCTCGCTCTTATTTGCGTATGTTAGCCACCATATTTGCTTAGTGCTTGCTCCAACTCCACCTCATTACCCCATCCTACCCATAAGCTTAAATAGGCTTGATCTCGTGGGTGTGAGATTGATGAGTCCTCGTGACTCACGTATACTTCCAAACAGTTGCAGGTGCTGATGATACCAGTGCAGGTGATGCTACCGAACTCAAGTGGGAGTTTGAAGAGGACCTTGGTCGTTACTATGTTTCATTTCCTGATGATCAGTAGTGGAGCCCAGTTGGGACGATCGGGGATCTAGCATTTGGGGTTATCTTCTTTTCATTTTGATTTGACCGTAGTCGGTCTATGTGTGTATTTCAGATGATGTATGTTTAATTAATTGTATTGTGTGAAGTGGCGACTGTAAGCCAACTATTTATCCCATTCTTGTTCATTAAATGGGATTGTGTGAAGATGACCCTTCTAACGACAAAACCACCATGCGGTTATGCCTCTAAGTCATGCCTCGACACGTGGGAAACGTAGCCGCATCATGGGCGTAGCAAGTTGGTAATCAGAGCCATCCCCGACTGAGTAGCCCCCTGCTTGATCGAATCACTGACGTTGTTGAGTCTATAACAAAAATGTTTTGAGTCTTAGGATTATATATATCGGAGAGTAGGATTCTTTCTACTCCTCGGTCCCTTCGTCGCTTTGGTGAGGCCTTCTGACGTAGACGTTTTGACTTTTCTCTCCTCAAATTTCACTAAAAAAATTAGGATCACACGGGTATCTTCAGATCGTTCTGATATTCTTGTGACGAGAACATTGTTCTTGGTGCCTCCTGACATTTAGGGGTTGTGCCGGTGTCCCGGGGATTTGAGCTCCGAGGTGTTGTCGTCACAATTTTATCGTTGCAGTTCTGGAATACCTGAGTTTCGCCGACATCGAAAATCTCTTTTATGCAGTTGTTGGTGAGATAACCTCGACGCCACCCAAGATCTTTGGGGCGGAGTTGGGAGTATTGCCATAGCTCGTATAACGGATGCTTTTCGAAGGTTGAAGTACACGATTTCCGAAGGTTTCTTGGTTATGTGTTGACGGATGGATACAGCTGGATGTAGGGATTGTTAGTTTGGGTGAGATATTATGCTTCCCCTGTATCCCCAACACCTGATTGCCAAACCAGAAAGTTTCGAGAGTTTATAAGTGGGAATTCAAGTAGCTCTTAGGATATCTTTCTAACAGACACATGATACGACATGGGATCTATCATATGTTTGTTTCTGGCTTATTCTGCAAGCCCAATCCTTTGTTTTGTTTTGAGTTGTGGTATTCGAGTTGCTTCAATGTCAAGTGTTGATTACATACATTCCCTAAGCGGTGTTCTCATATATTTATGTGGATGCAAATCTTTCTTGTTTATCGAGATTGTCATGTCCATTCTTTTCCAACCGGCTTGCTTCTCTTCAAGTGAATCCAATCATTTCAACATTCGCGAGATCACCTCTCAGTGTTCCCAACATTGTTTGTTTCATTCTTCCCAAGTTGCCTTTATTTTCCCACCCTCCCACCCTTTTCTTCAAGGACTCAAATTTTTTAATCAAGTATCCTTCTATTGATGGGAAGTCTCTCCATTCTTTTCCGTCAATGGTTTTATCCGGTGATTCTCGGGAAGATACTAACGGAGCTTCAAGTTCATCATTCTTCATTCTATTTCTTCTCCGGTGGATTCAATTCAAGCTTTCGGTGTTGATAATATCCCTTTTCCTCCTTTCAAATGCTTTCTCATGCCGATGGACCTCTTAATCATTCACTTCTCGCTATTCAAGGATTCCGGAGTGTTGAAGATATCTCATAAGATTCGCATGTCCATTCTTAATCCGTTCAAGACATCTCGAGGTTGTTATCTCTTTTGAGCCATTTAATTCAACCGGCGCAATCTCTCTTTTAAATTGTTCAACGGTGTATCTTTGAGTGGGCCGTAACCCACAGGTCTTTTCCCACGATCTTACCTGACTCTTCTAATTTTTTCGGAGTTATTTTCAAAAAAAATTCAAAGTTTGACATAAGAATGAATTATCATCCGTCAAATGTCTTTCTCCAAGATCTTTCAAATTCTTTTCATTTTTGGTTCAACCTTTCTAATTTTCATTCCGGAGTGCCTCAACAATCCTTCGTGGTGTTTCCCATCGTCATTCTCAGATTTTGAAGACCGAAGAAGAGTTCCTCTAAAATCTTATCCATTCTCTCAGAGTTGCATGGTTCTAACTTGTTGCCATCCTCTCATAATTATTTTCGATTGCGAGAATTGTTTGCACCCATCTGGAGAAATTCAGGAGTCTTTTCAGTTTGATTCTCCGGAGCCCATCATCTCAAAATTATTCATTCTCAGCTTTCAGTTCTCATTCTCGAATTCTTCTGGTGCATCGTTCAAATATCCTCTAGTTAGCTCGTGATCTATTCGTTCTCATGTATCTAAATTATCTCAAGTATCTTCGTTCTTTTTCTAATTCTTCCCGGTGTTTCGTTCTCTTTTCTTCGTTCATTTCCAATTCTTACGGTGGTTCATTCAAGATTGCTCTTCATTCGTTATCGTATCAATATATTTGTGTTTCCAAATCCCACCAGTGGATCCATCAAGACCTTCTCAAGTTTACGCTATATCTCTCTTAATCCTTTATAAGAGAATAAGTTGTATGCAATCCATTTGCTTGTCATCAATCTAAATTGGTGAAGGATACGCATAACGTAATTCTTATTATCATTTCATCCAAGTGATTAATTCCTTATTCCGGAGGTTCATCAAAATTCTTGATTTCATTTGTTCATCTTTCTTTCCGGAGTTCCTAGTTTTCTCGGTTATACCATCGCGAAGCTCCATCTAATCGATGCAAGGATTCATCTTATTCTTTCAAGCTTCTTTTCCTTGCGACCTTCTTTTTATCTATCCGGAGTTGTTGGAGAGTTTCTTCATGGTGGTTCGTCAAGGATTCTTTTCAATCTTCGATCGTTCTTCAAGATTTCTCTCGGGATTTTGATAGGCCAAGCCATACTCTAAAGTAAACATGGTGCTCAACACATGTTTGTTTTGAGGAGTTCAAGCATTATTCTTGCATTTTGAAGTGAAATTCTTTCTACCTTATCTTTTTAGATGGTGTTTTGTCATTCTTGACAATTTCCTTCATGTTTCATGATTCACAAGTTGTAAGGAATGAGATCTTTTCAACCCATCAATTTCTTCGTTGGTATTATCTTGTTATAGATTTCACTTAAAGCCTTCCCTAAGGAATGTTGCTATTATGGTGTTTATCAATGATCCAAGTTTCCTCCTATTCTTGAGGTGAAAGAAGTTTTTCCATCTCTTCATTCCACTCAGCTAATCAATCTTTTGGAGTGGCTGGTTGTCACCTCATAATTTTGAGATGTCTCCATAACCCCACAAGGATCATATCCTTTCGTATTGATCTTCCAACAACTCCGTTCAATCGTTCTTTTAAGGATGCCCTCTTAAATTCATTTCAGGTAGAACATGTTGTTTTCTTCTCCATTCTTTTGATTCCATTCTTACATTTGTTCCGGAGGCATTGCGGTGTTGCTCTCTTCAACCCATCATCTTGTTTTGTCTAGATCATGTTATTTTCTTGCTTATCCATTTAACATGAGTGTTATTCTATTCAAATTCTTTCCATCTTGTAAAATCCTTGCTCATTCCTTCCACTTTCAACCGGAGAGCTGTCCAAATTCTATCATTCTTGTTCCTTGGCTATCTTTTTTTACCGGTGTGGTTTCATATTCTTTTTGGTTCGTTATAAGCTCTTGTTTCATGTCTTTCAACCTACAAGGTTCAAGTAATGTTCCTTGATCTCTCTTCTCACAGAGTGTTTTCAACCTCATTCATCGTCGATGTATTCTTTCCTTGAAATTTTTTAACCTCTCAAGGTTCATTGGTTCCACTCGTTTGTCAAAGAAGCAACTTTGTTTTACCTCTTCCTCTTTCACTTCTCTCTGGTGCCATCCTTAGATCTCAGGACGAGATCTCTTGTTACTGGAGGAGAGTTCTAACGCCCCGAGACCGATGCTCCAGATGCCTTCATTTATCTCATTCTCTTTTGTGTGTTTGAACTGTTTGTTGCCATGATTGATGAGTGCCATTTTCATATTTTGCTTCTTGCATCATGTTCATCATTTGGTTATATTGCATTGTCATGCCCATCATTGTCATATTGCATTTGTGCCTCTTGTCGTGCTTGCTTTCCTATGCATTTGTCCCAGGCATCATCACCTTCTCCTTTTCCTTCTACTTCCGTTCTGTTTGCAAGTGCTACATTTTTTCCCTTCTCCGTTAATGTTCATCTTTTCCCTACATATATTAGGCCATGCCTGCACCCTCCCTGTCAAATTTCATCTTATTTGGACTTGTTTGGTTGGGGTCAAAAATGCCTCAAGTTTGAATCTAATTCAGACTTGGAATATTTTTCTTCCTCTAAAAATGTCCAAACCATTTTCAAAATTATGTGCATTAATCTAGGGGCATGGGGATATTTTCATATCTCTCACACTCCTATCCAATCCCCCTGTGCATTTTGCTCCTTATTTATGTTTGAGGAAGGAGAGCAGCAGTAGCAGCAGCCCAGTAGCGCAGCAGCAGTGCGGCCCAGCCGAGCCACAACCCAGCCAGCCAACTATCTCGCCCTCTGGTAATTCCACCTCCACGCAGCACATTTTCACCATGGGCCCGCCTGTCAACCTCTCACCCCTCGCTTTTCTTCCTCCTCCCGGTTCCTCCACTTCTCACAGTAAAAGGAGAGGCAACACGCACTAGGCAACCGTGGCCACCACGGTGCTCGTTCCCCCTCCTATAAATCCCCCGTGCGTCCCCTAGGGTTTCCTAGCCTCCCTCCTTTTACTCCTCGGCGCCGACAGCAGGTAAGGCACCATCCTCCGCGTCCGCACGCCGTCGCCCGTCGCCATGGCCGAGGCGAGCCGAAGCTCGTCTCCGGAGTCACTCACCCCGCCAGTGCCCCTCCTTCCTCTCGGGCCTTCGATACGCCGTCGCGACCCCATTCCCGCTGCGATCCAAGGCCGGAGCCACCAAGTTCCTCGATGTCATCTTCCTCTGTGATGAGATGTCGATACATATGTGTATTTATTGTACAACAAGCCCTCCTCCTTCCATGTATAGTTGAGGACGTGGCTACCCTTTGTACTTATATATAAGTGCATATTGCACCCGATCAATATATCGTGAGTTGCATGACCTTGTACATGGTATCAGCCTTCCTCTGATCCTATACCCTAGCCACGTCGGCGTCGCTTCCCAGCCGCCGCCGCTAGTCCCCTCGCACGCCCGCGCCGGCGACTACTCGTCGTCGCCATGCCACCTTCCACCCAGGCCACGCACGCATAGCTTCTTCCTGCCGCTGACGTAGCCTTCTCCCCCACTGCTTCCACTCCCGCCCCGCGATCCCCTCTCGTCTCGCTCGCCCGCGTGCCCCCGCGATCGCCTCTCACCTCGCCCGCCCGTTTCTCTCCCGCCGCTAGCCGCTGCACCACAAACCCTAACCCGCCCCAGCCGCTCCCGCCCGCTTCTGTCCCGCCGCTAGCCGCCGAACCCAAAAACCCTAGCCACTACAAACCCTAACCCGCCTCGGCCGCACCTAACCCTAGCTGCTGCCATGTCGGGATCCAACCTCTCCGACCGGTCCGCCGCCTCCACTCCTCCGGTCATGAAGCCGCCAAATCCCTTCGACTCTTCCGCCGGCTCCTCCGCCGCCAATCTTCCCGATCCTGCCTACATCCGTGATGTTCCCATTGAACGTCGCGTTCCGGTCATCCTCTCCCACAAAGAGGCAAATTTTTATGCTTGGAAGACATACTTCAATCTCCTCTTTCGTGAGTATAACCTGTAGGACCACATCGACGGCACCGCCAACCTCTTCGTCCTAAACCGTGATGCCGACTGGCTGGCAATCGACGCCACCGTCATCAGGTGGCTCTTCCTCACCATGTCCAAGGACATCTTCCACACCATCGTTCGTGACAAGGAGGATGCATGGACGGTGTGGAATAAGATCGTCGTCCTCTTCACCGACAACAAGCTCCAATGGATCGTCTTCCTGCAGCAGGAGTTCTTCGGGTGCCGTCAATACGACTCCTCCGCCGACGACTTCTGCATGCGTCTCAAGACCCTCTCCGACGAGCTCAGTGTCATCGGCTTCAAGGTGGGCGACGAGTTGCTCCTCTCCACCCTCACCGCCGGCCTCAATGAGGATCTCGGCAACGCCGCCTCCAACCTCACTCTCATGGCGAACCCTACCTATGAGCGGGCGGTGGCTTACCTTTGTCTCGAGGAACGCCGGTTGAAGCATCTTCGCTCCTGTGCCGTTCACACCGCCTTCGTCGCCGGCTACTCGCGCGGTGGCCCTGCGCCGTCGGGCGCGCCTCCCGGCTTCCCAGCGCCGTTCCAAGCGCCCCGGCCACCGGCGCCTCCCGCGCCGCAAGGTGCCTACGGCACCCCCTACCAGCAGCGTCCACCGGCTTCTCCTGCGGCTCTTCCTCAACACTCGCCGCAGCAGCAGCAGCGCCAGAGGTGCCACGGCCGTGGCAAAGGTCAGACGCAGCAGCAACAGCCGTGGCAAAGGTCAGACGCAGCAGCAACAGCCGCGCGCTGGGCCTGTCCAGCAGCACCCGATGCCGCCTTGGGGGGTGGCCACAACCCCTGGACAGGGGTGGTGCACGCCTACACATGCCCGTGCCCCCCCCCCCCCCGCTCCAAGCCTCCTCGGGCCCGGTCCTTCCGGCCATCAGGCATTCTTCGCCGGTTCGCAACCCGGTCCGGTTGCTCCACCGGTCTACTACTCCCCTGCTCCGATTGGCTATGGCGGGCTACCGCCAACACAGGCGTGACCGGCTACTCTGGCTATCCCGCGCCTCTTATGATCCGGCCCTACTTGCTGCTCTTCATCAACAGCCTCCGGTCGGGGCCTATTCGGCGGTGGCAATTGGTTTATGGACACCAGTGCATCTTCGCACATGGCCGCTTACCCGGGTAATCTCTCTTCTGCGTCTCCTGTTCACACTTCTTCTCGTATCATTGTCGGTAATGGTGCGGGTCTCCCTATCACTCATATTGGTTCTACCAGTTTTCCCTCGAACTCTAGAGCACTTTATCTCAATAATGTTCATGTCTCTCCTGAACTTATTCAGAATTTAGTCTGTGTTCGTAAACTTTCTCGAGATAACTCTATAACTGTGGAATTTGACGAAGTTGGTTTTTCTGTTAAGGACGCCCTAACCTGGATGGTTCTTCACCGCTGTGACAGTCCTGGCGCTACATACTCCGTCCAGGCTCCATCATCCTCACACGCTGGACTAGTTGCTCTCTCCGCCGGCATTGATCTTTGGCACGCCCGTCTTGGTCATCCTAGCTCCACCGCTCTTCGTCAAATTATTAGGGATTTTTCTTTTACATGTAATAAAACAGATGCGCACTCTTGTCACGCATGCCGTCTGGGCAAACATGTTCGCCTTCCCTTTAGTGCTTCATCCACAGTTGCATCGTTATCTTTTGAGTTAATCCATAGTGATGTCTGGACCTCTCCTGTTGCTAGTAACACTGGTTTCTCATATTATCTTCTTATTTTGGATGACTATTCTCACTTTGTGTGGACCTTCCCATTGCATAAGAAGTGCGAAGTCGCTGACACCCTTACGGCCTTCTACTCTTACGTGTCTACACAATTTGGTCGTCCAATCCGAGCCTTGCAAACTGACAATGGGAAAGAATTCGATAACACCACCATCTGCAATCTTCTCTCCACACATGGCACTATTTTTCCTCTTACCTGTCCATACACTTCACAGCAGAACAATTGCGTCTGTACCCTCCTCTTCCATGCATACATGCCACCTCGCTTCTGGCCCGACGCTCTCGCTACCGCCACTCTCCTCATCAATTTTCGTCCATGTCGCACTCGGTGGAACTTTACACCTCACCACCTCCTCTTTGGGTCTCCTCCCTCATACGACGGTCTTCGTATCTTTGGTTGTCTGTGTTATCCTAGTACCGTCGCCACTTCTCCTCATAAACTTGCTGCTCGTTCCCTTCCATGTGTCTTCCTTGGTTACCCGGCTAACACTAAGGGCTATAGATGTTATGATCCGGTTTCCCACCGTGTCATTACATCTCGGCATGTTTATTTTGACGATTTGTGTTTTCTGTTTAAACAGGAACAGTAGGAGGCTTCTTCATCAGCGCCCGACCCCTCTCTGGCAGACCCTGTCCGCCCTGGCTTCGACCCACGGCATAGGGTGCCCACTGGACGGGCGGCGCCCCCGGACGCGCGGCGCTTCAGCTCCTGCCCGCGGCTTCACCAGGCCCGCGGGTCTCCGAGCCGGCCTCTCCGCCGGCCTCCACGCTGGCCCCTGCACCGGCCTCACCGGCCATCGAGCCGGCCTCCGAGCCATCCACCGAGCCGGCTTCTTCGGGTGCTTCGACACCGAGCTTGGCACCGGCCTCCGAGCCGGCCTCCCCGGTTCTTTCTTCACCGGGTTCAGCCCCGGTCTTGCCGGGATCACCTGCCCCTACCCCGGCTTCTACGTCGGGAGGGTCGCCAGCCTCTTCATAGCTGGGCTTGGCGCCAGCCTCGGTGGTTGTGGTGCCACCACCCGTTGGCCCGGTTACTCGGTCGCGCCTGGGTGTCCATCGGCCAAGCACTCGCTACCCTCCGGATGAGTACACCTGTGTGGCTTCGATGTCTTCCTCGTCACTATCACCCCTGCCGACTCCGCCCATTCCACGCTTTGTGACCCTATGTGGTTTGCCGCGATGAAGGAGGATTTTGACGCATTGCAACGCAATCACACTTGGCAGCTTGTTCCTCGTCCTCCTCGGGCCAACATCATTACCGGGAAGTGGGTGTTTAAGCACAAGTTTCATCCGGATGGCACTCTTGACCGACACAAGGCTCGTTGGGTTGTTCGGGGTTTTCGTCAACGATCAGGTGTTGACTTCACCGACACTTTCGCCCCCGTTGTCAAACCCGGAACGATTCAGACTGTTCTTCAGCTGGCGGTTTCTCGCTCCTGGCCTGTGCACCAGATGGGTGTTTCCAATGCCTTTCCTCATGGTCATCTTGAGGAACAGGTGTTCTGTCAGCAGCTGTCGGTGTCAAAACCGGCGGATCTCGGGTAGGTGGTCCCGAACTGTGCGTCTAGGCGGATGGTAACAGGAGACAAGGGACACGATGTTTTTACCCAGGTTCGGTCCCTCTCGATGGAGGTAAAACCCTACTCCTGCTTGATTAATATTGATGATATGGGTAGTACAAGAGTGGATCTACCACGAGATCAGAGAGGCTAAACCCTAGAAGCTAGCCTATGGTATGATTGTTGTTTGTCCTACGGACTAAAACCCTCCGGTTTATATAGACACCGGATAGGGTTAGGGTTACACGAGTCGGTTACAATGGTAGGAGATCTACATATCCCAGATCGCCAAGCTTGCCTTCCACGCCAAGGAAAGTCCCATCCGGACACGGGACGAAGTCTTCAATCTTGTATCTTCATAGTCCAGAGTCCGCCAGCGGTGACAGTCGGCTATCTGAGACACCCCTAATCCAGACTCCTCGGAGCCCTCGAACCAGGCTTCAATGACGCATTTAATCCGCGCACCTATTGTCTTCGGCATTGCAAGGCGGGTTCGTCCTCGAATACTTCATAGAAGATTTTGAACACAAGGATAGTGTCCTGCTCGCAAAACGAGTTCCACATACCACCGTAGAGAGAATAACTTTTGCACAGATCTGCGACGTATTCGCGGGCGTGACATCACACCACGCCCAGCCTTTATACTGAATCATTTTACTGTTCCACCTCGGTAGCGTTTAGCGAGGCAGTTTCCTTGGCACGTCTTATCAAAGCGGAGATCGTGCCCCCTTATTCCGGGATTCCCATCAATACGGACGTGGGTAACCCAACCGCGCCATTGATTATGGCGCTTGGGAGATAAGCGAGTTTTACCAGGCTGGCGGGGGACGCATAGCTTTGTCCATCCATATAAGGGGATAAGGATCCACCTTTTCACCTACGCCTTCTTCCTCCTTTGCTCATCCATTTCCGCGCACTCGATCTCCAGCGCCCAAGTCCGCACATCCCTCCTCAACCTCCTCCAGCCATGTCTAGAGCGGGAGGCAAGTGGATGGTCTCCTCCATCACGGAGGGACAAGTCAAAAAGCTGTGGAAGGCCGGATACTTGTCCAGCGACATCGCGCACCGGCTCCCCGACGAGGGGCAGCTCATTCCCACCCCCAGGCCCCATGAGAGGGTGGTGTTCCTCACCCACTTCCTCCACGGACTAGGTTTTCCACTTCACCCATTTGTCCGGGGGCTCATGTTCTACTACGGCCTGGACTTCCACGATCTGGCCCCGAATTTCATCCTCAACATCTCGGCATTCATCGTCGTGTGCGAGGCCTTCCTCTGCATCTATCCCCACTTCGGCTTATGGTTGAAGACCTTCAATGTCAAGCCGAAGGTAGTGGGCGGCCACCAAGCGGAGTGCGGAGGTGCCATGGTTGGCAAGATGGCCAAAGTCCTATGGCTCGAGGGCTCCTTTGTGGAGAACATAAAGGGGTGGCAATCGGGGTGGTTCTACATCACCGAGCCGCGCGACTCTCAATGGGCGGCGGCCCCCGAATTCCGATCCGGCTTCCCCACACGGCTCACATCATGGAAAGAGACGGGCCTGACGTGGGGTGATTCGGAAGAGCTGTCCGGACTCCAAACCTGCGTCCGAACCCTGGTGGACAAGAATCTCAGGCTTGTCAATGTAGTCCAGGTTATGCTCATCCGCCGGATCCTCCCATGCCAACAACGGGCCTTCAAATTGTGGGAGTTCGATCCGGCACAGCACCAAACTCTGAAAAGGCTCTTCGACACTACGTACGAAGATGCCTGGAAGGTGCTGTTCAAGGGCGCCGAGGCTCCCACATCCGCTACCGAAGATCGCGGATTCAGCTCGCAGCGCCAAGCTACCGAGGTAAGCTATTTTGCCCTTTACGGGACTCTTGTTTTTCATAGTTTGACTCTATGTGGGATCTAAACTCCCTTACCTTTGACAGGACTGGCGTAACACGTCCGGGCAGGTTAACTGTCCGGCTCCCTTGCCAGAAGACCCAGCGGACGCCCGCTTGACGGAGCTGCTGGCTCCGGCACCTCACGTGGTGCCGGAGAAGAAGGACAATAAGAAGGCCATGGGGACTCGAAGGAGCGCCCGACGCCAGGTGTTGTCGGACTCATCGTCCGACGACTCTGAGGCGGAATCCTCCCCTGAGGACGGGGAGGAGGAAAAAGAAGCCTCTCCCCCAGCGGGGGGAGAGAAGAAAAGGAAGGCCGCCCCGACTGGGGAGGCCGGAGGGTCCAAGAAAGGAAGGACCCTTCCTCCGGATTTCTCCACCAATGCCGACAACGACGAGGAGGAGTGGCCACCAAGGGCCAAGCCCCTGGCGAGATCATAAGTGTCCGGACTCCGGAATAGCTCATGACTTTTTATTTGTCGCATAGTGTCTTCTAACGCAGAATATAACCATGTAGCCCGCCCAAGGACGAGCTCGCCGCTTCGTCGAGCGGCTCCCTGGATTCGTTGGATGTGAATAGCACTTCACTTCCGACCGCCTCCTCTCCTCGTGACGCAGACGACACCGCGGTGGAGTCCCAAAAGGGGCCCAGCCAGGAGGAGGTGGTCCTGGAGGCGCCGCAAGGTGACCTCCCGGACTCTGGGCGCAAAAGGGGCGAGACCCCAGAGGGCTCTAAGTCCGCCCTCTTGCCGACTCTGCATCGAACCTTCATGGTTCCAAAGTCCGCAAGCGGCCCCTTCGAAGAAGGGCAAGATCTGCGACGCCGGTGACCTCCGCCCATCCAGAGGCACCGGATAGCTTGCCGGAGGCGCTTAACGGCGCCCATCGACGAGGAGCACCGCCTTTGTTATGAGTGTGGTGATCCAGAAGTTCATCCGCCAAGAGCGGGCTGATGAAGTTTGTACAAGCCTTCTAACAGGCTTTGAGGTAAGTTTAGAATATGTAAAAATATTACCGCATAGACAGTAGCCCCTGATGCTTAGTTCGGTGTTCGGAAGGAAAAACCGGACTGAGGATCTAAAAAGATACACGCAGGAGTCTAACATAAGTATGTCAATATGGGAATTCAGGCTTCGCTGCTGACCTCTGCCGCACTGACTGCGGAGGTCAATGCATTGAAGCAAAGCCTCGAGCAGTCCGAGAACGAGCTTGGCCTTGCCAAGAAGCAGCTCGAGGAAAAGGAAGGTAAGTAATACCTTCTTAAATTAATACCTTATAGAAAGGATTTGGTTGCAAAAATGACAGGACTAACGTGGGTATTGTAGGGGCCACGAACAAGGTGGCGACCCTAAAGGAAGCGGTGTCCACGGCCGAAAGCAAAGTGGCCGCGGAGCGCACCGAGCGAGAGAAGCAGGAGGCGCGGGTGGCGGAGGTGCAGCAAGAGCTCCGGGCTCTCGTGGAAAAACAAGAGAGTTTGGAGCGTGACTCAAAGACTCGAGAGTCCGAGCTCTCCTCGGCTCTTGAGAGTGCCAAAGCCGCTAAGGCCGAAGCCCAAAAAGCCCTCCAGGAAATTGAATCATTAAAGAAGATAGCGGCGGGTAAGGCATTCTTTATGCAACGCAAGCATGTGAAAGTGGATTATCTATTACTTACCCGAATCCGGAGCTCTCCAGGAGCATTCGCAGATCTGCCCCATAGTTTGTCTGATGCTGTCGCGTTCTACCGCGCCAAGGAGGGAGCTCGACGAAAAGGTGTTCGGTCTCAGATGTCGAGGCCGGACATCAGTGCCTCGAGCGACCAGCTGAAGCAGCTGGTCGAGCTCCACAAGGTCATTGAACAGGCCATGAAGGGCCTCATAATTCGCTATGGCCATTGGAAGCCATGCCTAGGAGCTACGGGCTAGTGCGGGCGGCTGGTGGACGCCGTCCATGGATTGAAGTCATCAAGCGCTCCATCTGCATTGAAGGTGCCCTCAGAGGCCCTTGCCCGTGCTAAAGTGCTTTCGGGCAAGCTGGATGTCGAGAAGCTTGTGACGGACGAGCCACCGAAGGGCAAGGAGCATCGCAAGCCCGAAATGTACTATGAGGGCGTCCTGAAGGGTGCCCGCCTTATAGCGGGTGAATGCTCCAAAGATGTAATTTTTTAATAGACTCGCATTTGTTATCATGTATGCTGAAAACTTGTTCATATGCGCTAAGCAACGCTAGAATTTAAAATATTACCTTCAGGCGGCCGCTTATCAAATTTGAGAGATGGCAAGTCGTTGGCTTCAGCCCCCATGCCACGTCTGCCGGGTGTTCGGGATAAACTTGAGCGCTCTTGTTCCCATTCTTGGGTCCTTCGAGGAGGCGCCAACGCAATGAACAAGGCAACCGGACTATAGTGCTTGAACACTCTCACTTAGCCATAGAATTCTACAATTTTAAATTTCGTCGAAGCCCCTATTATTCGGAAGACCGAGTTTGGGGCGCTTTCCACGCCTTGGCCGGACAATGCCGACTCCTCGCTCTAAGCGGCATAAGTCTTTAGGGACCCTAAAAAACCTCTTGAACAGCGACCGGCTCTCACCCTATCATGACGGTCAGTTTTAGCTTTCTCCACTGAGGTGCTCAACCCAGCTCAGCCGGGGCACAATCGCAGTGGTTCTCCCAGCGCTACCTTAGCCGATATAACGGAACGTAAGGTACCAAAACATGGGAGCCGGGCAAACCCAACTATTGACCCAAGACATGATTCGGAGCCGATGCATATAATGCTATAAGTTCGGGGTGCCGCACTTGTGAAAGTGTTCGGACTTATCACACCATATTTTTGGGGTACTTAAGCCCCTGGTGTATTGGCCGTACCAAAGTTTACGGGTGCAACGTGTCATGAATGAACATATATATAGATAAAAAAAGGAGTGCAATAATAGGCAAAAGCTATGTATTGTTTATTCAAAAAGGTACTGCAATGAAAGCAGAACGATACAAATAGAGCGATAAGCAAGGGATGGGATTATTTGACATGTCCCCCTCCAGGGGTAAGCTGCGGGATGGTATGTAAAACAGGTATAATGCTCGTAGTAGAGACCACCTGGACACTCGACGTAGCTTTCTGCTTCCCTGGCTGTTGCATCTTGAGTTTGGCAATTCTAGAGCCGGAAAGGGCTTCTGAAAAACGGAGTCCTGAAAGTAAGAGAAAAGAAGAAAGAAAAATAATGACACAATCGGGAGCCCCTGGTGCGGTTGTGCCGCATTCTGGGCGTGCCGTGGTCGTGCCCCTGCCCTTTTGCCCATGGTATCTCCAGAGCGTAGTTATGTACGCGTAGTACTGGCTTCGCAATTTCACGAGGGATAGGGTTGGGGCCAGATTGCTACGCGTGCTCGGATCGTGCCAGGCGGTCTTGTCGTAGGTTACTCTGGTCTCGCTTGACGGTGTCCGGTCGTTTAATAGCCGGACTCAAGAATTGTTGTGAGAGGCTGCTTTGCACCTCCGCCGCGAGGGCCGCCGTGTGCTCCTCCGTTCGGAGAGAGCGTTCGGTGTTTCCATTGACCATGATTACTCCTCGAGGGCCTTGCATCTTGAGCTTGAGGTACGCGTAGTGCGGCACCACATTTTACTTTGCAAATGTGGTTCGTCCAAGCAGTCGTGATAGCCGCTGCGGAACGGGACTATGTCAAAGATTAACTCTTCGCTTCGGAAGTTATCCGGGAATCCGAAGACCACTTCGAGTGTAACTGAGCCTGTACAATTGGCCTCTACACCTGGTATGACGCCTTGAAAGGTCGTCTTTGTGGGTTTAATCCTTGAGGGGTCTATGCCCATTTTGCGCACTGTGTCCTGATAGAGCAGGTTCAGGCTGCTACCGCCGTCCATCAGGACTCTAGTGAGGTGGAATCCGTCGATGATTGGGTCAAGAACCAATGCGGCGAATCCGCCGTGACGGATGCTAGTGGGGTGGTCCCTTCGATCAAAGGTGATCGGGCAGGAGGACCATGGGTTGAACTTTGGGGCAACTGGCTCCATCGCATATACGTCCCTTAGTGCATGCTTCCGCTCCCTTTTGGGTATGTGGGTTGCGTATATCATGTTCACCGTCCGCACTTGTGGGGGGAAGCCCTTCGTCCTCTATTGTTCGTGACGGGGCTCCTCCTCGTCATTGCTATGCAGCCCCTTGTCATTGAGTTCGGCATTTAACTTGCCTGCCTGTTTGAAGACCCAACAATCCCTGTTGGTGTGGTTGGCTAGTTTTTCTGGGGTGCCATGTATTTGGCACAAGCGATCGAGTATTTGTTCCAGATTGGATGGGCCCTGAGTATTTCTTTTGAACGGCTTTTTCCACTGACCGGGTTTAGAGCCTCTGAATCTGGCATTGACCGCCGTATCTTCAGCATTGTCGCCGTTAATGCGGCGCTTGTGCTTGTTGCGACGCGACCTGCCATTAATGTCCTGGGTATCCGAACTACCAGGGTTTTTGGCAGCTGTCCTCTCCCGCGCAAAAGCGGGTCATGAGTGTTGTGAGGGCTGCCATGGATTTCGGCTTTTCTTGTCCTAGGTGCCGGGCAAGCCACTCGTCGCGGATGTTATGTTTGAAGGCTGCAAGGGCCTCTGCATCCGGACAGTCAACGATTTGATTTTTCTTGGTTAGGAACCGTGTCCAGAATTGTCCGCCGATTCTTCCGCTGCTGAATTATGTGGCTGAGGTCATCGGCGCTCGGTGGTCGCACATATGTGCCCTGGAAGTTATCAAGGAATGCGGCTTCCGTGTCCTCCCAACAACCAATTGATTTTGCTGGCAGGCTGTTAAGCCAATGCCGAGCTGGTCCTTTAAGCTTGAGTGGGAGGTATTTGATGGCGTAGATCATCACGCGGGCCATGTGGATATGGAGGAGGTAGTCCTCGATCCAAACTGCAGGATCTGTTGTGCCATCATATGATTCGATGTTTACGGGTTTGAAACCCTCGGGATTTGATGATCCATCACTTCATCCGTGAAGCATAGTGGATGTCTTGGCGCCTCAGATTGAGCTATATCACGACGCAGCTCAAATGAGCTTTGCCTCATCGTGTTCGCCCGGCCGAATTGCTGTATCCGGCGTGACGGTTATCGTCGCGTGTCGTGGGGCGCCCACGCGATCCGTAGATCGATCTTGTTTGCCTTGCCTTGTCCTCCAATATGTCTCGCAGGTCTGGCGCGTTTCCCCATGCCTTGGTACTTTTCGAGCGACGCCGGGGTGCGGCTTGAATGGAGGGTCTAGAGGTCTCTCTGTCGCGACCACGGGGTGGCCGGTCAGCCGCATCATGCGCTGGTAATGTAGGTTTGGGTGCTGCTTCCTCTAATTGCGGTAGCAGCCTCCGTTTTGGGTATCTCTTGGAGGGGCGTTCGAGTTCGTACTCTTCGGCTGCAAGGACTTCAGTCCATCTGTCAGCTAGCAAGTCTTGGTCAGCTCTAAGATGCTGCTGCTTTTTCTTGAGGCTGCTTGTCGTGGCCATAATCCTGCGCTTGAAACGCTCCTGTTCGTGGGATCCTCAGCACTAAAAAATTAAATGTCGTCGAGGCTTGCCTCATCTTCGGAGGGAGGCATATAATTATCATCCTCCACCTCCCTGTCTTCCGCTCTATCATGAGGGCTGGCTTCTCCCTCCTCCTGTGCTGAATCCTGCTGGAGGGGGTTGTCTTCGGCACTGTCCGGGGTGTTATTATCTCCCGTGCCGGAATCACCGTTTTTGCTGTGGCAGGATTTAGAGCGGCGCCGCTGACGCCGGCGCTTGGGTTGTTTCTTGGAGGGGTCATCCTCCACTGTTCCATCGCCGTTCCCAACTTTTGGGATGTCCACCATGTATATGTCGTATGATGAGGTGGCCTTCTAGTGCCCTATAGGCGCTGGTTCTTGGTTGTCTCCAGCATTGTCGTCCATACCGTCGATGTCTTCGGAGTCGAAGTCGAGCATGTCGGTTAAATCATTGACAGTGGCTACAAAGTGGGTGGTGGGTGGGCGTTGAATTTCTTCGTCGTCTGCATCCCAACCTTCCTGACCGTAGTCCGGCCAGGGCTCTCCTGATAAAGAGAGAGACTTTAGTGAATTCAGGATGTCGCCAAAGGGCGAGTGCTGAAAGATGTCCGCGGCAGTGAACTCCATGATCGGCGCCCAATCGGATTCGATTGGCCGAGGCGTGGGAGGTTCGGAGTCCGGAGAGGAGTCCGGCACCTTGGAGTCACGGGATTCGCAAAGGACAGGGATGGTGTTTGGCTCAATCGCCGTAGAGATCGTAGCCCCCGAGGCAGTGTCCAGCCACTCGTCTTATATAGGCGGAGTCGGCTCCGAGCTAAGGGTCGGAGCGGACACTGGTGCGGCCTCCAGGGCACTGTTCGGCGGCAGAGCTAGATCATGCCCATCGAGACAAGGCGGCATCGCTATTGTGGCTCGAATCCATCAAGATCAAGTCTCCGCGGATGTCGGCCGTAGTTCAAACTCCCAAACCTGACCTGATGGCGGGCGAAGCTTCGATCTGCTCCAGATGGCCAAGTGAATTGGCCCGTAGTGCAAAGCCGCCGAATACGAAGTTCTGTCCGGGGAGAAAAGTCTCACCCTGGACCACGTCATTGTTGATGATCGAAGGAGCCATCGGGCCTAAAGATGACGACAGAGAGGAACTCTCAATGAAAGCACCAATGTCGGTGTCAAAACCAGCGGATCTCGGGTAGGGAGTCCCGAACTGTGCATCTAGGCGGATGGTAACAGGAGACAAGGGACACGATGTCTTTACCCAGGTTCGGGCCCTCTCGATGGAGGTAAAACCCTACTCCTGCTTGATTAATATTGATGATATGGGTAGCACAAGAGTGGATCTACCACGAGATCAGAGACGCTGAACCCTAGAAGCTAGCCTATGGTATGATTGTTGTTTGTCCTATGGACTAAAATCCTTCGGTTTATATAGACACCGGATAGGGTTAGGGTTACACAGAGTCGGTTACAATGGTAGGAGATCTACATATCCGTATCGCCAAGCTTGCCTTCCACGCCAAGGAAAGTCCCATCTGGACACGGGACGAAGTCTTCAATCTTGTATCTTAATAGTCCAGGAGTCCGGCCAACGGTGACAGTCCGGCTATCCGGACACCCCCTAATCCAGGACTGCCTCAGCAGCCGACTGGGTTCGTCGTTGAGTCTTCTCCGGATCATGTGTGTTTGCTCTCTCGGTCTTTGTACGGGCTCAAGCAAGATCCTCGCGCGTGGTACCAGTGCTCCACTCGCTCCGATGCCTCATTGTTTGTCTACCACTAGGGTGATGCTACTGCTTTCCTGCTGCTCTATGTCGACGACATCATCTTGACAGCATGCTCGACTGCCCTTCTTCGACAGCTCACTGATCATCTTCGTGCTGAGTTTGCCATTTAGGACTTAGGTCCTCTGCACTATTTCCTCGGGATCGAGGTTTTTCGTCGAGTAGATGGCTTCTTTCTTCATCAGCGGATGTATGCTCATGAGCTTCTGGTCCGTGCCGGGATGCTTAACTACAAACCGGCTGCCACACATGTCGATACGAAGGCCAAGCTTTCTGCCACAGATGGTTCTCCTGCTTCAGATGCTCCGTTCTACAGGTCGATTGTTTCTGCTCTTCAGTACCTCACTCTTACTCGTCCGGAGCTCCAGCACGTTGTGCAGGAGGTGTGCCTCCATATGCATGCTCCTCGTGATGCTCACTGGACCGGGTCAAGCGCATTCTGCGCTATATCCGTGGCACCTTGAATCTTGGTTTGTCACTTCAGGCATCATCCTCTCTGGATCTGACGGCTTATTCTGATGTTGATTGGGCCGGCTGCCCTGACACGCGCCACTCGACCTCTGGTTATTGCGTCTACCTTGGACCATCACTCATCTCCGGTCGCCCGCGGCAGCCCATTGTCTCCGAACCATCTTTGAAGCAGTAGTACCGCCGTTGCTGCTAACGTTGCCGCCGAAAGTGTTCCTGGCTTCGTCAGCTTCTACATGAGCTCTTGTCTCCAGTTCACAAGGCCACGATTGTCTACTGTGACAATGTTTCTGCGGTCTACCTCTCCGCCAACTCGGTTCATCATCGACGTACCAAGCACATTGAGATTGATATCCATTTTGTTCGGGAATAGGTCGCTCTTGGTCATGTACACGTGCTACATGTCCCTACATCCCAACAATTTGCTAACATCATGACAAAGGGCTTGTCTACCGCGTCTTTCGAGGAGTTCCGATCCAGTCTTTGCGTCGACCATGGTGCCGCTTTGACTGCGGGGGGGGGGGGGGGTGTTGATATGTAGATACATATGTGTATTTCTTGTACAACAAGCCCTCCTCCTTCCATGTATAGTTAAGGACGTGGCTACCCTTTGTACTTATATATACGTGCATATTGCACCCGATCAATGTATCATGAGTTGCATAACCTTCTACACTCTGCTTCACGGAACCGTGTGCATCCATCGATCATCGCGTCCTCTCGCCGTCTCCGGTCACCCACGACCATGTTCGACTCCAGCAGCACCCCCACGGTGAAGCCCCGTTCCTCCCCAACTCCCCTCTCTGATTCGTTTCTGTCGCTGTAGTCCTCTTCCCGAGCAAGCTGACGCCATGGCCGCCCTGGACAAGTTCCTGGAGCTCGTCCCGCTTCTGTACGCGCATCCTCTGCACACATGCTGCCCCTTCGCTACCACACCTCCACGCACACGCATATGCACGCCCGCATGCCCGCAACGCCCGCTTGTCTCACCTAGTACCTGCACGCACATCTCCGAGGCGACCATGCCATGGCCGCGAGCTCGCCGGTCTCCTGCACTACGCCACCCCTTGCCGCATGCCCACGCGCACCCCACCGCAGCCTCCCTAGAAGGATTCCGCACCCCCGCCGGTCCTCTGAAACCACAACATTTATTGCTATTGGCTCCCGTCGCCGGCGAGTCCCCGTGCGGATGCTTCAGTTTGGGTCCTGATCGCGTTGACCATTTGCTTTATCTTCCTGCTGATCTCCCTTTGCATCACTAGCACATAGCTAGCCTAGTTGTTAGCGCAGCCACTATCCATCCGAGGTGTCTGGGGATCGAGTCCTAGGCGCCCCAGTTTTTGCTTTGTTTTCCCTTTACTGTGCACATACACACTCTGCGCTGACTCAGGCCAAGTCCTCCTGGGCCGCTGTAGGTTGCTACAATCCAGCCCGTGCATATTTTTTTACCAGTCTGTGTATTTTAGCATTTTTCAGTGCATGCATATTTACAGGAAATGCCACTGTTTTGTATTGTTAATAACTAAATATGCATGCATCCAAATTAGACAAACTATATATGTAAAATGCTTAGAATTTTATTTGTTTCACAATATGCAACTTTTAACCTTGTTAAAAAATGTTTAAAATGATGTTTGATTTAATTTGCTTATATGCCATGTTAAAATGAGTTATTTCATTAACTAAATAACCGTAGCTCCATTTTAAATAAACTTGATATGTAAATGGGGTGGAAAAATGCATAGTTTAACATGTTGCACTTTATTTTCCTGTTTAACAACAATAAAATATGGTTTAGGGCAGAACAGTAGCAAATTCAAAATATGCACATGGGGATTTTCCGGAATTGTTGTTTGTTGTTCCGGCCTCGTTTAAACTTGCCTAGATAGGTAGTTTTCATATGCTTCACCCCTTGTCATGTTTAATAACATTTAATATTGTTGGGTACATAAATGAGAGAGATCTAAATAATTGATGTGGTGTTTCGCCTCCATTTAATTTGTAGTATTGTTTGTGCACTTTGCCATGCCATACCTCTTTAAACCGGACATGCATCATCCTTGGTTGTGCATCCTTGGTCATGTTTACCATGTTGTTTGCTTCTTTCCGATGTTGCTTCTTCTTGATAGTTCCGGTAACATTGCGTTTGTGTGGATCCGTTTGACTACGTCTGTTTGTCTTCTTCATGGACTCGTTCTTCTTCCTTGCGGGATCTCAGGCAAGATGACCATACCCTCGATTTCACTTCTATCTTTGCTTGCTAGTTGTTCGCTCTATCGCTATGTCGCGCTACCTACCACTTGTTTATCATGCCTCCCATATTGCTATGTGAAGCCTCTAACCCGCTTTCCTAGCAAACCGTTGTTTGGCTATGTTACCGCTTTTTCTCAGCCCCTCTTATAGCATTGTTAGTTGCAGGTGAAGTTGAACATTGCTCCATGTTGGAACATGTTTATGTTGGGATATCACAATATCCCTTATTTAATTAATACATCTATATACTTGGTAAAGGGTGGAAGGCTTGGCCTTTTGCCTGGTGTTTTGTTCCACTCTTGCCGCCCTAGTTTCCGTCATACGGGTGTTATGTTCCTTGATTTCGCATTCCTTACGCGGTTGGGGATTTATGGGACCCATTTGACAGTTTGCTTTGAATAAAACTCCTCCAGCAAGGACCAACCTTGGTTTTACCATTTGCATACCTACCACCTATACCGTTCCCTTGGGTTCTGCAGACTTAAGGGTCATCTTTATTTTCCCCCCCCAGGCCAGTGCTCCTCTGAGTGTTGGTCTGAAATGGGCAGCCTGCGGGGCCACCTCGGGGCAACTTGAGGGCTGGTTTTACTCTTAGCTTGACCTATCCGGTGTGCCCTGAGAATGAGATATGTGCGACTCCTATCGGCATTTGTTAGCACATCAGGCGGCTCTGCTGGTCTTGTTTTACCATTGTCGAAAAGTCTTGTAATCGGGATTCTGAGTCTGGTAGGGTCTTCCCGGGAGAAGGAATATCCTTCATTGACCGTGAGAGCTTGTGATGGGCTAAGTTGGGACACCTGTGCTGGGTATAAACTATCGAGAGCCGTGCCCGCGGTTATGTGGCAGATGGGAATTTGTTAATGTCCGGTTGTAGAGAACTTGACACTTGACTTAATTAAAATGCATCAACCGCGTGTGTAGCCGTGATGGTCTCTTTTCGGCGGAGTCCGGGAAGTGAACACAGTTTGGGTTATGTATGAACGTAAGTAGTTTCAGGATCACTTCTTTATCACTTCTAGCTTCTCGACCATTGCGTTGCTTCTCTTCTCGCTCTTATTTGCGTATGTTAGCCACCATATTTGCTTAGTGCTTGCTGCAACTCCACCTCATTACCCCATCCTACCCATAAGCTTAAATAGTCTTGATCTCGCGGGTGTGAGATTGATGAGTCCTCGTGGCTCAGGGATACTTCCAAATAGTTGCAGGTGCCGATGATACCAGTGCAGGTGATGCTACCGAACTCAAGTGGGAGTACGACGAGGACCTTGGTCATTACTATGTTTCATTTCCTGATGATCAGTAGTGGAGCCCAGTTGGGACGATCGGGGATCTAGCATTTGGGTTTATCTTCTTTTCATTTGGATTTGACCGTAGTCGGTCTATGTGTGTATTTCGGATGATGTATGTTTAATTAATTGTATTGTTTGAAGTGGCGATTGTAAGCCAACCCTTTATCCCATTCTAGTTCATTACATGGGATTGTGTGAAGATGACCCTTCTTGCGACAAAACCACCATGCGGTTATGCCTCTAAGTCGTGCCTCGACACGTGGGAGATATAGCCGCATCATGGGCGTAGCAGTACTCGAGGTCAAACCCGACCACCAGTACTCGAGGTCAAACCCGACCACCTTGTACTTCTCCACGGCAAGCAACAACTCCATGATGTGGATGGGGTGCTCCACCCAGACCGGGTCGTCGGTGTACACCACCGGGAGGTCCATGAACCTTCTGTCGGTGTCCACCACGACACGCATGGTGCACTGCTGCTCGTCGCCGGCAGCCGCTCGGAGCGCCATTGGAGCTGCGTAGGATACCCACTAAGAATTTCTCGTGGTGGGTGTGCTATGGTGGGTCGCGATCGAAAGGTTGAAGGGACACAAGGGTAGGTTAAATGTCCACTGTAATAAATTGGGGCCGGCCGGCCTGTAATCGTCATGTCTTGTCACAACGTTCATAGCGGAGGATTCTAGTGCACGCTTGACAACACCACACCGCACGCATGGGCTCGAAGAGGTGCCAAATGTACCGTCGGTGAGCCTGTTCCCGCTCTACCGCGCTGTTTACCGCGCAAGCTTCCCGCCAGGCTAGTTTGGCCACGCGTCGGCTAGAAGAGGGGCAAATCATGAGCGTTTATTGGCAAAAAGCTTTGTAAAAACGAAGTGTGTGGAATGTCTTCGGTCATAAGTTTACCCTTGTGTGATGACGGACACTCGAGTGCGATAATTAATTCTGCGCTCTACAGTGCACACGGTGGAAGAAACCAACTGTGTGAAATAATGTCGAAGATCGCATAATCGTTGTCGAGTTAGCTATATAGATCGTGTGCTGTGAGATCGACAAGGTAAACTGATTCAAGAATGGTTAATAAAATCTAAGACCATTGCATATTAAGGTCAAAATAGTGCTAGCAATATATGAGTCTCATACGATGCCATTTCAATGATTGTACAACAAAAGCTCGAAATGTTACAAGGTTCAAATTCTAGTGTTATATGGCTCAAATTTGAAGATTACAAGGTTCAAACTGATATTAGAAACGAAATTCAGCTCATCAGCTGCAAACGCTCGCGCTGATCCACTGAACATGGATATCAAAGAGGTTCAAACTAATATCACCGCTTCTAAGTCTGGTTTCGAAACCTAAATTTTTTTGCAAATGGGTCAGCCACTGAGAAGTCATGTATGGGGTTGACACGATGACTCCCGATTACTCTGTCATTTGAAGTTCCAAAATGAAATTCAGCATTTTTGGAGCCTACTCCATTCTGCCGCAGGCGCCGGCGCTGATCAACAAACCATTCATTTTTGCGAAATAAATGTAGGGAAAACCTCATTTCCTACAACACCCTTGCTCTGAGAACAAAGAACCCGGCGAATATAATCTGAAGTAAGGTCCCTCGGTAGGAGTTCAAAGTAATCTCTAAGAGATGCAGATCTAGCCATTCGACGTGATTGTTATATTGTATCACATTATCCACCACTTGGCCTAATCTTATATGCAAAAGAAGAAAATGTGTTAGTGCCTACATGCAGTTTTGAACATTACTATAGGCCTAGCTATTTGGTTTGCAGGATTTGTAAAACGCACTAACATGCCATCTTTTGTCTGACATGATTAACGTGGGCATTTGATTACATTCTAGAAAAATGTAGCCTTCTTCACAAGAGGTTGGAGTGGATGAAAAGTTCCCTAAGAAAACTAGTACAAATGAATCCAAAGGAGAAATGCTTATTGATTGTAACCATATGGATCAAGCAACCAATATGGGGGGTGACATGTATGTACTGAAATCCTCCAAAAGAACCTTCAGAAATCGTAGTACATTGTAAACTTGGAAAAAGGTGTCACAAATTGAACTCCCTTATGGTTACCATTTAACAGGAAAAGAACATCACCTCGATATATAGCTTCTCCAGGCACGGAAAGCATCTCAGGAAGCTGACAACTTGCTCCAGGTCGGGGCCGATAGATTCTAGTGCCAAGACCTTCACTGTGCGCAGTTTCGGGGTCAAGCTTATCGGAATCATTTTCTGAATGACAGACGAACAAACATCTTCAAAATTAAAAATAATGTTGTACCTGAACAGGTGTGGATCCAATAACAAGTTCGGAGTATTTCTCACACGAGTAGCCCACCACTGTCAATTTCGATGCAGAAATGACATTGATTCTTGTTGGACCTTCTTGATCAACTACAAGTAATCTCTCAAGTGCAGGTGTGTCCTCAATGACCATACCGTGGTACACATCTTGTGATGTCTTCCTGCCGCACCAGAAACATACATAAATAGTCCAGAGGGTCATGGAGGTGATGTGGAAGGTACTCAACCCATTGATCACCTGAAGACGAAGGTACTCAAGTGCAGTACAGCCACGAAGCAGGCGCTCCATGTCACCCTTTGAGAGGAAGACAGGGACGAGCTCGAGTTGCTTCAGTCGTGGTAGAATAAGAGCGGGTGCGTCATTAAGGGGCGGGAAATGGTAGTTCCTGAACTGGGCGACGCACAGCGTTGGCGCGAGGTGGAGTACGAACGTTGGCAGCGATCGCATATGCCCATCATCAAAAGTGAGCTCCTCCAGCTGATCTAGGGCGGGGGATAGGAACTAGTCATCAAGCTTGGCTCGGTCCTTGCCGTTGGAACGGAACTTGCCCATTCTAAGGCCTTTGGTTGGGCCGAGGTGACTGCTAAGGATCTTGGAGAATGCATCCAAGCTTTTGCGATAGCCATGGCAGAGCTCATGGGTGTCGACGAGGTCAAGAGGGCTCGAGTTCCATAGGGGGCGCCACCGCCGGAAAATGAGGGTTGTCCGTGCCCCATATTTGATTGGGAGGAGGGAGATGATGACTTTCAACATATCATCGAGGAGGTTGCTGATGAATTCTAGGCCTGGTGGAGTCGCTTGCGGTTCTAGCTCGCCCCGCCTCCGCTTGTTGGCAGCCTCGTTCTCCATCTCTGGAGTCCCTTTGTCAGCGGGGCTTTCTGATAGAAATGGGAGTACATGGAATATTTAATTAAAACAGGGCTATAGAAAAGTGTATTGGTAACTAGAAGTTATTAGGTAGGAATATACTAAGAAAAGGAATAACAATTGGTTTCTTAAATACTACACAATTCATTTGACGTTGCTGGGTAAGTCAACATGTAGATAGTTGAAAAGAAAATATACTTCAAACAAAGTCTGGACGGATGATTTTGTCGGGGAAGTTAGCATATATCCCATGACCAGGCCCTTTTATGTGCCGTGCAATTTTAGTGCCAGCTTTAAGTACATAAAACTTTGCAATTTCTTCCCAAAATCCAGTGCCAAAACAGGAGTCACCACGTTCATCAAGTCTTACAGTAGCAATGATTGTAAATCCATGGTTTGTGTGTAGTATGACATCCATGGAGCCTTGATCTATGTAAAGGGAAAAATTGTGTGCTACATAATCTATTGCGTAGCAAGGGATGTTCTGTAGAAAATGGTAGGATTGTTAAATAAAATATGGTAACATGCAAATATGGGCCCAAATTGAAAGAAATGTACAACAGTTGAAATTGAAAGACAAAAATCTATAATTAAACAGATAGGGTAAACATGATATCATGGAAATATGAGAGTAATCGAAAGAACAATACATCATTAATTTGCCTAATATAGAAAGAATAGGGGAAAATCCCCTTTGACGTATATGGTGCATGTGGCACCTTTTATCCAAATGTACCAATATTTAGAATATGTTCAGGAAAGTAGGCCATGCCAACCGATTTAGGGTGAGATTGAACATACCGCGCGCGTTCTCAAGTTATCTGGTACATAGAGAAGGAATCACTGGCGGGGGTCGCAAAGTCCTGAAGTGTCGGTGCACTGTACATTCTATGAATGAAAGAAAACCCTTAAATCTGCTCGAATAAAAATGAATTCACGGTGATTTCTGTCGGGTGATTAAAGGAGGCAGACGAACTGGGATAAGAGATGAGATAATATCTCGTTAAATTAGTTACCTTGTCATCCATGAGAAAGAACCCTTAGTGTGGCAGATTCCCCAACCGAGCGGAGCTGGGTCGACCACGAGGAGCGTCGAGAAAGTTGATGGCGATAGGCGGCAGCAAGTGGAAGTGGTGAAATGCGGTGGGCTTTGCCGGCAGCCTGGCGGCGGCGGCAGGCGTCGAGCTAAGTGTTTACCGTTGCGATAGGCGATGCAATGGCATAGACGCGGAGGAGCTTGTGTAGGTGTGAATGGGGAACGTACCGGTGGGGCCGAGGGGGTGGCGGGCAGGGTGAGGGTTTTTGTGACGTGGGGATGGTGAGGGTTTTCTTTTTTCTTTTTTGAATTGGGTGGTGAGGATTTTCTGTCTCACAAAGAATTTTGGGGGTGACCGTTTGCTAGAGCGAACCGTGTGTGATTGATGCAGCAGGCAAAGTAAAAGTCATTGCACACGTTTCCGCTTTTGGGAACTGTGTGTGATTGACGTACTACCTCCGTCCTGGTTTATTGGTCCCCCGTTGTAATTTTTACCAAAATTTGGCGAAATATTTAACATACTCAGACATAGATTATAAGCGTACACGTACATAAGCATAGTTCAACCACAAGTACATAGTTCAACCGTCATTAAGCATACTCAAGCGTACATAGTTCGATCCATCCCACATCTCATCTCACATGCGGCCGGCACGATCCTGAAGCTTCTCCAGGTACTCGGCGTACGCGTCGTGCGCAACCCTGTGAGAGTACTTCTACTTGAAGGAGCCAACGGTCCATCCTCTTGCATGCGCCAGAACACTTAGATACGCTTCATGAAGCTTCTGGTCGCAAAATGGGCATCCATAGCCGCTATTCCATGTCCTAATACGCCTGTTATGCATTCCCGCATAAAGCTCCCTCAGGATATGCCTCTTGTATCTCCTCTGGCCATCTTCATCCTTGTTGTCCAGATCGTCAGACATCACCTATACAAATAGTAAAACAAATTTGTCATCAAATCAATGGTTACATGCCGTGAAATAGGATTAGGAATTTATGGCTATTTATTTGTACATATCCAGAGATTATGGTTCAATTTTTAAGCACACTCGTCAATGTACAGATCAATCTTGAAGAAAATAATGGCACAAACATATGTAGGCCATTCAAAATCAATTATCAAGCCCTGGCTAGGAATTATTAGCACGAACACTAATCCTAGTCAGATTACTAGCAGAAATCATTTGCACAGATGAAACAACTAATCACTTATCACCTGTACCATTCAAACAATCAATACACTACACGGATCTAACGAAACTTACTCAGATTTCATGGATTGGGAGAACATAGCCATAGGATTTCTATTCCAAAAAGGTGGAGGCAGGAGTAACCAGAGAAACCCTATGATCAATTTGACACATAAATGGGTATAGATGACTAACCAGCTATCCGTCGTCGTCAGAGTCATCGCCGGAGTGGTCGTCGGAGTCATCGCCGGAGTGGTCGTCGGAGTCGGTGTGGAACTCCGCCTCCAGTTGTGGAAGCTCGACGCCGTCGACGATGTCAGGGTGCAGCGATAACACGCCGGCGGTGACGGCAACCTCTATCTCCATCTCCACGCCGTGCTCCGGTGCTTTAGCAGCCCCGGCGTCACCACTCCCTCCGATGGGGCACTTCGGCGGCAGCATCCTCATACACTGACGGCTTTGAGGACTGAGAGCAGTGTCGAGGATGCAAGCAGAGAGAGAGGACTGTGTGTGCGTAGCGAGGATGGGGGATGCGGCCGCTCGGGCGCACCATTAATATGGAGTAGTAGGAGTTGTGGGAGAGAGGCGGGCGGCGGTCAAACCGATGGCTGGCCTCCCAGTGAGCCTGTGCACCGGACTGCTGGCATGCCTACCAAAGTTGTGCATAGCTACTCGCACACCTCCCGATGACACTACGCAGCGAGCACGCCTCCGTCAATTCACACACCTCCACGCACGCCTCCCCGTCTGCCTGCGCTGCGGACTGCTCGCATGCGTCCCGTCAACTCACGCCTGCTCGCATGCCACACGGGTCGCGCGACGACATGTATATTGCTTTTCTATTTGGATGATTAATGATGCCGCTTTATTGCTTAACCGAAGCATGGCACGTATCCATTGTTGGTCTAATGCTTATGGTTCGAATAAATAATCCGTTTGGGATATTGGTTCCCAATTATTAATAATCTCCCGTCTGTAATTTGATAAAGATTACATCAAAACTGGTCTCAAATTTGACAAAAAAGTACAATGCCACTTTGTATTGGTGTCCATATGACACCACGATAAGTTTCATGAACTTCAAATAGGTTTTGGATATACTAAAAAAATCAGGATTCTCAATGTTTGAAATTTGTTGCACGGGGAGTAAACATGCACCCAGTGAGACACATGTGTTTTTGCAATCCATTTAGGTGCACTGTCACGTGTGCATGTAGCTCAAATTTGATTTTTGCAAATTATACCCGTAGAAAATCAATCAATCATTGTACTAAAATGTCTTAATGATCTCTGTGATTTTTTTGAAATTAAAACATCCCTCCTTTGGTAACATGTATGTTCACCGTGGGATAATTAATTTAACATGCATCCTAGTTTCGGTGGATTCGCGGTGTGTGTGTGTGGGTGTGTGAATCTGGGGGTGGCGGGTGGCTCGCAGTACACTACGAGTTGTGAGCAACCGTGTGGGTTGGCTATTTTGTTAGGCAGGCCGGTGCTACACCAGAGTCGTGAAATCGTTATTTAAAACATTACATGACCCTTTCATACATAAATGTTTTGGCCACATGCAGTTGATGGTTGTCCTGCACGATACTCGATACTCGCGTGTGACGCATTCTGTGGGCCCGCAAGGTCGTCGTGCATCACTTTGACAAACAGCCGGCAGTGAGCTTAATTTGACCAGCAAGGTAGAATCTATAGCATGCGTCAAAGAGGTGGGAGGAGACTAGCATATATACTATAGGTACGCGTCCGTGAACAAGTACACCTCACTCAGTGTCGGGACTTTTTGGTTACCGAGGCACGTGCCACATCAAAGTTGTGAAATTTATTCAAACATCACACAATAGCTTTTTGGGTGACATGCATAACCTAGCTAGGACACTCACGTGTGACGCTTCCATCTTTGGGCCCATGAGGCCATCGTAGATGCATGCATGCCTCACTTTGACCTACATCAGGAGAGGTTAATTAATTTCACCATCGATGAGGATTCCTTTGGGTTGTACATATATTACAGCAGGAGCATATAGTATGCGGTGAAGAGGGGGGAAGGGGACCATCATATGTAGTATGCTTGATATGAACCTCACTCTGTGTGGGTGCATGGTTTACGGTTTTTGAGGCATGTGGCACATCGAATTTGTGCATTTTGGGTATTCAACATATATATGTTTGGCCCACATGCAAAGCGGCGGTGGTTGTCCTCTCGCACCCACTTAAGCGGTTATCAGCGATATCGATGCTTTCCATCTGTGGGGCCGCTTGGTCCATCACTACTTTTTTCCTAACAACAAGGGACGTTAATTTGACTTAGGAGGGGATTATTATTTTTGCTCTGGGATGACATGCATGATATAGTTTGAGCACACACACACATGCATGTGCACGCATGAATCCCTCCCAGCGAGTCGAAGTGGCTAGTACAACGACACATCATGAACCGATCTCGCTCTGTGTGGGGAGCTAGTGTACGATTTTTGACACACGTGGCATCCCCTGCAACGGGACGCCATTAAGCTATCGAGTATGGTTTTTGGATCTAATAACTCGCTAATAGCGACGACCAATGCCGATTTTCCACGTGTAAAATTCTCATTGGCTGACAGAACCACGTGTCAGCTCCGCGTTGGCACAGGTGTCACTCATCCAACGGGCAAGATGCGCCTATGATACGTTGACAAGTGGACTGGCCCAAAAGTGGCCCATAAAGATTAAATGGGTCGGCCAAACTAAAGGCCCAGAAGATTTAGCAGGCCATAACGGGCCGGCCCAGCTAAAGGCCCATAAGATTTTGTAGACCATAAAGGGCTAGCCCAGCTAAAGGCCCACAAGATTTTGCAGACCATAATGGGCCGGCCCAGCTAAAGGCCCACAAGATTTTGCAGACCATAATGGGCCGGCCCAGCTAAAGGCCCACAAGATTTTAAGGACACTAATGGGCCGACCCGTTAACAGGCTGCCATGTTTTGGGCCCAATGCCGGCCCATATTTGATCCGGTCCGTAAACAGCCTGCCATGTTCCGGGCCCAATAAAGGCCCATATGAGATCCAGCCTGTTAAAAGCCTACCACGTTCTGGGCCAAATTACGGCCCAGATCAGATCCGACCCTTTAAGAGGCTTTGGGCTAAATTATTGCCCATATCAAATTCGGCCCGTCAACTGGACTCTATGCTTTTGGGCCCACTTGCTAAAGGCCCATTTAGTAATTCGGCCTGATATTAGTTGCGGCCTGTTAAAGGCATGTTTAACATTTCGGCCCTATATTTATTTCGGCCTGTTAAAAGCCCATCATATAGTTGGGCCTAACTACGGCCCGGTTTGCATCCGGCCTACGCACAGCCGGTAATCTGATTGGGCCAAACAAGGACTAAGACAATTTTGGCTTGTTAACGACCCGTGATGTGATTGGCACAATCATGGGTCGGGGTCTATATCGGCCTGCTGCCGGCCCGTGAGCTGTCGGCACGTTTCAGGCCCAACCCACTTTTCAGCCTCCTAAAAGCCCATTGAGTTTTCTTGCGAAAATAGGGCCGGCGGTTTACTCAGCCTATTAGAGGCCCAAATCTACTAGTGGGCCAGTTTACATGTTAACGGACCGATTATGTAGTGATTAGCATGATGGCCCGATTATGTACCATAATTTTACGGTTTGGCCGGTTTACTGCGAACACATGATATATATATATATAGTAAAATAACTACATGATCGTGAATAAGAAAAAACCTAGACTATACAATAAAGAAATTACAGCATATTACATCCATTGGGCATAAAAGTTCGCCACTATGATAATAAAGCAGAAGAAGACAACATATTAAATACACTGGGCATCAAAGATCGCCACCAATGCAAATAAACACGCCGACAAAATAATATACAAAACTGACAGCACTTCAATAGAGTTCAAGAAAGGTTAGCCCTGCTCGGGAGCTGCAGCGCAAGCAGCTGAGCAAGTTGATGAGACGGTGCTTGTTTGACACTTATATCCTCCTCACTCTGAAAGATAAACAAGCAGACAGATGACAGGTTTTGCACATATAAGTATCAGTGCCGACAATTCATCACATTTCTTACTGACGAATAAAGTGACACAGTTTGAAGTAGCATTAACACAATATGGTATTGTTCAGGTTAAGACATGGCAGGAAATGACATTGTGAAGGAGTTGGCAGCTTCACGACACCACTGGATTACAGATCAAGAACTGATAAGTATCAATGGTTAGTGTGTTGTAAATTTATCCCATTTCAGATTGGCAAATAAAGAGACGGTTTAAATAATAGTAGAATGATATGACATTGTTCATAGTTAAGACATTACAGAATATGGCATTGTGTTGTAGTGGGTAGGTTCACCGCACCACTGGATTACGGATCAAGAACAGAAGCATACATGCAGTGCAAAAGAAGATCACTTGCTCTTTATAGTTTAATTTACATGGTATGAAGAAGGAACTTGGTTGTACAACTGAAAACTTAAATTGAGAAGGACAAACTTTTGTTTATGAACTACATAATAAACTTTAAACATGCAATTTGATGCAAACACCAAAAATAAACAGTTGTTGCAGTCATGCCTAACCAAATATACACAACAAAGTTTGAAGGCTTGAGAAGGACAAACTTACATTATTGGTGAAGTCGGGCTCTATAAAGCCCTTGTCCATGCTGATGGGGGGGGGGGCAATTCAAGAAGTTTACCACATAATATTATTCATAAGCATTGCCTTTATTCTGCATTTTGTTAAGAGTAAATATAGATGTGATAATATAAGAAAAAATGGAGAATATTTAAGATAAGATGAAGAGTGATGCTACATGACCAAGTAGCTATAAATGTAAGTACAGAGATACAGGCAAAAGGTATAGCCAAGAGCAATGCAGAGCTAAACTTCTTCAGGACCATCGGTGTTATCCAACCTTATGGTAAGAGTAAATATAGATCTGATGCGTAAAAAATGGAGGGCAAAGGAAAATAAGGTGCAGAGTGATGGTTCATGAACAACTACCTATCAATATAAGTACACTGATAAAGGACATCAGGTACTAACAAGAGCAATGCAGAGCTAAAAAAATTCATTGGCATTGGATATATTATACACTAATGTAACCATTCATACAGATCAGATAATTTGGATCGAACAATTGATAAGCAAGCTATCATGCATATAGCTGTCACATAATGAACCAGGTATGAATGCAAGTACAGTGATACAGGACAACAGGTACTAACAAGAGCAAAGCAGCGGGTAGCATATTTGCGATATCCTATCGTTCTTTTCAAACCGGAATTCTTCTTCAAGCTGATTTATTGCAAAAAAGATCCGTAAGGCACATGCGAAAAAGTAGAAGTTCAAATTGTCATGTGATATCATAGACGGTACCTCATCCTGGGAATGAGACCATTGCATAACAAGGTTTTTCCATTCAATGTGTTCTAAATTTAGCAGAGGAGACTTCACCGGAACTTCCTTTATAGACTTGCCATCAAAGTGTGATTTCCTCAGGTAACACCAATACTACTGCAGTGCTTCCTTGAAAAGCGTAAGCAAGCATTGCCGTCATGACTATCCAGATTGACCGTCGCCTACTTACAACAATGTAATGTAAATCATTGATGTGTTCAATCAGCAGAAAACAAGAAAATAATCACCATGAATAATAGCACTTACACGTAAGTGGGACAAGAAGATGTAAAAATGGTGTTTGTCTTCACTATAATCTTCCCATGATGGGAATATATGCACGTAGTCCGTAACAACATTGAAAGCATTGTCTTTAAAACTGGGAATAACTGGAATGGGGTTCCAATCTGTAGGAATTGGCCTCTCTACAGTTGGGATAGGTCTTCGGCCGGTGTTGGGGATATTACTACCGGGCGTAAACTGTCCGGGAAAGGTCGGGTTAACCCCATAACGGTTCACTGTACCTGAAGCCCATGAAGACAAGGACGGTGACACTTTATGAAGAACCAGGGCCCAAAGCTGGTTTAAGGCCTGTAGACATAGTCTGACATTAATATGTAAACTTGTGTTGTAAGATAGAAAGAGCAGAGACCGAGCCGGACACGTTTATGAGCCGGCCTCGGGATTCTGTAAACCGAAGGGCGTCAACCTGTGTATATAAGGGGACGACCCGGCGGCGGTTCAGGACAACGGACAACAACTTGAGACTCAGGCAAAGCATATTCGCTCCCTGGTCATCGAAACCCAAGCAATCCCACAACAACTGGATCGTAGGCTTTTACCTTCACCGCAAGGGGCGGAACCCGTATAAACTCTCTACGTCCCTTGTCCGCTTTAACCCCTTTAAACTAACCCGTCGCGATGGCTCCACGACTAAGTCCTTTCCCTAGGACATATGCCGTGACAAAACCACGACAGTTGGCGCCCACCGTGGGGCTATCGCACGGTGGTTTCGAGTTCTAAGAGGGCAGCTTCGAAGGACTTAAGGGCTACGCTGTGGGCCGGATGACCAAGAGTCGTCGTGGCAAGCTCTACATCAATGATGCAGGCTGGGGCCCCGAGGCCGGCTCAATCGAGTACGGGTACCGGGTCCCCTTCGACGGCATACATGTTTTCATTGGCAAGATCGGCGAACCGGGCTCTGAGCCGGACATCTGCACCGACCTCGTCCAAACGGCTCAGCATGCGAGACCTGCCCGGGTTAAGCCTGTCATGAAGCGTGCCTTCGTGGGAGTCATCCATGGAGGGGAATCTGAGGATAGATCGGAATCTGGTGGTGAAACCATCGTTTATTCCGGCGACGAGTCATCGACCGGAGAGACCGAGTCGTTGTAGCACTTGCAAGATGGCCAGATTGGGGGTTGTTCCGATGGCGACAGTATTCCGGACCCCTTTGATCTACCAAACCGGGTTGCGATCTTCATTGCCGGTACACAACCAGCGCTCTACTCTTCGACCGCATCGGCGATGATTTCCGGATCAACAGCAGCGACAGCGGCCGGGGCAGGAGGCCCTGTGCGACCGCCGACTCAGGTTCTATCTGATTTATTTGACGCTTTGGCAATGCTGATGGCGGAGGTTAACCCGGCGGACCAAGACGCACATAATGCGGAAATCGCGAAGGTGAAAGATCACATCACCCAGGCCAAAGCCGACTTGGCAGCTGAGGATACCAGGATGGCTGCGGAATGGGCCGCATTGGATGCACAGGCTTACCGACTTATGCTGGATCAGAGTGCGTCCAACAATGTCTTGAAGAGGAGGTACCGATCTCGCCTGCCGCCGGTTTATGAAGCTAGGAACCTCTTTAATACCCCAGGAGTAGGGACCAGTAGTCCATCGGTGGAAAAACCGGGCGGAGGAACCTGGAGCAGGGGCGCCGGTTCAGCCAGGTTTGGTAGATCCACATCGTCAGAACAACATTGTGACACAGCATGTCCCAACACCACTGGGTCATTACTCTAACCAGATGGACAACATTGTCGCTGCCGCTTCACGGCTGGCGGCCCTCCCGATTGAAGGCGAGTCTCCTGTGGTAGTCGGGACGCGACGGGCTAGGGAGCTTCTTCACACAGCTTTGGTTCAGCAGCAGGCTTACTCATATAGTCGCGAGAGGATCCATTATACTCCCCGCCCAAGCCAGAGCTACAGCAGGCGTATGGATGAACCGGCCGTGTCAAGCAATGCGTGAAACCGTGATCCGCCCCGTGGCCATAACCAAGTGGGTGGTGGCGGTGATGCTCAGGATGTGGTGGATCGCACCCGAGCTCGTCGAGAGGCCGAGTTAGCAGCACAGCACGAGGCCCGCCAACTTACTCCGGTTTGTCCAACCACATCTGTGGAACCAGGAGTTACTTCCAGCTATTTGGGGGTACCGTGTCTCGTCCCGGCACTGCGCAACATGCGTTTGCCCAAGGATTTCAAAGGCCCGCGTAAAGTGCCCAATTACACCATCGATTTATCCCCTAAGACATGGGTCGAAAGCTATGAGATAGCAATGGAGATGCTGGATGTGGACGATGCGGCGTGTGCTAAATACTTCACCATGATGCTAGAGGGGACGGCCCGCACTTGGTTGAAGAGCTTACCGGCTAATTCTATTAGGTCATGGGCTGAGTTGAGGGCCCGCTTTATCCATAATTTCAAGGATACATGCAAGCAGCCCATGTCAATTGTGGACTTAGCTGCCTGTGTCCAGGAGGAAGGAGAATCAACAACCCGTTGGATGCGCCGGGTTCGGAGATTTTGCATTCATCGGACCGCATCAACACTGATACCGCAGTTTTAACATTGGAAGGCAATTGTCGGTTTGAACCCCTGAAGTTGAAGTTGGGACGGCTCAAACGTCATTGTAATGACATGGGAACTCTCATGGCCGCTCTGGTGAAGTATGCCGACTCTGATAGTACCAAGGATCTCGAGTCTGACGATAATAAGACAGGGAAGGGAAAGAGGAGCGGCAATGCCAAGGGGCAGCAGCATAATCCGGCGGGTCATGGAAACAACGACAAGCATAGGGCGGATCACAGCTTAGACTTTGTGGCTAATACCAACACACATGACAAAGGCCAGCGGCGTAAGGGTAAACCGCCACATCGTGGTGGAGGGTCAAGTCCTAACCCGGACCACCTGTCTTATCTGTTGAACCAGCCTTGCCCAAAACACGGAACGAAGGAGACACCGTCAACGCACCTCTGGAAGGATTGTTATATCATGCAGGAGTTCAAAAATTCTGATCTCTTTTGGTATGATCATGGATCGGGTGTCGGTTCAGGCCCCGGATCTCATGGGCTGAGTTATGGTGGAGGTAATTCTGGTTCAGGCTTCCACGGTAATTAGGGTGGACATAACAATCAAGGCAATCAGGGCAACCAAGGAGGTTATAATCATCAGGGCAATCAGCAGCAACAGCGGCAGTCGGGTTATCAGAGCAACCCAAAGTAGCTGAATAGTGGGCAGTATCATGTCTTCACCACTAGCTTGTGCAAGCATGATCAGAAGCTTCATAAGATGGCAGTGAACTCCGTTGAACCGGCGATGCCCCGTTACTTGTGCTGGTCTGAGCAGCTGATCATGTGGAGTATCCGGGTCATCTGGCATTGGTGGTGGCGCCTCAGGTGGGAGGTTATAAGTTCACTAAGGTACTCATGGATGGGGGGAGTAGTATCAATATCCTTTATTACGAAACCTTCCGTCGCATGGGGTTAACAGATAAAAATATTAAACCGTCCAATACGGTGTTCCATGGTGTGGTGCCTGGTAAATCGGCATATCCTGTTGGTAAAATAGCTCTGGAGGTGGCTTTTGGAGATGAGGATGACTCAAGATCAGAAACATTGACCTTTGAAGTGGTGAAAATCAAAAGCCCGTATCATGCCCTGTTTGGACGGCCAGCTTATGCTAAGTTTATGGCTCGACCTTATTATGTCTATCTGCAGCTCAAGATGCCGTGTCACAAGGGAACTATAACAGTACATGGGAGCCGCAAGATCGCCTTGGAGTGTGAAGAAGGTGATGCGGCTTATGCAGAGTCGGTTTGTGCAACAAAAGAGTTGAAGTTTTACAAAGACAATGTTGATCCGGCAGATATGACTTCATTGAAGAAACCAACTACAGAGCATGATCCGGCCCTGAAGTTTAAATCGGCTGATGAGACAAAGCTTGTTGACTTCGTGCCTGGCGATTCGTCCAAGCAGTTTAGCATCAGCGCTAACTTGGATCTGAAATAGGAAAGCGCGCTGATCGAGTTCATCCGTGAGAATCGGGACATCTTTGCGTGGAAGCCTTCTGACATGCCAGGTGTACCGAGAGAACTCGCTGAGCACACTCTCAATGTTGATTCCAAGTATAAACCGGTCAAAAAATTTCTTCGCGGTTCAATGAAGAAAGACGCAAGGCTATTGGAGAAGAGGTTGCTAGGCTCTTGGCGGCTGGGTTTATCATCGAAGTGTTTCATCCTAAGTGGTTGGCTAATCCGGTGCTAGTACTTAAGAAGAATGGCACTTGGCGTACGTGTGTGGATTATACAGATCTCAACAAGGCTTGCCCGGCAGATCCTTTTACTCTCCCGCGTATTGATCAAATCATTGATGCTACGGCGGGTTGCGAGCGTTTGAGCTTTCTGGATGCATATTCTGGTTATCATCAGATCAAAATGGCAGTTAAGGACCTGGAAAAGACAGCCTTCATAACACCTTTTGGAGCCTTCTGTTATGTGTCTATGCCCTTTGGGCTCAAGAGTGCCCAGGAGACCTATCAGCGGTGTGTGCAGAATTGTCTTCATGATCAGGTCGGCCGCAATGCTCATGCTTATGTGGATGATATTGTGGTAAAATATAGACAGAAGGAGACGTTGATAGATGACTTGAAGGAGACCTTTGATAACCTCCGGGTTTATAAAATGATGCTTAATCCGGCCAAGTGTGTTTTTGGTGTACCGGCAGGCAAGCTCTTGGGCTTTTTGGGGTCTAATAGGAGCATTGAAGCTAATCCAGAAAAGATCAAAGCCATCACCTCTTTGGCCAAACCGAAGTGTATCAATGATGTTCAACGCCTAGCAGGCCGGATTGCCGCGTTGAGCCGGTTTATCAGTCGCCTTGGCGAGAAGGCCATTCCTTTGTATCAGATGCTGAAGAAAACGGATAACTTCGTCTGGAGTGACGCCGCTAATGAAGCATTTGAGGACTTAAAGAGGCATCTGGCTAATCCGCCGGTTCTCGCTGCTCCGGTTGACAAAGAGCCATTATTGCTATATGTGGCAGCTAACGCCTCGGCTGTTAGCGTGGCTGTTGTGGTGGAGCAAAAGGAGGCCGGAAAGGAATATCCGGTTCAACGGCCAGTTTACTATATCAGTGAGGTGCTTATTGAGTCCAAGAAGAGGTACCCGCATTGGCAGAAGTTGGTGTATGGAGTTTTCATGGCAAGCCGGAAGCTTAAGCAATATTTCAAAGGTCATCCCATCACGGTGGTCAGCTCTGCTCCTTTGGGGGATATAATCCAGAACAGGGAAGCAACTGACCGGATTGCTAAGTGGGCTATCGAGCTCGGGCCTCACGGGTTGAAATACATACCCCGAACGGCGATCAAATCTCAGGAACTTGTGGATTTCATCAATGATTGGACAGAACTACAAGCGCCAGAGGAGAAGCCGGATCATACTTATTGGACTATTCATTTTGATGGGTCCAGGCAATTGGAGGGCTCGGGGGCTGGAGTCGTATTAACTTCCCCACGAGGTGATAAGTTTTGTTATGTTCTCCGTTTAATGTTCCCTTGAACTGACAATGCAGCTTAATATGAGGCCTTACTCCATGGTCTTCGGATGGCTAAGGAGATGAACCTAAGCCGAGTTAAGTGCTTTGGTGACTCGGACCTGGTGGCTCAACAAGTGTCCGACACTTGGGACTCCAAGGACCCACTCATGGCGGCATATCGTCGTGAGGTGGATATTGTTGCAGGTCACTTCGAAGGTTATCAGGTGGATCATGTGGACCGGCGGAAGAATGAACCGGTGGACACTTTAAGCCGCTTGGGTTCCCAACGTAAACCGGTTCCACCTAATGTCTTCCTGGATGTGCTGCATAATCCGTCCGTCAAGCTCCCTGGTGAAGAGAATTTGGCTTTTCCTCATCCGGAAGCTCAGTTGGTGGCGTCTCTTCATGTTATCCCGGATTGGACGATTCCATATTTGGCGTATATGAACCAGGGCGAGTTACCAGAGGATGAAACTTTGGCCAGGTAGATAATTCGGCGGTCCATGTCCATGACTATTATCAATGGAGAGTTACATCATTGCAGTGAGACAGGGGTGTTTCAACGCTGTGTATCCCCTGGAAGAAGGCCGTGAAATTTTGCATGAGATCCAGGAAGGAGATTGTGGTCACCACGCCGATTCAAAATCGCTGGTGGCCAAGGCATTTCGTCATGGTTTCTATTGGTTGACGGCTCATGCTGATGCCGAGGACTTGGTCAAAAGGTATGATGGATGTCAAAAGTTCTCACGACGGGCTCATGTACCGGCTCACGAGTTGAGGATGATTCCAATTACTTGGTTGTTTGCGACTTGAGGCTCGATATGGTTGGACCCTTCAAGAGATCCAAGGATAAGAAGACCCACCTTTTGGTGGCAGTTGATAAGTTCACCAAGTGGGTGGAGGCAGAGCCAGTTAGTAAGTGTGATGCAGCTACGGTGGTTCAATTCATCAAAAAGGTGATCTTCCGGTTTGGCTTTCCACATAGTGTTATAACAGACAATGGTACCAATCTATCAAAGGGTGCCATGAAGGAGTTCTGTCAACGTGAGCACATCCGGCTTGACGTATCATCAGTGGCTCACCCCCAGTACAATGGTCAAGCGGAGAGGGCCAATCAAGAGATCTTGAGAGGCATCAAACCCCAGCTTATGGTTCCTTTGCAACGGACGCCGGGTTGTTGGTTTGAGGAGTTACCTTCTGTGTTATGGAGCATCAATACCACACCCAACAGATCGACAGGGTACACGCCTTTCTTCATGGTTTATGGAGCGGAGGCGGTTCTCCCTAGTGACATCCGTCATGACTCACCCCGTGTAGCGGCATATGTCGAAGTTGACAATGAGAAGGCACGGCAGGAAGCTCTTGACCTGTTAGATGAGGAGCGCGACATGGCAGCAGCCCGTTCGGCGATTTATCAGCAATATCTGCGTCGTTATCACAGCCGCCTTGTTAGAACCAGAACCTTTCAAGAAGGCGATTTGGTGCTCCGACTCGTCCAGGATCAGACTGATATGCACAAGTTATCCCCCCCCCCTTGGGAAGGACCCTTTGTGGTCAGCAAGAATCTGCACAATGGGTCATACTACTTAATCGATGTTTGGGAGTGCAAAGACTGACGTAAATCGGAGGAGGAGACCCACCGGTCGTGGAATATCGCTCATCTTCGGCCCTACTATACTTGAGCCATAGGCTCTACTTTTGTACATAGTTATGACAATGTATATATTATGACCAATATAATAAACCGGAACCTCAGCTAAAGCGGGGTATCTGTTGTTTTCTTACATCATGTGTGGTTACATGGAGCTTTTGTTTATAAAGCGGTGTCCGGTTTACCCCTTGATTCAGCCTATCAAAGCTTTATACAACATCACTTGGGGGCTTGGTCGTATCCGAACCATAGCTACACCTCTTGATCGGCGCAATGCCACAACATCACTTGGGGGCTTGGTCGTATCTGAACCATAGTCACACCTCTTGATCGGCTCACAGCCAAATCAATCTGAGGCCAAAGAGAGTGTTGCAAAATAACAACTCAAACATAGGCACCCGCTGAGCATAGCTCAAAATGTTACTTGCGGATTCTTTGCTGTCGAAATGAACAAAGAATCTACACTTGTAATAGGCTATCAAGCCGTGGCTTGGAAGCCTGGTGTATACACCTAAAACCCCGGGTTAGCCTGCCTATTTAAGTAAGTCACTCCGCCCAGGTAAACCTGGTACGACCCTTTGAACTTTGACAAGTTACTCTGATAAGACCCTGAACTTTTCAAGTTAAAACGATGATTGGTTAAGGATTGAGGACCATCTTAAAAGGCTTTGTGAAATGGTTTAACTCAGTGGCCTGGCAGCCCATGAAAAGCCTCGAATTTGGGGTTTGGCAGCCCGTGAAAAGCCTCGACTACAAGTTTTCATTTGCTTTTGCCAAGTTTTTCTCTCTTTTGACAAGACTTATGATGTTTTTTTATAAACCGGTGTTCATCAACCCGGTTAGGCTGTCAACTACAAGTTGTCAGTACACTCACTTATAACCTGGAGTTTCTTAACCCGGTCTGGTTTTGACTCAAAGTCACCAGTATTGAATAAACTGGTGTTTATCACAACCCGGAACGGTTTTACTGTAAACCGGCATCATATAACAGGAGTTACTTATACTCTGGATTAGGATTGTTACCTAACTACAAAGTTGGTCAGCCAACATTATGACTCAAGGTCACAGGTATCACGTATTTCCATATTTGGTTATCTTTTTACAACTTTGGTTATAAACCTTGGTTATAAACCTTGGTTATATATATATTTGGGCATTATGACCCGCCCGGTGGTAAACCGCCGGGGCGCTTTAAGCTTTTTATCTGCAGGGATAGCTTGAATAAATTGCTATGGATTATGAACATCATATCTTACGCATGGCGGATTAGCAAGCATCAGTCGCAGATAAATATGCACGAAGGCATAACAGACCAAAGTGTTTTTAACTAGCCTATTACAAGGCGTTTCAGTGCCCAAAAGGATAATTGTTTCTCAAATAAGTATTGCAGCACGTGGACTACTAAACCGGCCTTCGGATTATGGCTGGTCGCCAGCTTGACCTGACGGCTGCGGATCATCTTGCACCGGTTCATCTTCTTCGTCTCTACCCAGCGGCTGGAAGTCAACAGTTGTCCAGTCAATCCCAGTTAACGCTTGGAACACAGCTTCATCGCTTATAAGGGTGGACGGTTCTATGTCAGGGGCATAAGTGTGCTTACGGATTGGAGGGATCAGGTTTTGAGCTTCAGGAGTGGGTGCAGCAACCCGTTTGTTGTTGGTGTCGTAACTCGCCTGGTAAAATCAAAGATCAGCCTCTTCAGCAAGTTGACAAGACAGTGGACGAACTTCCCGGTTTATGGCGCGGAGATCTTTAGTGCCAAATTCTGATCCATCTTCTTTTAAGCTTGGGTAGCCTTTAATGACGTCCGCCGGATCAAGATCAGGCACCCATGCTTTTGCCCGGGTTAGTGCAGTCAAAGCGTCAGCCCTTGCAGCAGATCTCTTTAGCTCTTCTACCTGGGCAGGCAGCATAGATAGCCTGTCTAAGGTATCCTTGATTAACGTCGAGGGCGGCTTATTGTGAGAAGCGGTGCAGATGATTCGTTGCGCGCCGGTATACAATTGCTCTATCAGCGTGTAAGCAGCCTTCACTTCTTCGTACATCGAGCCGGATGATCGATGCGAAGTTCTCGCATCATTACAAACATCAGTAAACCGGCAATGCATGGAAAGATATGTTGAAAGCATAAGGCAAGGATGCTTACCGAACACAGCTGCAGTCATGGCGTGTATCTGCCGCTTTACGCCAGTCAGCTCATCTACCACCGGTTTAAGAGCTGCTTCTGCGTCCTCGGCTCTTTTCTGCAAAGCGGATTTTTTCGTGTTCCAGTCTGCACGCTCTTTGTTGAAACTCTACTTTAGCTTTTCCATAGCGGCTAAAGCGCTAGCTAACTCATCCTTTGCCTTGGCGGTTTCGGCTTGCTGGATTTGATGTTCTCTTGCAGATTAGTGGTTTGAGCTTCCTTTTTGCTCAGTTCAGCCTATAACAGATAGAAGTATAATGAGTTGATGCTACATCTTTGAAGTACCACGTACAAAACAAGTTATGCACTTGATACTTGGGGGATAATGCATATTTGCTTGTTCTCAGAAATTTTTGCAAGTCCCAAGCACAATACAAGTATTACTCTTGGCACATGGGGGCTAATATATGTTCGCTCAAAAGTATTGACTTGGGTAGTCCTTTAATAGTCCCGGTTCATCTTTACAAAGTTAAACCGACCCTTGGGGGCAACAACAGTGAAATATACAATATTGCCATTTTACAATACCGGTTCATCTTAAAGAGATAGCCCGGTCACTGCAGGTTAAGCATGATAAGTTGTTATTAAGTCCCGGTTCAGATTGGTATCATAAACCCTCACTTGGGTGGCTACTGCAGTTGATATTTGGAATTTACAAGAGAGACAGTTACGCAGAGTTGAGCATTAGTTACCTCATATCGCTCTTTCATCAAATTTACCAAACCGGCTGCATAGTCACGGCTGGTGTACAAACGGTTCAAGTAGCCAGAGTGAAGGTCTTGAGCATTGAGATGGGCATAGCTTGAAAAAATTGGCGTTCCATTTGCCTTTGCCAATAGCAGAGAGCTCGTCCTTTGCATTATACTTTGATAAAGCAACAGGATTACCAGGATTGTTATGGCCAATGCCAGTAATCATGACATCATCCTCTTTATCATCAACAGCTTTCACGGGAGTTGGCGGTTTGTCAGTAGCCTTAGCTGGAGTAGCCGATTTGTCATCAGGACAGACCGGGCTGGTCAGTTTGTCAGCGTGGCTTGTAGTGTCAATTTCTACTTGCTCAGTAAACAAGTCATGGTCTTGAGGCGGTGGATCATTAAGCATGGGGTTTGCAGCGGTCTCTTCAGGATCTGGAGTTTTTTCCGGTTCAACAGCCACGTTATCATCAACCGGTTTATTCAACTGAGCCTTCTTGCTGGGTCTGGGCTTGGCGCTGAGAAAGATAAACATGAGGATCAGTACAGTATATAAAAATAAACATCAAGGATAAGAACAAGTGTATAGCTCACCCAAGAACTATTTTGAGGGTTGGAAGCTTTATGGTTGATGACTCGCCAGAAGATGAGTGGGAAGTACCCTAATAATTTGAATCAGATGGGTTAAGAGGCTGACGGAAACAACCCGCTTTGGGGCATGAAGTGTCAAGGGTATAAGAGACCTCTGATCGGCGTTTCTGAAATGGAGTGTTCGGTAAACCGGCGGAGGTAACTACCCGCCATTGTGCGGGTTGTCAGCGGCGAGCCTCGTCGTCTTTGCTTCTTCAAAAGAAAGTTTGGGTCCAAGTAAGGAAGGGGGTGAGAAAATTTTACTTTCCGGTTTGCTCGATGGATTTTTGATGTTGGAAGAGGATCTGAATCGGAGGAAAGAATGATTACCTCTACGTGATCAGCTTGACTGCCTATAGCGTCGTCCTGATAATAGTCATTGTCAATGAGGTGTACGAAAAATGAACAAGAGAGTCAAGTTCTACCTCTGATTCCGAGTTACCCACATCGTCATCAGCATTTGGCTCGGAGGATGCAGTGGTCCTTTTCTTGGCAGGTTTCTTAAAAACCTTGGTCTTTGGGCGAAGTGGCTTGGCCGTTTTGTCTTGCGGTTTTGCCGGTTTGTCTTGTTGTTTCTTATTCCAGAACAGATCATCACCCTGTCAGAAAATAGTCAAAGTTTCAGACAATATTTTGACAGAAGCAACTTAAGATAAAATGGTTATATGATTCTTACAACTGGCGGTTTGTTGAAGGTGCAGAAAGGGCTTAGTCCGGTCTGGCCACAGACAGCCTCCGGTTCATTCAGCATCTTCTTTACAGCCTCAGTAACTTCCGCCTCTGTAAGCTGAATATCAATGTGTCGTTGAGCATCCTTCAAACTCCCTATGTACTAACACATCAAACCTGGGCGCCGGCTTAAGGGCAGAATACTCCAGCTTATCCAACAACGAGCAAGGTCACCACCTGTTAAACCGTTCACCATGAAGGGTCTAAGCTTTGATAGTTGAGGGGCATAGTTGTCCCTTTCCTTTGTTGTTAACCTCTGAGGAAAAGGATGTGTATTGCTAAGGCGTTCAGGGCGGTAACCCGGCAGGGGGTTTTCATCAGTTGGAGATGTATCCTTGCAATAAAACCAGGTCTGGTTCCCCTCTTTGGGGTGACTGTGGAGCTTGGGATGAGGGAAAGTGACTTCCTTCCTTTTCTGAACTGCCATTCCGCCCAATTCAGTATTGCTCGATCCGTGAACTCTGTGCAACGATTTAAGTGAAAGAAATCCCTAAACAGTTCAACTATAGGTTCCTCTTGCAGATAAGCTTCACAGAAGACTTGGAAGTGGCAAATGTTGGTCACGGAATTTGGACCGATGTCCTGAGGGTGAAGTTGAAAACTAGCCAGCACATCTCAGAAGAATTTTGAACCGGGAGGGCTAAAACCTCGACCCAGATGGTCAGCAAACACGACTACCTCTCCGTCCTTGGGTGTAGGAGGATTTTCCGGGCCAGGGGCCCTCCAGTGGATGACATCTTTCTTGGCTAAAGCGCCCATTGCAACGCATTTGTTTAACTGATATTCGGTGACTCGAGAAGGAACCCAGTTGCATTCATATACTTGCTTGGCCATTGCAATGAGAAGCTAAAACATGACTATTGCCGGTTTAAGATTCACAGTGGACAACTATAAAGCGGTCGAAGGATGTAAGCATATTGTTAAATCAGAGTTTGTTATTTGTATACCGGAGTCTGACAATGGAGACAGTACAATGATGAATGCATTGGCGGTTCAACAGGGGACTAATGGTATCTATTGGGTCATCATTTTTTTATGAGGTTAAACCGCCTAATCTGGTATTGAAGGTATATGTCTAAAGGTGCGTAAGTGAAGGAAAAACAAGTTTCACAGCTTGGCATGATAATTTTAGATCTACTGTGCGTTGGAAAATCAAAATATATTCTGACCTAATTCCAAGTGCTCAAAGGGTTCAGTAAGGACATATGAGTTTGATATAAAACAGATCTCTTAACAAAGGAAAAAGGAGTTTAAACTACAAGGGCACTGGAAGAATCAGATCTAACTAGCCATCGGTATTACTGAAGAGGAACAAGGAAGAACAGCTTCAAGAACTTTGAAAAGCTATGAGGAACACCGAACTCTAATGGTGGATCTGGGGTAAGGAGAAAAGGAACTTACTAGTGCTGGGGAAGCAGCGGAGGATCGTCGCGTTTCTCTGGTACAGTCAGGTTGATGCAGTGGCCGTTGTTGAGGCGGAGGCGAAGGACAACGGCGGCGGCAGAGCTTGAAGGTCGGTCGGCGCGAGGAAGAACATGACGCGAAGAGGCACGAGGGGGAAAAGTGAAAGGGACCCCTCGGCCTTATTTATAAGGTGAATGGATAAAGGTAGGCGCAATAATCGAGGATCCCGAAAAATGGGATATGTGACAGCTCTGTTGCCTCGATTGTCGGAGGCCCATTAATGAAGGTGGGTTATGCGCAATTTAATAACAGATGATGTCTTCGCGGTTTACCATGATCCTGGAAGATGACATCACGACGGTTTACAAGATTATGTGAAGATGTTGAAGAACAAATTTTCTAAGTATTGAGGATTGACATGAACCAGCTCAAATCAATCTGGGGCCTAATGTTGGGGATATTACTACCGGGCGTAAACCGGTCGGGAAAGGCCGGGTTAACCCCATAATGGTTCACTGTACCTGAAGCCCATGAAGACAAGGACGGTGACGCTTTATGAAGACCCAGGGCCCAAAGCCGGTTTAAGGCATGTAGACATAGACCGATATTAATGTGTAAATTTGTGTTGTAAGATAGAAAGAGCAGAGACCGAGCCGGACACGTTTATGAGCCGGCCTCGGGATTCTGTAAACCGACGGGCATCAACCCATGTATATAAGGGGACGACCCAGCGGCGGTTCAGGACAACGGGCAACAACTCGAGACTCAGGCAAAGCGTATTCGCTCCCTGTCATCGAAACCCAAGCAATCCCACAACAACTGGATCATAGGCTTTTACCTTCACCGAAAGGGGCCGAACCAGTATAAATTATTTGCGTCCCTTGTCCGCTTTAACCCCTTTAAGCTAACCCGTCGTGATGGCTCCACGACAAAGTCCTTTCCCTAGGACATATGCCGTGACAAAACCACGACAGCCGGTGGACTTGCTGTACTATTTGCTGGAGTGGGATTTTTCTATGGTACGGCTGTTGCTATGGCAACTGAAATCGGCACAACTTTTGCTGGAGTGTAGGTCCTGTGTGGTGGGCTAGTGGTGTGTCCAGTGAAGTATGGGTACAGTCTTCCGGAGCCGATTCTACATTTTATGTCACTGGTTGTATAGCCAATATAAGTGGGGTGCTGTCTGATTTCTCTGGCACCACCATGTTTTTCAAGGACTTTGCTGGTGCTCCTTCAGGTTCGACAATCACCCTCTTCCTTTTTGATGTCTGATGCACAAGAACAACATTTGAGTGGAAAAACATGGTATGATGACAGATGGAATATGTATTGATAATGGATTGGCATGGCATCTTGACATATATGATGAGTAAACTAAGCAGATGGCGGTGCAACAAAGTAGAAGAAATGCAAGACAACATATGCAAGATAAGCGCAATCAATAAAACCTTGCCAAATTAGAACAGGCACCTTGATGGGTGAACAGGACAGGCCATCTGCCTTTGACTCCTCGAGGTTAGAATAGTCATTAGGATCATATTCTGAAGAAGAATCTATATGTGGGGAGCGTATGAGTCTCATTGCATCCAGAATGGCACTCAATGCCTTGGTGCCAATTTTGTAAGTCGTTGCAGTGTTCCACAATATTCTTCTGATGTGCGGATTCTGATATTCACTGTAATTACATATAATATCTGTGAACCATGAAAACATAAATAGTAGTGAGATTATCTTTCTAATGCAGAGGATATTCTAATATAGGGGCGCCCCTGTAAACCCTTGTGTGCTATCACTGGATTCTGATGAGAGAGCTCATGTGTGCTATAATATGGTGCGTGCATTAATATCATCTGGCACAAGTACACAAAAAATAGGTTCCAGAAGTAAGGATAGTTGGCATATGATAGGTTCATAATATACTGTATAGAGAGTTTATTGCCAAACCCAACAAGAGCACACAAAAACTAGGCAGATCATAGTGTACATAAATGGGGTACACCATAACCATGATATATAAATCAGGAAAGTGGAACTGGCTGGAAAATACGGTGTTGTATTGCCGCTACTAATTGAAAGCCTATCGATTAAAGGCCAGCTCTATCAGCTGTTGACTGCAGATGTCCCTACTCCCCTTTTGGACAAGGAACATATTGTACGTACTAAATACAGAATAACAAAAGAGGAACATGTTAAAAAATAGAAGAGGAAGCATATTCTTGAGGTTCTGCTGCATTGCATACAATGTTGGTTGCCCACTGATGATGAATCACAGCGCCCAAAGAAATGCAATTCCATGTTGTCTCTCTATATGTGGCCACATGCATTTGGAAAATTAAGTGGGAGCATTACGTGACCAATTAAATGTGTGTCTGTTAACTAATATCAGTATCATATCACAATTGGTATTTGAAGAAGTAAGCTTTGGACTTATGATTGGTGTGTTGTTTAGCTTCAAGAGTGGACTTTTGCTAGTGTGACACATAGCAGCTACACAGATCATTGTGTAGATATAACGGGAAAACCGTAAGCATCAGGAGTAAAATCAGCCAAGTGGAACTTGCTGGGATATATGTGCTAGTATTGCTGGTACGTCTAGAAAGGCTTCGGATACCAGCTCTCTTCAACTGAAGGTGCGATACTATTAATATCAGCGTAACACTCAAAGGCGACGCAACTCCCCACATTTCCTTGCTAATCTTATAGGATTCAAGTGGGCAGGCCACTACAAATCATATTCCTATGTTTACAAAATCCTACGAATCAAAGAGGCCCGAAGAGTTCAAAGTGTCCATCACAACTGACCGTATATATCTCTACACTGCAAATGTCCCTGCTCATCTTCACTACAAGGAACATACTGTACTACTATCATACTCCCTCCGTTCCAAAATATAAGTATTTGTTGAGATTTCCACTATGGATCACATACAGATGTATACAGATACATTTTAGAGTGTAGATTCACTCATTTTGCTCCATATGTAGTCCATGGTGGAATCTATAAAAAGAATTGTATTTACAAACGGAGAGAGTACTTATTAAAAAAGAACGGAAGAGGAACATGCTAAAGAAGAGCAAGCAGATTTTGGGTAATAAAATGTTTGTTGCGTAGTGCCCACACATGATGAACCAAAGTGCATTAAGAATGCAACTCCCTGCTGTCTCTCTATATGTGGTGCATGTGCTTTTCGAAAGTAAAGTAGGAACATTAGCTGACCAATTAAACATTATCTGTTTTAGAAATATCTGCATCATATCAGATTCTTATTTGAGCAACAAGTTTGGAATTATGAGTGGCACGTTGTTTAGCTTGATGGATTCAATAGCAGTGCTAAGCAGGTACGATGATGGTACTGAATATAAAGGCATGTCTGCATGCAAGTCGCGTGACTTTTGTCATTTGGGTCAGTCGACCATTTCAGGCGGTTGGATAAAGATCCTACGTCTCCTAACCCTTCTTCTTCCTCGTCTTTGAGTCTTCCCATACAGTACACCGCACGGGCCGCCGGCCGAACCACCGGCCTCGACCCCCCGCCCTCCCCTGAACGGCCCCACCGCCTCTGTACCTCCGCCACCCCAACCCCCGCCCCCGCCCCCACCCGCGTCGAGTTTTCTTTGTTCGGCGAGGCCCCACCATCGCCCCCCCCCCTCAACCAGCGTCCCCACACGAGCCCCTTCATTCGCACCGGCGAACTCCGGCGAGTTCTGAAAAATTGACCGACCCAATTTTGAAATTTAGTCTACTGTCATTTAACTAGTGTGGAATATAAAAGGGGAAAACCATAAGCATTGCGAGTATAGTGTTGAGCGTGCCATGGCGGATCTGAAGGTGCAAACCGGACAAAGGCAACTTCGCAACCAATGTTTGCTTTCGACTAGCAAGTTAGTGATGGACAAGAAATCAGAGTAAAGAAGTGGCGATCTATTTTCTTGTTGTGATAAATAAGTTGAGCAGATACGAAAGAGTACCGCCTCTGGTGCGGCGCCGTGTATGCATCTGCTGAGAATTTGACGATGCTGCGGTAGCGATGGCTGTCGGCAGCGTGGAAGCAGATCTAGGAGGGTAGACGATGGCGGCAGGGCACGGTGGACGAGACGGTCGTAGGATCGGCGCCAGCAAGGTGAACGACGGCGGGGATGAAGCGAGAGGACGCGATGCAAGGATCCCGGTCCGAAGCCGCGGATGAGAGAGGTCGATCTCTTGTAATGGATAACGGTTTCGGGGTATCAGCTCCGGCATTGTGGAGGAGGACGGTGGTGGATGGGGTGGCGGGCGGAGGAGGCTGGGGTGGAGAGGTTGTTTTGGCGCCCACGGAGTACGAATGGTGAAATGGAGGGAAAGAGGAAGGGGGGAACCATGTCTTCAGGGCGCGACTGTCCCAAATTCGAGGAAATTTACAAACTTAGCCCTCGTTTAAATTTTCCTACATCACAGCAATATTAATCGGTTGGGGATAGGACGGTAATCTCGCATACACCTTGCCGATGAGAGTTTCTTTTTGGCGCCCACCATGTATGAATCGGGAAGGGAGTCGATTTCGGCCGAGGAGACACTGTGTTTTGGCGCCCACCGTGTATGAATCTGGGTGAGAGGCGGTTATGTCACATTTGAGTGAAATTACAAACCTACCCCTATCGAAACCTATAAAAATTGAGCCGATAGGCTTTGCGTGTCAGGGATAGGCAGTAATTTCCATCTCGCCGATTTTGGTTTCGGGCGGTTACTGCGACTGTCCCCGCTTCGTTAAAAAATTTGCAGAGCAAGAGTGCACGTTTATCGTGCCAACTCAATTCGAATCCAGTTTGTATTCTATTTTTGTTCGGCCAGGATCCATTTACAATTCGAACAAAATTTTATATCCATCATTTTTTGTATATACTTTCAAAAGCACAACAAAGAATTCTGCTCCTTTATATGTATATAGTATGATTTACAAATACAATGATCTCAAAATCATAAGGTTGAATTCAAAAAAAAACCAAATTATGTTCTACTAAAATGTATGGATCAGTAATATTTACATATTAAATAACATAGATGCGCATGAATTCATATGAGTATGCATGTTTGATAGATCAATTTTGGTTTGAGTATGAATTACATGTATCATCATCTCGAATTCAAATATTTCAATCCCTTTTATATTGAATCCTTTCACGCCCATCTCTCTGGCATGCTCCTTCATGTAGCTATCATTCTCTTTTCTCCAGCTCACCCGCACACTCACTTCATGTTTCTCCTATCTTTACAAACATGGTCTCTCGATGTCTCCCTTGAGAAGTATCACACTCTCCCTATCATTATACATTAAATGGTTATCATTATCTCTCACATCTCTACCGTTCTCTGGTATCACTAGGTACCTAAGCTTTCTTTTTCACCGCCACACACAGAGTCTCACTCGTCTTTCACTTTGTATTTCTCTCTATGGGGTTCTCGCACACACCCTATATGTCTCTAGATATGACTCATACCACTAAAATTACTCTCTCCTGCAGACACAACATTTTGTTGCGGTCTGCTTTCCCTTTCCATCCCAGCTATAAACTGACATTATTCATTGTTTACCGATCAGACAAACTACCCCCCCCCCCGATCTCTCTCTCTCTCTCTCACACACACACACACACACAACTCCTGCTTACACTCCCCTTCCCGACTATCGTCTCTCTCTCACACAAACAGAACTCTCGCTTTCGCACCACCGACTCGTATTTCTCTCACAAGATTGATCGACTAGCCTCCGGATAGGTTTATACACCCGCACACTCGTGCTTCCACTATCGCGTACATGTCTCTCTCGCGCTCCTTGTATCTATGTAGATTTTTCGTCCCTTCTTGAGACATGCCCTCTCGATCGTGCATACACACACTATCGCCTCATTTTAAGCTGATACCTCTCGCACACACACTCTTTGTGTCTTTGTCGCACATGCACTCCGTCTTCCTCCTCTCTCCCTCTCTCTCACACACACAACACACAGATGAAATATTTGCAACAACTAGCAAGATGCCCATGCGTTGCATGGAACATCAAGATGCATTTGTATGACTAGTTTATCTTGCGGGTGAAAAGGAAGAATGAGGGAAGGCCTTATTTGCAAATGTGGAGAGGGGTGTGGGTAGCTTTTTGCAAATTTGACATAGTTTCCTTCCTATCCGTCGGATATAAATCGGACGGCCTATATAGCAGGATGGTAGGCACACAATCACTAACTCTGTTTTTTATCTCGGACTCTTATAAAAAGCATAGTCGATGATGATGGTGTGCCTGCAATCCTGTAATATAGGTCATCCGATCTATATCTAAAAGATAGGAAGGAAACTATGGCAATTTACCCGCACTCCTCTCCACATTTGTAGATAAGGCCTTCCCTCGTCCATCCTTTTCTCCCACAAGTTCTTGATGTTTCATGCAAAGCAAGGGCATCTTGCTAGTAAGAATAGAAATTAGAGATATACCACATCTCGAATCTTGAAACCAACAACAATCCTCCCTTATCTCACCAAAACCGCCAAAGGAATATATTTTGAGTGAAACATAAGATATTTTTAGTGACACACGTATTTCAAAACTAGACTTTTTTTCTATCAAATCGGTGAATATGTATTAATCTACTTTGATCGTGTGGCAACTCATTGGCACATTGCTAGTAGTTATTACTATTGTATAATTTTTTGGACACCAGACAAACGGTGCAGTACATATACGAAGAGAAGAGGCGCGCGCACACAGTCAGTCTCTCGTTGTCTCACACGCATGAGAGTTACGTAAAGGCACCGTTAACAAATAAACCCTAAAACCCTAGGTGCAAGATTATTGCATGCGTGGGTACCGGGTACAGGGTGGAGCGCACCTTTGTAGGAATAGTCAGCTCGCGTGATAATTTGATCCGTAGGAGTTGATGGTCGGGACCTGCTACCTCTTGAGCACTGCGTTGGTTTTCCCTTGAAGAGGAAAGGGTGATGCAGCAAAGTAGCGTAAGTATTTCCCCTCAGTTTTTGACAACCAAGGTATCAATCCAGTAGGAGGCTACGCGCGAGTCCCTCGCACCTACAAAAACAAATAAATCCTCGCAACCAACGCGATAAGGGGTTGTCAATCCCTACACGGTCACTTACGAGACTGAGATCTGATAGATATGATAAGATAATATATTTAGTATTTTTATGATAAAGATACAAACTAAAGTAAACAAAATAAAAACGGCGCCAGAAATAGCTTGTTGTCGGGAGATTAAATATGATGGAAAATAGACTCGGGGGCCATAGGTTTCACTAGTGGCTTCTCTCAAGAGCATAATTATTTTACGGTGGGTGAACAAATTACTGTTGAGCAATTGATGAATTGAGCATAGTTATGAGAATATCTAGGCATGATCATGTATATAGGCATCATGTCCGAGACAAGTAGACCGACTCACTGCATCTACTACTATTACTCCACACATCGACCGCTATCCAGCATGCATCTAGAGTATTAAGTTCATAAGAACAGAGTAACGCTTTAGGCAAGATGACATGATTTAGAGGGATAAACTCATGCAATATGATATAAACCCCATCTTGTTATCCTCGATGGCAACAATACAATACGTGCCTTGCTGCCCCATCCTTTGGGAAAGAACACCGCAAGATTGAACCCAAAGCTAAGCACTTCCCCCATTTCAAGAAAGATCAATCTAGTAGGCCAAACCCAACTGATAATTCGAAGAGACTTGCAAAGATAACCAATCATACATAAAAGAATTCAGAAGATTCAAATACTTTTCATAGATAAACTTGATCATAAACTTACAATTCATCGGTCTCAACAAACACACCGCAAAACAAGACTACATCGAATAGATCTCCATAAGAGATGGGGAGAACATTGTATTGAGATCCAAAAAGAGAGAGGAAGCCATCTAGCTAATAACTATGGACCCGAAGGTCTGAGGTAAACTACTCACACTTCATTGGAGAGGCTATGGTGTTGATGTAGAAGCCCTCCGTGATTGATGCCCCCTCCGGCGGAGCTCCGGAACAGGCCCCAAGATGGGATCTCACGGGTACATAAGGTTGCGGCGGTGGAATTAGGTTTTTGGCTCCGTATCTGATCGTTTGGGGGTACGTAGGTATATATATAGGAGGAAGGAGTACATCGGTGGAGCAACGTGGGGCCCACGAGGGTGGAGGGCGCGCCCAGGGGGGTAGGCGCCCCCCCTAACTCGTGGCTTCCTAGTAGATTTCTTGACGTAGGGTCCAAGTCCTTGGATCATGTTCGTTCCAAAAATCACGTTCCCGAAGGTTACATTCCGTTTGGACTCCTTTTGATATTCTTTTTCTGCGAAACTCTGAAATAGGCAAAAAAAAACAGCAATTCTGGGTTGGGCCTCCGGTTAATAGGTTAGTCCCAAAAATAATATAAAAGTGAATAATAAAGCTGAATAATGTCCAAAACAGAAGATAATATAGCATGGAGGAATCAAAAATTATAGATACGTTGGAGACGTATCAAGCATCCCCAAGCTTAATTCCTGCTCGTCCTCGAGTAGGTAAATGATAAAAACAGAATTTTTGATGTGGAATGCTACTTGGCATAATTTCAATGTAATTCTTCTCAATTATGGTATGAATATTCAGATCCAAAAGATTCAAGATAAAAGTTCAATATTGACATAAAAATAATAATACTTCAAGCATACTAACTAAGCAATTATGTCCTCTCAAAATAACATGGCCAAAGAAAGTTCATCCCTACAAAATCATATAGTTTATTCATGCTCCATTTTTGTCACACAAGAATGCTCTCATCATGCACAACCCCGATGACAAGCCAAGCAATTGTTTCATACTTTAGTAATCTCAAACTTTTTCAACCTTCACGCAATACATGAGCGTGAGCCATGGATATAGCACTATGGGTGGAATAGAATATGATGATGGGGGTTATGTGGAGAAGAAAAAAAGGAGAAAGTCTCACATCAACGAGGCTAATCAATGAGCTATGGAGATGCCCATCGATTGATGTTAATGCAAGGAGTAGGGATTTTCATGCAACGGATGCACTAGAGCTATAAATATATGAAAGCTCAACAAAAGAAACTAAGTGGGTGTGCATCCAACTTGCTTGCTCATGAAGACCTAGGGCACTTGAGGAGGCCCATTGTTGGAATATACAAGCCAAGTTCTATAATGAAAAATTCCCACTAGTATATGAATGTGACAAAACAAGAGACTCTCTATCATGAAGATTATGGTGCTACTTTGAAGCACAAGTGTGGTAAAAGGATAGTAACATTGTCCCTTCTCTATTTTTCTCTCATTTTTTCGGGCCTTCTCTTTTTTGATGGCCTTTCTCTCCTTTCTTTTATTCCTCACTTGGGACAATTCTCTAGAAAATGATGATCATCACACTTCTATTTATTTACAACTCAATGATTACAACTCGATACTAGAACAAAGTGTGACTCTATATGAATGCCTCCGGCGGTGTACCAGGATATGCAACGAACCAAGAGTGACATGTATGAAAGAATTATGAACGGTGGCTTTGCCACAAATACTATGTCAACTACATGATCATGCAAAGCAATATGACAATGATGAACGTGTCATGATAAACGGAACGGTGGAAAGTAGCATGGCAATATATCTCGGAATGGCTATGGAAATGCCATAATAGGTAGGTATGGTGGCTGTTTTGAGTAAGATATAAGGAGGTTTATGTGTGAAAGAGTGTATCATATCACGGGGTTTGGATGCACCGCTAAGTTTGCACCAACTCTCAATGTGAGAAAGGGCAATACGGTGCATCAAGAGGCTAGCAATGATGGAAAGGTGAGAGTCTGTATAATCCATGGACTCAACATTAGTCATAAAGAACTCACATACTTATTGCAAAAATCTACAAGTCATCAAAAACCAAGCACTACGCGCATGCTCCTAGGGGGATAGATTGGTAGGAAAAGACCATCGCTCATCCCCGACCGCCACTCATAAGGAAGACACTCAAAGAACACCTCATGTTTCAAATTTGTTACATAACGTTTACCATACGTGCATGCTACGGGACTTGCAAACTTCAACACAAGTATTTCTCAAATTCACAACTACTCAACTAGTACAACTTTAATATCACTACCTCCATGTCTCAAAACAATCATCAAGCAACAAACTTCTCTAAATATTCAATGCACTCATAAGAAAGTCTTTACTATTCTTGAATACCTAGCATATTAGGATTATTTAAGAAAATTACCATGCTATTTAAGACTCTCAAAATAATCTAAGTGAAGCATGATAGATCAATAGTTTCTATAAAATAAATCCACCACCGTGCTATAAAAGATATAAGTGAAGTACTAGAGCAAAAATTTATATAACTCAAAAGAGTACTCTAATAATTTCCGAATCATGTGTGTCTCTCTCAAAAGGTGTGTACAACAAGGATGATTGTGGTAAACTAAAAAGCAAAGACTCAAATCATACAAGACGCTCCAAGCAAAACACATATCATGTGGTGAATAAAAATATAGCTCCAACTAAAGTTACCGATGGAAGTAGACGAAAGAGGGGATGCCTTCCGGGGCATCCCCAAACTTTGGCTTTTAGGTGTTGTAACACCCCAAAAATTTAACCATGTTTTGTTTATTAAAATTTTGCGAGTAGATTAAAAATTTTACTTTCTGGATTTTCTTTTGATTTCAGAACCCCTCTTTTCTTTAATATTTTGGAGTTTTTACCCCAAGTGAAAACTTTCCAAAAATATTATTGGACTTGTATACCCTCCCAAGAAAATATTTCTTTTATCAGTAGATTATTTATATGATTATTTTCCCTGCGCCTTATTTCTTTTAAAAGTGATTTTCATGAGTTTTAGAGCCTCTTTTGCACTACAACCATTTGATAAATGCATTTAAAATTTTCACCAAAATTTGGGGATGTCATGTGATGTTTTTAAATCACTTTGATGCAAAAATATCTATTATTCATTGGAGATTTTGAGCTCTACCCCAAGTTTTCAAAACTGCTCCAGTTGGTGAAATTGCACTACAACCTATTTAAATATTTCTTTAAAACTTGCACCAAAATTAGGGGATGTTAGTAGGAGTATATTATTCAACTTTATGCAAAAACCCATGAGTGTTCTTTGAAAATTTTGAGCAAATCAACCTCTTTTGCCCTCTGGTCCAGTTTGGCATTTGCTACTGCAACCCCATTTTATTTTTCTCTGTTGGCCATGATTCTTTTTCCTGCTTATAGTCCTCCCTACCAAACCCTTAAGTCCAGGAGAGTGGACCCATTGGAATAATTTTGGTCCATGAAATGATAGCCTTTAGTTTCTGTCCAGTTTTGGTTTTCTCAAAATATTGCACTAACAAGTTTCTAGTCTTGACCAACTAACCTTGCCACCCTCTTTAGCATCTAAAGAGACTATGATCCGGGGTTTTTGGCCACCTCAAGAGATGCCTAGATGCCCATGACATTATGTCGAGTATTTTGTGTGCATTGCCAGATTTGGCATGATTTTTAGTTGGCATTGTGAGCTTGATCCTCTGACCTAACTAACTTGTCCACTAAGATCCTAGCTAACCCTAACCCAGGCCTGTTAACAGCATCATCCGAGCTCTCTAACACGCGCTGGCATTTCGTCGAGCACCTGGCGTACATGCGTTAGCGCGCCAGAGTAGCGTTTTGCGTCGCGTGCGCCTGACGGGCGCCGCGTCTGGCCCCTGGCCTTTGCTCACCTGCAGAGCCACACCAGTCCTCACCCACTCACCAGCACCCTCCAGGCCACCCTGGAGCCCCACAGCGCCGCCGTCAGGTCGGCCGTGGCAGCTAGCGGCCGGCCGCGGCAGGCCCGTGGCAGCGCCGCCCGAGCCACTCCAGCACACCAGCTGCCCTCTGGAGCAGCTCAAGCTCATCTGCAAGCTTGTCCTCTAGCGCACATCGCCGCCACGTCGCCCTGCAACTACAGAACGGTGGTTCGCCGTCGATCCTATCCAGCAACCATCGGGACCGACCTCACCCTCTATAAATGGTGACCCCGAGCTCCTCCAAACCCCCAGGCAACCTCAGGCCATCCCTCTGATGCTCCCATAGCCGGCAATCGATGGGGAGAGGCCGTCTTCCCCATCTCCGGTCAGTTCGGCCGCCGCCACGTTCCGATCCCGTTGGTCGCAACCATGCCCTCCCCCGTCCATCCGGTGCCACCATTAAACTCCCTTGAACCTTGCGGAGCCACCCCGCCTCTCAAACGCAACCGGGAACCACCGTAGCCCAGACACCCAAAACCTCCCGAGGCCACCTCCGCCGCGGAGCTCGCCACCGGCGACTCCCTCCACCCCCGCCAACCTAGCAACCACTGGGAGGACCGCCCTGGACTGGCGGATCCATCCCCGCCCTCGGAGTCTCGTGGGGAGCCGCCGTTCGCCGGCATCGATCGCTGGAGTCCCGCCTCCGCTCGGGCAGAGGAGAAAGGAGGGAGGGGCGACTGGTCAAACCTGACCAGTGGGCCCAAGGGACCCACTGTCAGTGACCACGAGCCGGTCCACGCTAGATTAAGCGAAGGCGTTATTCCAGAAGTACGCCTCCTCCGTTTTGTTTCATTCGAAACGTTTTTCTCTTTTTCAGTTTGTTTTTTTAACAGAACTTTGACTAAACTTTGACTGGACATATCTTTTAAAATAAAACTCCAAATGAGTTGATTCCTTTTCCTACCTCTCTCAAATTTCACCTAGTTTATTTTAAGATTTATTTCAAAAATAATTAGGAAAACTTTTTGTACTTTTTTAAAACTATGTGTTAATTTTGAATTTTCTCAAATAGGATTTTTGGAGAGAGAAGAAAACTTTCAAAAGTTTTGGAATTCACCCTGCCTCTCCACAACTTGAAGGCAAGCATTCTGAATCCTGGCATAATATTTTTGTGTGTTGTTTAATACGGTTACAACACCACCTTAGCACGAAGTATTCGTTATTTTATGTGATGACATGATCATGCTCATGAGTGCATAATGAATGTTCCTTGCTGTTGGAAATTGATATGCCTGTGATAGTAATCACCCTCGTATGCCTTTCATGCCTATCGGAAGGAATCCGGGAAAGCCTCTGTCTTGGGTAGACACGGGCTTGTCTCCGGTCTTCACCGAGACGGTTGAGTACGGTATGGCATAGTGAGGTATGATGAGTGGTGATTCTGTCTGTCGGTTGAAAACATATTTGTTGTGCTAATCATGCAGGGAATACTTAAACCTCCTGAGTCGGCCGTAGATCGAGTCTTGTCCCAGTAACCCCCATACTTGTTTCGTACTACCACTTGTCCCTGCCATAGGTAGGGTGCAGTTCGATAAGTTGTCAACCCCTTCCTAGCACACACTGCATGTAGAGGCCATATGTGGAAGATACCGGCTGATCCGTTAGGCATGCCACCTGGTCCGGGGGCATGGGTGTTTCCGGTTGGAGCCTAGGGGGTAGCTCCCCTAGTTTGCGTGCGTTATAAATTTTGTGATCCCATGCTAAACGAGGTTGTAGCCTCCCCACTTAGAGTTTTGCTTAACGGGTGTCATCGGTGATTCCAGACACCGGTGAGTTAGGTTGGTGAATGCGGTTAGGTGTGTTTTCAATTAAAAGATCGTAGACAGAATTAGTCCCGATGGACTAAAGGAATCCGTTACCCATGGGTAAAGAGTACACCCTCTGCAGAGGTTATATCTATTCGAATAACCGTGTCCATGGTTAAGGACTACAGTCTGGGATGGGTCAAGTGTCGGTCTTCGGAGAAGAAACTGCTAAACCAGAACATTGATTATGACTTGTGAATCATGATGATTATGGTTATTATTATTATGGACTAACCCTTTATATTATTTGCATTATTGAGTATCCCTGGGAGGGTTCTACCTCCTAGATATTCACTGTGATTATTCCCTTATAAGCCCTTTATGTGGTGTCGCTCAGACGCCCGACTGTGGCCTGCTTGGCATTTAAATTACTTATAAGCCCTTTATGTGGTGTCGCACAGACGCCCGACTGTGGCATGTTTGTTATTGATTTACTTTATAAGCCCTTTTTGTGGTGTCGCACAGACACCCGACTGTGGCATGTTTGTTATTTATTTACTTTATAAGCCCTTTATGTGGTGTCGCACAGACACCCGACTGTGGCATGTTTGTTATTTATTTACTTTATAAGCCCTTTATGTGGTGTCGCTTAGACGCTCGACTAAGGCATGCTTTATATCATTATCCTTTCGTGGCGTCGCTTCAGACACCCGATCGGTGCACTCTACTTCTACTCCATTATTGCATATTCATGTTGTATATAAATAACCTGCGTGCATGCATCAAGGATTTTATTTTGTGACTGACGTTGTGATCATAGAATATTTTAGAGCATGATTATCATTTGTATATTATACCTGTGTTCATAATGTTTGCGAGTACATTCAAAAGTACTCACTGGCTTGTCCCTGGCTATTGTCTTGGCCAAATTTCTTGCATGGAGAGGAGCGTTGCAATGACAGCCCCGGAACCTACGCACTGGTGATAGCATTCTCGCAAAGATAGGAGTTATCCAGGTCAGCCGTTCCTGTGGAAAATGGAGTCCCACAGACGTTGATGAGCCACAAACCGCTTGCGCCATCAACCACTAGAAACTTTGTGTTGTACTCATAGGCCAGAATGGTCTTGTACTACATATTATGTACTTTGCTTGGAATTTCTGTATCAAGTTTGTGCCTCATCAGCTAACAGTAATCCTGGGGCTGGTGAGCACAAGGGCCATTTTCTAGGAAATTAATATCTCGAAAATCCGGTCCTGACAACCTTGGTATCAGATCCAGGCGGACCATTGGCTAATCCTGTCTTAGCCAGGTCGAAAAACCTAGGTTAACCAACCCACCAGACCTTAACCTAAACGCCAGCCAAGCTTCTCGTGTAAGATAGCCCCACAGTGACCCCGACACCTTTTGGCAGACGGTGCCCAACCTATCAGCCTAGCCTGTCGACCACGCGCCAGTGACCGACACCTAAAGTGTCTCATTCGCAAGCGTGCTAAGGAAGACTCCGTCCCCTTTTTCTATAAAAAGGGCACACTAGCCTCAACACAGCACAGCACAGCCTCTTTCATACCGAGACATAATGCCTGGACCCATCGTGCACAATGAGACCACAGCAACCAACCTTGGAGGTTTTGTGACCGTGCTTGCAAACCTCACCCGCCGTGCCTATGCATTAGAAGAGCCCCCAGAATATGTTGTGTACCAAGGACCCATGAGCGGTGAGAGCCGTCAATTCTAGGCCACTGTGCACATCTATGGTAGGGGTATATCGCCAGAACGCCCCTACAGGTTCACTGGAAGGACAACTTCCTTTGAGCCACAAGCCATCCAACTAGCTGCTCTAGAGGCTATAGTTCAACTCCGGCACTTGTCGCCCAGAGTGAACTGTCGCTCATTCTACTACTACCCCAGCCGTGACGGGTATGGTAGACCACCCCAAATTGCTAGCGGAGATCACGAGACGGATCCTGCATTGTTGCATCTCGTGCGCTATGTCAGTGCACTAGAGGAACTGTTCGATCAAATCACCCTTGATCTGATCGCAGCTCGTGGAGAACTGGTTCGCCGAGCCCCGGCAAGAAGAGAGGATGAGCCTGATGCCGACAACCCAGTCGTGCTATTCGGACAACCGATCGAGTCCTTGAGGACTGCCCCAGCCATCGACCAAGGTGCTTTGGTGTCCCCAGAAGTGCTCCGTCGCCTTTTGGGAACACGCTCCAACGGGACCGTGGCCAACAACTCCCGCGATGGTCATCATCGCTACCCTGACCCTGCAGTTCCTCAACCTCCTCCAGCTAACCCCGACGGTGAAACCCGAGGAGAAACCTCGGCATCCACAAGACACGCCTGCTTAGATATTAACGAGGTAGACTAAGTCACTCGAATAGTACCAAGCCTTGGTATTTCTTCGCCCTGTAATTATGTGACCCTCTATCGCCATAATTACTGCAGCCTGCTTGTGTGCCTCTGTTTTGAATAGTAGACATGCATAAGTATGTTGGCGTATGGTTACATTTTTAATTCTGGGCATAGCTACCAAAAACCACCCTGACGACCCCCACAGTGATATGTCACTTTTGTGGGATATGTGTATCTGTGGCATTGCCCCGACCCTTAGAGCAGAACTGACAAATTTATTACCTTTCACCACGGTAAATGACCCGGCCCCAATGCTATATAAAAGGCCACCTCGTGACCTTGCCAAGTATCCCTCACCTTGAGCTCCACTCACAACCATTTCCATTGCCATGCCGAGCCCTAGCATTTATCTGAGAACTCCAGATGCAACCCCAGGTAGTTTTGTTAAAATATTGTGGGACTTTACCTGCAGTACCATGAGTTATATCCTTCCACCCCAGTATGAGTTGCTCAAATCGAGGATCACCTCATCCACCTCGAAATATTGGGCCATGGTGCACATCCCTCCCGCAAACCCGAACCAAGACCCAACGGAAGTCTCCTTCGTGGGGAAATCTATGTCGACTCCGCATATGGCTATAGAATCTGCTGCGTACGAAGCGCTTGCTCGCCTTCGATTTGCGGTGCCCTATGCCAGCGAACGAGGGTACTATTATTTTCCTAGTCGTGCAGCACCCGGAGAAGTGACATCTTTTCCCGGTGGACGAATTGAGAGATACCCAGTACTGGCCAACCTTGCCCAGTATGTCATCGCTCAAGAGCGTTTGACCCAGCGAGTAATGGGTTATCTCTAGAGCCTCGCTGATTTAAATCCTCAGATCGCCATTGGCAGACCACTGAGGCCCGACCAGGAGAGACGCATTCATTGACTAGTCAATCCGCTTCCCCCGATAGAAGAGGAGTGTGCCCCAGTACCAGAGACGTTTTCTCAGGACCCTGTCCACGTACCATTATCGATGTAGACGTCACTTCTATGTTCACTATTCCAGCGTTTGTGTATGTGTTGCAACTTAAGCGTTGTGTCCTAGATTTGTGTGATTAGTTAAATATTTGGTTTTAATTAACGTGAGTAGTTTGTGCTACTGTTAATTTTTATTAAATGTTTTCACTCTCAGTAAATTTGGAGTGAGATTATCTTTCCCTGAGTTGTTGCAGCATATATCTCTTCACGACATAGATTTTTATTCATGCAGCACCACGACAGCAAACTCACAACCACAACCACTCGACCACGTACGCTAAGTGCAAATCCTCGCACACATACTGCACCTAACTGACCACCTCCCTAACACACCACAGTCTCTGAAGGAGAGATTAGTGGGTAATCATCCGGGTACAAGTTGCCTCCAGCACACAGACGGCAGTTAGCACCCGACACCACACCTAATCCTCGTGATCGCCTCCACCGCGGAGAGCCAACACTCGAGCGGCAACATCACGACGATCATCAAGGATCATCGCGCACAGGAGCACGGAGAACCCCAGCAATGCCGCCAGCCCTCCGCACACCAGGATCATGCACTAGTCCGGCATCGCCTCCGCCATTAGAGCCTCGTCTCGAGCTCCTGCAAACAGAAATGGAGGAGAATGAAGGAGAAGGAGAAGCAAGGCCAGGTGTGAGGAAGAATAAAGGAGCAAAGCGGTCATTTCATAGCTCGAGATCGGTGTACGGTGGGCGAGGTCCACCAGCACCGCTCGTCGCTCGATCGCCGGTGTTCGGAGACAAATCCGCAAGCAGTGCCGACAGCACACTGGCCCGCGAGGTGAGTGCATGCTGCACCGGCAGCTAGCACGCCGCGCACTACCGCAGTACGGCCTAGATGCCCTACGCGCTAGACGTCGCCGGTGGAGAAAGCGCGGGAAAGCATGCGGGAGAGAGGAAGAAGAGAGAGCCAGAGGTAGAAGAAGAGGCCGACAATGGGCCCCGGGTCCACCTGTCAGCCAGAGAGAGCACTGTGCTCTCGGGTACGACCAACGTATTTTAGAAATTTGGGATTTATTCTAAACTTACTGTATCCAACGTAGAAATCTCTCGTTTTCCCCAAACCATGGATTTTTTTCCACGCAGCACCAGCGTTCCACACTGTAGTTTTATACCACTTGTTGCCCTCTCACTGTAGCCACATTTTATTGCATAAGTAGGATAATTCTTTTTTTTGGTAAGAGTAATATTTGTTCAGAACAGCTTTTAGCAAATCTCGAGGACAAGATTTTTTCTTAAGGGGGGTAGTGTTGTAAAACCCCAAAAATTTAACCATGTTTTGTTTATTAAAATTTTGCCAGCAAATTAAAAAATTTACTTTCTGGATTTTCTTTTGATTTCAGTACCCCTCTTTTCTTTAATATTGTGGAGTTTTTACCCCAAGTGAAAACTTTCCAAAAATATCATTGGACTTGTATACCCTCTCAAGAAAATATTTCTTTTATCAGTAGATTATTTATATGATTATTTTCCCTGAGCCTTATTTCTTTTAAAAGTGATTTTCATAAGTTTTAGAGCCTCTTTTGCACTACAACCATTTGATAAATGCATTTAAAATTTTCACCAAAATTTGGGGATGTCATGTGATGTTTTCAAATCACTTTGATGCAAAAATATCTTTTATTCATTGGAGATTTTGAGCTCTACCCCAAGTTTTCAAAACTGGTCCAGTTGGTGAAATTGCACTATAACCTATTTAAATATTTCTTTAAAACTTCCACCAAGATTAGGGGATGTTAGTAGGAGTATATTATTCAACTTTATGCAAAAACCCATGAGTGTTCTTTGAACATTTTGAGCAAATCATCCTCTTTTGCTATCTGGTCCAGTTTGGCATTTGCTACTGCAACCCCATTTTATTTTGCTCTGTTAGCCATGATTCTTTTTCCTGCTTATAGTCCTCCCTACCAAACCCTTAAGTCCAGGAGAGTGGACCCATTGGAATATTTTTGGTCCATGAAATGATAGCCTTTAGTTTCTGTCCAGTTTTGGTTTTCTCAAAATCTTGCACTAACAAGTTTCTGGTCTTGACCAACTAACCTTGCCACCCTCTTTAGCATCTAAAGAGACTATGATCTGGAGTTTTATGCCACCCCAAGAGATGCCTAGATGCCCATGACATTCTGTCGAGCATTTTGTGTGCATAGCCAGATTTGGCATGATTTTTAGTTGGCATTGTGAGCTTGATCCTCTGACCTATCTAACTTGTCCACTAAGCTCCTAGCTAACCCTAACCCAGGCATGTTAACTACCAGCATCATCCGAGCTATCTAACACGCGCTGGCATTTCGTCGAGCACTGGCGTCGTGCCCTGGCGCGCCCAGGCGCTGCTTTGCTGCGTCGCGGCGCACCGTCGCCGCGCCGCGTCGCCCTCGGCCTTTTCTCACCTGCAGGCCACGCCCGTCCTCATCCACTCACCGGCACCCTCCAGGCCGCCTCGAGCCCCACAGCGCCGCCGTCGGGTCGGCCGTGGCAACTAGCGGCCGTCGCAGCAGGCCCGGCCGTGGCAGCGCCGCCCGAGCCACTCCAGCACGCCAGCTGCCCTCTGGAGCAGCTCAAGCTCATCTGCAAGCTCGTCCTCTAGCGCACATCGCCGTGACGTCTCCCTGCAACTACAGAACGGCGGTTCGCCGTCAATCCTATCCAGCCGCCATCGGAACCGACCTCACCCGCTATAAATGGTGACCCCGAGCTCCTCCAAACCCCCAGGCAACCTCAGGCCATCCCTCTGATGCTCCCATAGCCGGCAATCGATGGGGAGAGGCCGTCTTCCCCATCTCCGGTCAGTTCGGCCGCCGCCATGTTCCGGTCCCGTTCGTCGCAACCAGGCCCTCCCCCGTCCATCCGGTGCCACCGTTTGTCACATCCCTAGCTTCTGGCAATTCACTAGGCTTGCTTCATGTGTGCATCATGTTTAAATTCAAATGAATATGAAATGGGGATGTTCAAACCCTAGCACCAAATGAAATGCATCTAGGATCAAAATAAAAATATTTTCAATGAACCTGAAGTGCCCTTCAAATATGAATTTTTGAAGTTTAGACTATTTCTGGAATTTTTTGAATTATTTTAAATCCAGGAAATTATTAACTGCGTCAGCATGACGTCTGTGTGACGTCATCAGGTCAACAACGTCAGCCCAGGTCAAACCTGACGCTGGGGCCCACACGTCAACCTCTAACTAAACTAACCTAGCTTAGTTAGTACTAACCTAACTTAATTAGCCGGGTGGGGTCATTAGCACTAACCTAAATAGGGTTAGGCCGGCGATAAGCCGCCGGCGACAGCCAGAGGCGGCGGAGCGCCGCGGGAATGGGCTATGGTGCCCCGTTCGCAGTTTGGTTGGGCTCATTCGAGAGCCCAGACCAGCGCGCGTCGGGCGGTGGCGCCCGATCGGGCTGGGGTGGCGGAGGCGACAATGAGGCTCGGCGGCGGCCGGAGCTCGGTGAGGCGCAAGCGGCGCTGCGGTGCGCGTGCGGGCGAGCTGAAGTGCTGGTTTGTGCGTGCGCGATGCGGCGAGGGCGATGGACACGCCGAGTGGACAAAATGGTCGCCGGGGGCGCGTCGGCGGCGAGCGCAGGCGGCGGCGCGTGCGGGTGAGCTGGATGCGGTGACTATGGTGCATAGGGAAGAGAACAAAGAGGGGGAGGACGGGCAGAAGCTCACGGTGATCTTCGTGGAGCGGACGGCGAGCTCGGGGAGGGCCTGAGGCACTCGGGGCGTCGAGGGGGATCTCCGACGATGGCGGTCGGGGACGAGCTCGGCGAGGGCAGAGGGGTGCGTCCGCCTACGTGTGGCGAACCGAGGAGGTCGGGGATGTCGGGGCGGAGCTCGCAGGCACGGCGAGGGGTCGAGGGAGAGGCGGTGGCGTCGACCACGGCGGCAGCGGCCTACGGGCGCGTCGGCCATAGAGGGAGAGGACGAGGGAGAGAGCCAGGGGGAGAATGGGGGTGTCGGCAGGGTCGGGGCGGCACCGAGGAGTGGCTTCGGGGCATGGCCACGCTGTCCAAGCGGGGCAGGCGGCCAGGGAGCTGTGTGGCGAGCTCGGCGTGCGTGAGCGCGCTCCTCTCTGCCTGCTGGTGAGAGGAAGCGGTGGTGCTGGCGGGCCAGGCCACAGTCTTTGGCCGGCCGATGGGCTGCCCGGTGGGCTGCGCCAGGTAAGTGGCCAGGTAATTTCTCTCTCTCTCTCCTAATTTAGTTTCTGTTTTCTATTATCTGTAATTGTTTTGGATTTATTAAAAATGCCAGAGCATTTTCAAAAATCATGAGACTGCTAGTGGCCACTGTTTGGATTATTTCCAACAGCAAACATTTCAGTTCATGAATATTTGGACATTTAAAATATTATATAGCATTTAAATGCCCAAATGCAAATAGCATATGATTTAATTTAGTGACCCAATGCTGTCCTAGAAAAATGTGAACCATCTTTGTCAGGCAAAGATGGTTCACATTTTTGAAGGGCATTTCAGGTTCATTGAAAATATTTTTATTTTGACCCTAGATGCATTTCATTTGGTGCTAGGGTTTGAACATCCCCATTTCATATTCATTTGAATTTAAACATGATGCACACATGAAGCTAGCCTAGTGAATTGCCAGAAGCTAGGGATGTGACACCGTTCAACTCCCCTGAACCTTGCGGAGCCATCCCGCCTCTCAGACGCAACCGGGAACCACCGGAGCCCAGACCCCCAAAACCTCCTGAGACCACCTCCGCCGCGGAGCTCGCCGCCGGCGACTTCCTCCACCCCCGCCAACCTAGCAACCACTGGGAGGACCGCCCTGGACTGGCGGATCCATCCCCGCCCTCGGAGTCCCATGGGGAGCCGCCGTTCGCCGGCGTCGATCGCCGGAGCCCCGCCTCCGCTCGGGCAGACGAGAAAGGAGGGAGGGGCGACTGGTCAAACCTGACCAGTGGGCCCAAGGGACCCACTGTTAGTGACCATGAGCCGGTCCACGCTGGATTAAGCGAAGGTCTAATTCCAGAAGTACGCCTCCTCCGTTTTGTTTTATTCGAAACGTTTTTCTCTTTTTCAGTTTGTTTTTTTACAGAACTTTGACTGGACATATCTTTTGAAATAAAACTCCAAATGAGTTGATTCCTTTTCCTACCTCTCTCAAATTTCACCTAGTTTATTTTAAGATTTATTTCAAAAATAATTAGGAAATTCTTTTTTACTATTTTAAAACTATGCGTTAATTTTGAATTTTCTCAAATAGGATTTTTGGAGAGAGAAGAAAACTTTCAAAAGTTTTGGAATGCACCCTGCCTCTCCAGAACTTGAAGGCAAGCATTCTGAATCCTGGCATAATATTTTTGTGTGTTGTTTAATACGGTTACAACACCACCTTAGCACGAAGTATTCGTTATTTTATGTGATGACATGATCATGCTCATGAGTGCATAATGAATGTTCCTTGCTGTTGGAAATTGATATGCTTGTGATAGTACTCACCCTCGTATGCCTTTCATGCCTATCGGAAGGAACCCGGGAAAGCCTCTGTCTTGGGTAGACACGGGCTTGTCTCCGGTCTTCACCGAGACGGTTGAGTCCGGTATGGCATAGTGAGGTATGATGAGTGGTGATTCTGTCTGTCGCTTGAAAACATATTTGTTGTGCTAATCATGCAGGGAATACTTAAACCTCCTGAGTCGGTCGTAGATCGAGTCTTGTCCCAGTAACCCCCATACTTGTTTCGTACTACCACTTGTCCCTGCCATAGGTAGGGTGCAGTTCGATAAGTTGTCAACCCTTCCTAGCACACACCGCATGCAGAGAGGCCATGGTGGAAGAAACCGGCTGCATCCGGTAGGCATGCCACCTGGTCCAGGGGCATGGGTGTTTCCGGTTGGAGCCGAGGGGGTAGCTCCCCTAGTTTGCACACGTTATAAATTTTGTGATCCCATGCTAAACGAGGTTGTAGCCTCCCCACTTAGAGTTTTGCTTAACAAGTGTCATGGGTGATTCCAGACACCAGTGAGTTAGGCTGGTGTATGCGGTTAGGTGTGTTTTCAATTAAAAGACCGTAGACGGAATTAGTCCCGATGGACTAAAGGAATCCGTTACCCGTGGGTAAAGAGTACACCCTGTGCAGAGGTTATATCTATTCGAATAGCCGTGTCCATGGTTAAGGACTATAGTCTGGGATGGGTCAAGTGTCGGTCTTAGTGTCAGTCTTCGGAGAAGAAACTGCTAAACCAGAACATTGATTATGACTTGTGACTCATGATGATTATGGTTATTATTATTATGGACTAACCCTTTATATTATTTGCATTACTGAGTATCCCTGGGATGGTTCTACCTCCTGGATATTCCTGTGATTATTCCCTTATAAGCCCTTTATGTGGTGTCGCCGACGCGATCGCGGGCCTGCTTGGCATTTAAATTACTTATAAGCCCTTTATGTGGTGTCGCACAGACGCCCGACTGTGGCATGTTTGTTATTGATTTACTTTATAAGCCCTTTTTGTGGTGTCGCACACATACCCGACTGTGGCATGTTTGTTATTTATTTACTTTATAAGCCCTTTATGTGGTGTCGCACAGACACCCGATTGTGGCATGTTTGTTATTTATTTACTTTATATCCCTTTATGTGGTGTCGCTTAGACGCCCGACTGAGGCATGCTTTATATCATTATCCTTTCGAGGCGTCGCTTCAGACACCCGATCGGTGCATTTTATTTCTACTCCATTATTGCATATTCATGTTGTATATAAATAACCTGTGTGCATGCATCAAGGATTTTATTTTGTGACTGACGTTGTGATCATAGAATATTTTAGAGCATGATTATCATTTGTATATTATACCTGTGTTCATAATGTTTGCGAGTACATTCAAAAGTACTCACTGGCTTGTCCCTGGCTATTGTCTTGGCTATATTTCTTGCATGGAGAGGAGCGTTGCGATGACAGCCCCGGAATCTACGCACTCGTGATAGCAGTCTCGCGAAGATAGGAGTTTTCTAGGTCAGCCGTTCCTGTGGAAAATGGAGTCTCACAGACGCTGATGAACCACAAACCGCTTCCGCCATCAACCACTAGAAACCTTGTGTTGTACTCATAGGCCAGAATGGTCTTGTACTACATATTATGTACTTCGCTTGGAATTTCTGTATCAAGTTTGTGCCTCATCAGCTAGCAGTAATCCTGGGGCTGGTGAGCACAAGGGCCATTTTCTGGGAAATTAATATCCCGAAAATCCGGTCCTTACAGGTGTCCTTAGACTATCTTGGGGGTGCCATGGGCATCCCCAAGCTTAGGCTCTTGCCACTCCATGTTCCATAATCCATCAAATCTTTCACCCAAAACTTGAAAACATCACAACACAAAACTCAGCAGAAAATGTCGTGAGCTCCGTTAGCGAAAGAAAACAAAAGACCGCTTCAAGGTACTGTAATGAACTCATTATTTATTTATATTGGTGTTAAACCTACTGTATTCCAACTTCTCTATGGTTTATAAACTATTTTACTAGCCATAGATTCATCAAAATAAGCAAACAACACACGGAAAACAGAATCTGTGAAAAACAGAACAGTCTGTAGTAATCTGTAACTAACGCAAACTTCTGGAACTCCAAAAATTCATCCAAAATAGGAAGACCTAGAAAATTTGTTTGTTGATCATAAGCAATTGGAATCAATATTTTGTCACGTTCTGGTGATTTTGAACAATTATTTTGGTGAACAGAAAGTTTCTGGAATTTTCTGCAGGATCAAATAACTATCATCCAAGAAGATCCTATAGGTTTAACTTGGCACAAACACTAAGTAAAACATAAAAACAAGTATAATCAGAGGCTAGATCAAATATATATTCCTAAACAGAAGCAAAAAGCAAAAAAACTAAAAATAAAATTGGGTTGCCTCCCAACAAGCGCTATCGTTTAACGCCCCTAGCTAGGCATTGATAATTTTAATGATGCTCACATGAAATACAAGAATTGAAGCGCAAAGAGAGCGTCATAAAACACTTGAAAAACACATCTAAGTCTGCATACTTCCTATGCATAGGCATATTATAAGCAAACCAATTTTAAAGGCAAGCAAAAACTAGCATATGCAAGGAAGAAGAAAGTGACGATAACAATCTCAACATGAAGAGAGGTAATTTAGTAACATGAAAATTTCTACAACCATATTTTCCTCTCTCATAATAATTAAATGTAGGATCATAAGAAAATTCAACAATATAGCTATCACAAAACATATTCTTAACACGATCCACATGCATGCAAAGTTGAGACTCTTCCGAAATAGTGGGATTATCCTTAACTAAAGTCATGACCTCTCCAAACCCACTTTTATCAAAAATTTCATAAGATTGAACATTCTCCAAATATGTGGGATCTAAAGTTGACACTCTTCCAAACCCACTTTCAATAATATTGCAAACACTATTATCAATATCATATTCATCATGTTGCTTAAATAAATTTTCAAGATCATAAGAAGAATTATCACCCCAATCATGATAATTGCAACAAGTAGAGGACATAGCAAAACTAGCATCCCCAAGCTTAGGGTTTTGCATATCTTTAGCACAATTGACATCAATATAATTTATAGTAAAATCATTTCAATCATTCTTTCTATTCAAAGATCTATCGTGAATCGCTTCATAAAGTACTTCATCACAATTTTCAGATTCACGAATTTTAAGCAAAACCTCATAAAGATAATCTAGTGCACTCAACTCACTAGCAATAGGTTTATCATAATTGGATCTCTTAAAGAGATTAGCAAGTGGATGGGGATCCATAATATTTTAGCAAGCTAAGATGCAAGCAAAAAGAAGGCACATGGTAACACAAGCAAACGAAAGATCAAACGGAAGAAGGGCGAATAAAACGGCAATGGTGAAGTGGGGGAGAGGAAAACGAGAGGCAAAAGGAAAATAATGTAATGCGGGAGATAAGGGTTTGTGATGGGTACTTGGTATGTTGACTTTTGCGTAGACCTCCCCGGCAACGGTGCTAGAAATCATTCTTGCTACCTCTTGAGCACTGCGTTGGTTTTCCCTTGAAGAGGAAAGGGTGATGCAGCAAAGTAGCTTAAGTATTTCCCTCAGTTTTTGAGAACCAAGGTATCAATCCAGTAGGAGGCTACGCGCGAGTCCCTCGCACCTACACAAACAAGTAAATCCTCGCAACCAACGCGATTCCCTCGCACCTACACAAACAAGTAAATCCTCGCAACCAACGCGATAAGGGGTTGTCAATCCCAACACGGTCACTCACGAGAGTGAGATCTGATAGATATGATAAGATAATATTTTTGTTATTTTTATGATAAAGATACAAAGTAAAGTAAACAAAATAAAAACGGCGCCAGAAATAGCTTATTGTCGGGAGATTAAATATGATGGAAAATAGACCCGGGGGCCATAGGTCTCACTAGTGGCTTCTCTCGAGAGCATAATTATTTTATAGTGGGTGAACAAATTACTGTTGAGCAATTGACAGAATTGAGCATAGTTATGAGAATATCTAGGCATGATCATGTATATAGGCATCACGTCTGAGACAAGTAGACCGACTCCTGCCTGCGTCTACTACTATTACTCCACACATCGACCGCTATCCAGCATGCATCTAGAGTATTAAGTTCATAAGAACATAGTACCGCTTAAGGCAAGGTGACATGATGTAGAGGGATAAACTCATGCAATATGATATAAACCCCATCTTGTTATCCTCGATGGCAGCAACAATACAATACGTGCCATGTTGCCCCTACTGTCACTGGGAAAGGACACCGCAAGATTGAACCCAAAGCTAAGCACTTCTCCCATTGCAAGAAAGATCAATCTAGTAGGCCAAATCAAACTGATAATTCTAAGAGACTTGCAAAGATTACCAATCATACATAAAAGAATTTAGAAGATTCAAATACGTTTCATAGATAAACTTGATCATTAATCCACAATTTTTCGGTTTCAACAAACACACCGTAAAAGAAGATTACATCGAATAGATGTCCACAAGAGAGGGGGAGAACATTGTATTGAGATCCAAAAAGAGAAAGGAAGCTATCTAGCTAATAACTATGGACCCGAAGGTCTGAGGTAAACTACTCACACTTCATCGGAGAGGCTATGGTGTTGATGTAGACGCCCTCCGTGATCGATGCCCCCTTCGGCGGAGCTCCAGAACAGGCCCCAAGATGGGATCTCATGGGTACAGAAGGTTGCGGCGGTGGAATTAGGTTTTTGGCTCCGTATCTGATCGTTTGGGGGTACGTAGGTATATATAGGAGGAAGGAGTGCGTCGGTGGAGAAACATGGGGCCCACGAGGGTGGAGGGCGCGCCCAGGGGGGTAGGCGTGCCCCCCTACCTCGTGGCTGCCTGGTAGCTTTCTTGACGTAGGGTCCAAGTCCTCTAGATCATGTTCGTTGCGAAAATCACGTTCCTGAAGGTTTCATTCCGTTTGGACTCCGTTTGATATTCTTTTTCTGCGAAACTTTGAAATGGGCAAAAAATAGCAATTCTGGGCTGGGCCTCTTGTTAATAGGTTAGTCCCAAAAATAATATAAAAGTGAATAATAAAGCCCAATAATGTCGAAAACAGAAGATAATATAGCATGGAGCAATCAAAAATTATATATACGTTGGAGACGTATCAGGACCACAGTTGAATGACCTGGAGGCGGCGGCTTGCCAGTGGCCACAGATCGAGTAGCCGCGTTTAAAATATCATTTTTTTTAACGGGATAAGAGATCCGATTTTCATGGGCGTGTTATAAGTACTTAAGTAGTTCTTAGAACGATTGGTATGGAGCGGAAATGGAATTCATAACTACTACCTCCTTGGCGTATGGTTGTATGGGTTTATGTTGCGAGATGTTGAACCTGGTAGTTCTAGGGCAAATACTATGGTTTAGATGTTTGTTTTCAGTAATGAAAATCGGCAGGGTGAAACCCTTCTTTGATACAAAAAACTACTACCTCCGTCCTGGTTTACTAGTCCCCATCGTATTTTGGGTCAAAGTTTGTCCACGAATTTTACTTGTAAAATGTGAATGGAAAAGGAGATTTTGTTATACCCAAACAAAAAAGGAGTGGAGGGAGTGATTGCTCTGACACGGACGCAACCTCTCATAGCGCTGGCATTGAATCAGCGCGCCAACCAAGAGGGCCCCACTCACTGCAGGCCAGGCTGAACACGCCTCCTCGCCACATGCAACCGGCTTCAGACTGCCCCGCCTGCCTCCATTGAATCTGCGCGTGTGCCGGCAACACGTCCTTCCACGAGCCAGCTGGCATTTTAGAACACAACACCGGTGGCTGGCTCCTCTCGTCCGCTCGCTATTTAAACGAGGCCAGACCCCTGGCAAGAACTGCACCACACCGCTGCTCCCCATATCCTCCTTGCACCATTTTCTCCACACTCTCCATAGCATATGGTGAGCAAGAAGACGAGTTCTCCAACAAGCCAGGCAACTCGCTGCCCCACCTCCCTCCCCGCCCAGGCCGTCAGTACGATGGGCGAGGCTGCAGGTGGGCAAGCGGAGGAGCAAGCCGCCGTTCCAAGTTGGCCCCTGGTGCATCAACTCGACGCTCCAAGCCTGCTCGCAGAGGAGTGGCCCGTTGCTGCACGCCAGCACATGGGGAACCACGGCGTCCAGAGCACCGTGGTTCGCCGCGCCATCCGACGCAAACGTTGGTGGAACCGCGCCGTGCTGGCGAAGATGGCCAACACGTTTGCGGCCATCCCCGACACCGAGGAATAGTAGACCACGGGAGCCGCCGCTGCTCTGAACCCATGAATGCTACGACCACCGCGTCGCCGACATAGACACCCAGTGTGTTGCCTGTTTTGGCTCAAAACATCATTGTCCCCAGCCGCGGCCGGCATTAGAAATTATACCTGCTTCCAGAAGTTATCCGCGATTAGTCAAAAAATGACCAAATTATAATTAATTACGCATGGTCTTGACTTGTTGTGCTCGCACTGGTAATAGGAACTAGAGGTTTTTCTTTATTTCTAACTCTCCTCACTTTTTTTTTGGCTTTCAAGTGAATCATGGTTGTGTACATTATCTATGAATGCGCAGATATCTGTGAACATGAGTTTGATGTGGAAGTTGAACTTGGAATGTTGGGCTTGCGCGTGAACAATACCATGTCCAATGCTTCGTCTGTTATTGTTTGGAAAGTAATTGCTGTTATTACACGACCCGAAAAATATATATTTTGTGGCACATCAGTAGATGTACGGACATCACAATAGGCATGCTAACTAGATAAACATTTGAACCTAGCTATTATGAAGGAAATTTTGTATTGACAAACGTTTTAGATAGCAGGAGACTCCTAGCCTGCTCTGCCTTTGCTAGCTTCTTTCTGGCTTCTTCCATCTCTTCTTTGGCTTGGGTGAAGAGAGCATCTGATTGCTCTTTTCTCTTCTTCGGGAACTCAGCTACATTCTCAAGGGCTGCTACACGCTTTCTTTCAGCCTTTACTAGAGCCATGAGGACACAAACAGTTAACGACTCCACCTGGCTTGTCTATAATCCAGCATCATCTGGGAATTTGCACCTTGTGTCTAATCCAGCATTATTAGGGAACTGGCACCTTGTCTGTAATCAAGCCTCATTTCTAAAACATGATCTCGAGGTTGACCATACTTCCCTCCTCGTAGGAACTGCATCCTGACACGAAGTTACTTCTTTGTTAGATCAATACTCGGAGCAACCCAGATCCATTTAGTAGAAGCTAGATAAACAGGACTCGGAGAAGTTAATTCAAAAGGAAAAATATAAAAACAGACTACAAGGTGAGAACACCCACTTCCTACATCAAGCTAAAAACGAAAGCACTAGGACAATTAAGACTCTTCTTATTACACATCGAAGAACACGAGGCTAAGAGAACCAGAAACTACAGCATATACACATCGAAGAACATGAGGCTAAACGAAAGTAATAGAAAAGGTGTTACTTACCAAAGCTCGTTTTACAGGTTCGGTGCAGCTCCACTTTAACCTGCCACGCTCCTTGAAGATGTCCCCAATATCCTATGTTTGGTCTTCATTGCTCCTCTGCATGTTCGCACTCGTCGTTTTAAAATCTCAACATGGCAATAAAAATATACTAGTAATACTCATGCATCTTGTGGGAAACTTTAAAGCACTTGTCTGCCATGTTATAGCATCTCCAGAAGCGCAATGCACGGCGCTTTGAAAAAGCGTTTACAGTGTTGCGTTCGAGAAGTAGAGATAGAGAGTAGACACTAGAGAGTAGATACATAGATAGTTCTCAACATAGATAAAGCATAGATAGATAAAAAAATAGATAGTTCAGCTACTCCTCGTTGTCCGACTCCTCCTCGGTGATGTCCTCCTCCACGTCTCAATGTAGGCGTGAAGATACTGATCATCGTCGGATTCCTAGGGCGACGCTTCTCCTAGCCTCATGTTGAATTGAGTGTCATCTTTTCGCGTACGCTTGTCCTCGCGATAGGCGGCTCGCTCCGCCCTCCTCTTCTCCCTTTCCGCCCTCCTTTGCGCGTAGAACTCGCGCTCGTTGATGATGTCCTGCGGGAAGAGTTGGCGACATAGCGCCATGGCAATGCCGAGACGGTGCTCCTGCCTCCGGTTGTCGCGACAATCCTCATCGGTGATAAGCCGCGGCAGAGGCGCGAGCTCCTGCGCCCGCTCCCGCGTCGGCATGTTGGGGAAGTTCAATGGTCTATGAGGCCACCGGATGCGCCATGTCGCCGCATCCTACGCGCGGGCGGCCTCGTTGGCCGTGTCGAAATTGCCGAGGCCGAGGCGCATCCCGCGGAACCAGATATCGGCGGAGAAGCCACCGGAGGTGCGTGCGCGAACGCCACGGTATCTCCAAGTTTCCTGGCGACGTGGCGACATGGTGGCGCGGCGGCGATGAGGCGAGAAAGAGCGGGGAGAGAGCGGTGGCGAGGCGCAGAGCGAGGAGAGAGCGGTGGCGAGGCACAGAGTGGGGAGAGAGAGGTGGCAAGGCATAGGGCGGTGGGAGGGCGTTGGATTTTATAAAGCGTGTCGGACGCCGCGCGCCAAAACTAGCGCGCTCGGCCGCTTTTTCCCACGCGCGCGCGATCCTTTCCCTATGTCCCTGCTATCTCTACTCTCTTCTCTACTGTTATATTTATTTTATATTTAATATTTATCTCTACTCTCTTCTCAACTATTATATTTATTTTATATTTAATACTTATCTCTAATTCTCTACTCTCTACTCTTTTTTCTACCTTTCTTTCTCTTAAAAAATAGAGTTGGTGATGATGGTGGGCCTGCCATCCTGCAGTATAGGCCATCCGATTTATATCCGACGGATAGGAAGGGAACTATGGCAATTTTGCAGAAAGACACCCACACCCCTCTCCAGATTTGCAAATAAGGCCTTCCCTCATTCATCCTTTTCGCCTACAAGATAAACTAATCATACAAATGCCACTTGATGTTCCGTGCAACGCATGGGCATCTTGCTAGTTCTAAAAAAATTTCCATCATTTGCCACACTACTGGTTGCAGATGAAGAAGCTACCCAAGCACAACGCGATCGAGGAGCGACGCATAATTACAAGCTGATATTCTGTTGGACAATGGAGGCTATAACCAATTACTTTTACGGGAAAAATAACAACCAGGAAATTTGAAGGGTAGGTATGAACAGAATTGGAACTGCACGCGTACTGCTAAGTGATTCAATACACACATTACCAATCGTGGAGGAGAACGATGGTCGCTGCGGCCTCTGTGCATCATGGACGGCAATTGGAGTCAGTTCATTGTCCACGACGGTGGTGCTTCTGCGCTTGGCGTCGGCTTCCGGGAAGCAGATCCGAGACCGTGGAAGACGATGCCGGGGAAGAGGCTCCATGTACAACGATGATGGTGGACCGGCTCTAGTGCAGCGTACAAGGTCGTCGATGAGGCAGATGCGTTGCGGTGGACGAGTGAGCCGATGGAGAAGGGTAGGAGCACGAAGGCTGCGGTGCCGTGGAGAAGTCTATTTTGGTGTGGGGATAGAAAATGGGGAGTATTCAGGTGTACTACCCTGGGTGCCCGGGTGGAGTTGGCTGGGTAGGGTGAACCTGAAGTTATGAAAACTGGCCCCTAGCAATTATAATCCGTAGACCTATTCCGAAGGTTATGATGGTAACTTCGCATTGCTCGAATCAGGGTCGCAGGAGATTTTCCCGCCGACCTCAAAATTTTTTGACACTGAACTCCCATCGTGGAGTGTCGGGTGATTGGGCTAAGCAACTAGCGAGTAGTACTAGTAACTACTAGTACTCCCTCTGATTTTATTAACTGCATATTAGGTTTGACCGAACTCAAACTTCCTAAAGTTGGACCAAGTTTAAAGAAAAATATAAACATTTACCATAACAAATATGTATGATGTGAAAGTACACTCAATAATGAATCTAATGGTATTTATTTGTTATTGTATATGTTAATTTTTTTTGTTATAAACTTTCCGAGAGTTTACAAAACTTGACTTTGACCCATGCTAATACACGAACTTAAATAAAAACGGAGGGAGTACACATTTGTTTTCTTAGTTTGTAGTGAATTAATCTTTGTTGTAATTGTAAAATAAATATATTAGGCTACTGACTTCGAATGTAATGGTCTGTACAATTCAATAGTTAACAATCATTGTTGAATTCCAAGATGTATAAGAGGTCTATAGTACATCACAATATGCTCAAACTTACATAATCCCAATCAAATGAGAATCTAAATGCATTTCATAGTTATTACTTTGTAGGATGCAACAAAACCAACCATAGCTCTACATAATTCATTATAAAAGCAACATTTTGAACACATCCTAATGTGTGAATGAAACATGTAGAGAGAGCTTGCGAAGATGGAGCAGATAGGGCGGTAAAGATTGTGTGTATGTGGACAAGAGAGTATGAGACAAACCTAACGAGAGAGAGAGGGAGATAGAGAGAGAGAAAGAGAGAAAACAAAGTTAGGTCTGTGAGATAGATGGAGACATGTAATATACGTGAGATGTGTGTGCATCCAAATTATGTAGACGTGGAAGGAGAAGAGACAACAGGTTTGGTGAGAGAGCTGGAAAAACATGGACGAGAGGGGAAGGATCTCGTGGGTTGAGGGATTGATAATTTTGTGAGGGAGAGAGAGGGATTGGTATTTTTGTGCGGGACAGAGGGGGGAGGGGTCAGTCAGCCGTCGTCACATCATCCTGCTTCCATATGGCCCCGCATTCTCTAGTGCAGTGTGGTCGCCATCTTCGATCTCCTCGACGCCCTCTTTGAAGGTTGAGGTGTTGTGCATGCTGGAGTGCAGAGAAGCACAAGCGAGAGTGGTCACCATATAGCCTTGGATGGGGATGAATTGTGTGCTCGGGGGGAGGGGAGTGTGTGTGCGGTGTGTGTGTGTGTGTGTGTGTGTGTGTGTGTGTGTGTGTGTGTGTGTGTGTGTGTGTGTGTGTGTGTGTGTGTGTGTGTGTGTGTGTGTGTGTGTGTGTGTGTGTGTGTGTGTCAGGTATTGAGAGAAATCAAACCTATGGAGAGAAATGTCTGTGTATGTGATGGAAAGCTACATGCTAAATAGGGTTTTCACGAAGAGATTGGGCATGCGAGATAGAGAGTGATGTGCGGGCCTTGAGGTGGGCAGGGACCGGGTGAGGGTTTCAAAATGTGTTGTTGATGCATGTGTTACATGCGATCGCGTGAGGGACGGATGAATTGAGAGAGATTTGTGTTACGGATTCTCCTCTCTCTGTCTCTCTCTCTCTCTCTCTCTCTCTCTCTCACACACACAAGTACAATTAGAAGACCATTCTCTCATGTATACACAACGTATCGGCATCTGTCTATGTCTCACTGATGCATGATCATTTGCACATGCACACCTCTCTATGTTTCTATCACACGCACACCGTCTCCACATTGCCCTTCCGCCACAACACACATATGGACACATACACACATTCTCTCTCAGTCACACACACAAAATCAGTATTTAAAAAAGTAGGGAGCACCTAAAACGTCCAAATCCAAATAAACACAAACTGGAGCTAAATTCAAATATATATGGAAATATTGTACCGTCAAGAACTTTTCCTGGAAAAAAAGTTGAGTAATATTCGGGGATTGTTTTCACACACACAAAAAGGTTTGGTGGATGTCCTTCGAGCGCGACACGATGACGCACCGTTCGATCGACCGTGCGGCCGCAGTTCACGTGCTTGCACATGATTCTGTATCGTGGCTGTGGTAACTAATATAAGCGCTGCCTCAGTCTAATGTTTACGTGTACTAGTACGGTTTTCTTTTAAGTTTAACCAACCCTATATAAAACTAAACTAAGCTCCCATACACGCACTCATCAATATGCCGCCACCGCCATTGCGCATGCCGGCGCCCTCCTGCTCCGGCCAACAATTTCTCGCCCATCACCGCCGTGTCACTGCCATTCCTGTACCATGAAGCCGAAGGCTCGCTCGCTCACGTCATCTGCAGTCCCTCCTTGCGATGCCGCCGCGCTGCCAAGCACGCGAGTAGCTGGTGGAGCAGCGTCTATGCACGCAACATACAAAAGGAGGAGGAGCGCATGCTCCAGCACGCCGACGAGGAGGAACTAGCGTGTCATTGTCGTCTCCGCCCGCGCGAAGGAGGCACGCATGGTGGCTATCGCGGCGGAAGCCGGTCGCGCCCGAGCCGAGCCCGCAAACCAGCTGCGGACGCGGAGTCTACCTTTGAGACCTTGAATGCCATGTGGATCCTGCAATTTGAAGGAGCAATTTGGGTCAGTCGACTCTTGCGAGCCATTGGATGCAACACGGATGGCTAGAAGGGCTTCTTCAACCTCCGAAATTGATGCACTGTTTATCTTGTCATTTCGCCACATCGCCAGAACCGCCGCCGCCGCCGCCTCCTCGAACCACCGCCACCGCCATGCTCCCCCACCCCCGCCATCCGTTTAACCCCGGGCACAATCCACTTTTTCCAGCGAGCTGCATTCCACACCCAACACTCATAAGATAGATCATGGGCATCCTGCCACCCTAATATAGATACTGGGGTAGCTTCTCTGTTGTCTTCTTCCTTCGCTCCGTCGAACTTCTTTCACAAATCGACTGGCCCAAACTATACTACCAGTACGAACGTATCAAGTACAGTAGGAACACAAAGATACGAGCAGTAGTACCAACTGCAAGAAGAAGAGTAGTAAGACATACTACTAGTAATACTGTACGTACTAAAGAGTTCAAATAATGAGAAAGAACATAAAGTTTAAATAACGAGAAGGTACATAAAAATAGTTCTGCTGGGGGCTCAGCACAACACACCCCTGAAATAAAACTAAGCAACCAGTCCACTTGACAATGTAGTAGAACCAGCATGAGCGACAACAGTGCCACTTTACTCGGAGTCTGAGTCCACATCCTCGTCCCTCTTCCTCTTCGTCTTCTCCGTCACTTCTTTGCTTGAACTGGACACCGGGCTTTGCTTCTTCATCCAACCCTTATAGATATTTAAACAAAGGTAGGCATCCATTGCTGCATACAGGATGTGATCTTCATCTATTGTCTTCGACTCCCATGCATGATGAAACTCGTGGTAAGGTTTCTTCAGTTTAGCATACGAAGGATCAATCATGGCTTCTGCCAGGGTCAGCATTGAAGGCTGAGAGGAGGACACCAGGCTTGCCTTCTGGAGATCGAAGGGCTGGCCTACAACAAGGCCTCTCCGACCCAGCACATACCTGTCGTTCTTAAAGTCTACAGTAACGAATTTGACTCTTTCGTCCTTAAGGAAGTTCTTAAAATCCTGGCACTCAATGTCGGCATGGCATATGTGGTAGACCAAGCACACATTATGTACGCAAACCTGGATCATGGCGGGCTTCTTCTTCTCTGGCTCCTTTAGAATCTTCTCGCTTTCGAGGACTGTGGTGTACGCAACATTTAGCCCAGCGACGCACTCATCCTTTGAACTGTTGAACATGCGCAGGAAGCGAGCAAGGCATGCTTTCATAGTCATGGATCCACGGGTGTAGATGATGATGAACTCATCGCCGGTGATGGCTCTGACCTGGTACTCAACGGTGACCATGGAGATTTGGGAGGCCATGGATTTTGGTGGTGGGTTAGGAGAAGTTGAACTGGTGTAATGTGAAAGGACGGAACGACTAGGAGCGAACTATTGTAAGGTAGAAGACAGGGACGAGTAGGGCGTGCGAACGGCGTGGGGTTGTTGGCTTGCCCAGTGGATAAACGGCTGCAAGCCCCCAAAGAGTTCTCGAGTACTATGCGGGACCCACTAGATGTCCTGTTTACTAGACCCACATCGTAGGTCTGACGGTATAGCTCCTGCCTGTTCGCACGCCATGCCGGCGCGTGGATGGAACTTCACTTAATTCCCTCAACCGTCGCGCCTCCCACGACCTTCTCCTCCCTCGCGCGGTCGCACCCTTTGAGACTTCGACCGGCTATTAATGAGCAATTTGTTTTTGCCTACTCCACATGCATGATACTCCCTCTGGTCCTTTTTACTTCCATCAACCGTTTGCAAAGTTTTTGACCAAATTTATACTAAAAATATCAATATCTACAATACTGATTATAATAAGTAAAAACTACGTTTTATAATGAGTATAAAAATATTGATTTGACATTGTGAATGTTGATGTACATTTTTCTATAAGTTTGGTCAAAGCAGAGGTACATTGACTTTAGACAAAACTTAAATGCATAGTGCAGACTAGTTCCTCCGTCCAGGTGCGTGCTGAGGGAGTCCTAGATTATGGGGTCCTCGGGCCTCCGGGCTGTATGACGTGGGCCGGACTAATGGGCCATGAAGATACAAGACATAAGACTTCTTCTCATGTTCGGATGGGACTCTCCTTTGCGTGGATGGCAAGCTTGGCGTTCGGATGTGAAGATTCCTTTCTCTGCAAACCAACTCTGTATAGCCCTAGGTCCCTCCGGTGTCTATGTAAACCGGAGGGTTTAGTCCATAGAGGGAGGATCATAATCATACAGGCTAGACATCTCGGGTTTAGCCATTACGATCTCGAGGTAGATCAACTCTTGTGACCCCATATTCATCCAAGATAATGAAGCAGGAAGTAGGTTATGACCTCCATCAAGAGGGCCCGAACCTGGGTAAACATCGTGTCCCTGTATCCTGTTACCTTCGATCCTCAGACCCATAGTTCGGGACCCCCTTCCCGAGATCCGCCGGTTTTGACACCGACGTTGGTGCTTTCATTGAGAGTTCCGCTGTGTCGTCGCCAGAAGGTTCAATGGCTCCGTCAATCATCTACAACAATGCTGCCCTGAGGGAGATCTTTCTCCCCAGCCAGATCTTTGTGTTCGGCAGCTTTGCACTACGGACCAACTCGCTTGGCCATCTAGAGAAGATCGACATCTACGCCCCAGGTCACCAGATTAGTTTTGGAAATCTAGATTATGTCGCTGATATCTAAGGAGACTTGATCTTCCAAGGGTTCACGACCCCAACCTTCGCTCCGGCCTTAGATCCGGAGCGCATCACCAGGTCCGAAGACGGGATTGCCGAGCCCGCCGGAGTCTCTGCGGCTATCGAGCCTGGTACGGGAGAGCCGGAGGAAGCAGCGCCACCGGCAATCATCATGAAGTCAGACTCTTCTTCAACACCGGCTCGAACCCTGAGTCGAGATCGTGAGCTCGGCCAAGGAGTTTTCTTCCCGCCGTACTCCACAGACTCTTTTCTCCCTAGCCAAACCTCGCTTTTAAGTGAGGCTCTAGACTTAATGCGATCCCTCGTCATTACAGAGGGGCAACGTCCGAACTACGCCCAGCCCGGACTAGGGGCTAAGAGCCGGGATTTTTACGCCCCACCCACCACCCACTTCATAGCCACTTTCAAGGACATAACTGAAATGCTCGATTATGGCTCCGAAGACATTGACGGTATGGACGACGATGCCGGAGAAGAGCAGGCCCAAAACCCGCCGTTTACCGGATGTTGGACAACCACCTCTTCGTATGACGTGTACATGGTGGATACACCAAAAGAGGGTAATAGCAATAACGAGAAAAATCCAGTTGAGGATACACCTCCTGAGACACAACCAAAGCTCCGGCATCAGCGGCGCCGCTCCAAATCACGCCGTGGAAAAGACAGCAATACCGGCACCGGAGACAACAATAGTCCGGACGACTTTGAAGACCAAGAAGACCCCGTCGAGCCAACCTCCGAACAGGACGATCGGGAAGACGGGTAGATTGGCCCTCATGAACAGGTTGTAAACAAAGACTCAGATGATAGTAATTATCTTCCACTCTTCGAGGATGAGGTGAGCCTCGGCGACGAAGACTTTATCATGCCTGAGGAACCTCTTGAATAGGAGAGCTTTAAGCGCCGGCTAATAGCCACTACAAAGAGCCTGAAAAAGAAGAAGCAGCAACTTCAAGCTGACCAAGATCTGCTCAACGAAAGGTGGACTAATGTCCCGGCAGCCGAGGAATACGGCCTCCGGTGCCCAACCAAGAGTTACCCAAAGCGTAAGCTGCTACCTCAATTCGACGACAAGGCGATGGATCCCGTACCATCAGCGCCTAACGCGACCGACCGGCCACCACGTGGCGGTGACAAAACGGCAAATCAAGTCGAACACCAACCCATACTACCTCGCCATAAAAGCAGAGACACAACAACTCAGGGATATACGTACGACCTACGGCAGGACTCGGAGAATTGAGCAGGTCAGACCAGATCGATCTATGGATCACGGGGCCATGCCCTGACGCGCGAGGACGGCTATCTAGCCGGGCGCGACAAGCATCACCACGTCCGGGCCTAAAACCGTAGACGGACTCCATCCGAACTGCGTCGCGACTTGGCCCGATATAGAGGCACTGCACACCGCCTCTGCTTCACTGATGAAGTAATGAAACATGATTTCCCAGAAGGGTTTAAACTCGTGAATATAGAATCATATGATGGAACAACAGATCCCACAGTATGGATTGAGGACTTCCTCCTACATATTCATATGGCCCGCGGTGATGATCTTCATGCCATCAAATACCTCCTGCTAAAGCTCAAGGGACCAACTCGGAACTAGTTAAACAGGCTACCAGAAAACTCCATTGGCAGCTGGGAGGACTTGGAAGACGCCTTCCGCGACAACTTCCAGGGTACATACATCCAACCTCCGGACGCCGATGACTTGAGTCACATCGTTCAACAGCCCGGCGAGTCGGCCAGGAAATTCTGGACTAGGTTCCTAATTAAAAAAAAACCAGATCATCGACTGTCCGGATGACGAAGCCCTGGCGGCCTTTAAGCATAGCATTCACGACGAATGGCTCGCCCGGCACCTTGGCTAGGAAAAGCCGAAGTCCATGGCAGCCCTCACAGCACTTATTACCTGCTTTTGGGCGGGCGAAGATAGTTGGCTAGCCCGTAGCAGCCACAATGCAAGCGAACCTGGCACTTCTGAAGCCAGAAATAGCAACGGCAAGCCCCGACGCAACAGGCACAAGCGTCGGAACAACGGCGACAATACTGGTGACACGGCGGTCAATGCCATATTCAGTGGCTCCAAGTCCGGACAGTGGAAGAAGCCATTTAAAAGAAGAAATCCTGGCTCATCCAGCATGGACCAAATCCTCGATAGACCATGTTAGATCCACGGCACCCTCGATAAACCCTCCAATCATACCAACAGTAGCTGTTGGGTCTTTAAACAAGCTGGTAAGTTAAATACCGAGAATAAGGAGAAGGGGTCGCCAAGTGAGGACGACGACGAGGAGCCCCGTCCACCGAAAACAGGGGACAGACGAAATTTCCTCCCCAAGTCAAAACGGTGAACTTGATATACGTTACTCATATCCCCAAGAGGGAGTGCAAACGCGCACTCAGGGACGTCTATGTGATCGAGCCAATCGCCGCAAAATTCAATCCATGGTCGTCCTGCCCGATCACTTTTGATCGCAGGGACCATCCGACCAGTATCCGTCATGGCGGCTCAACCGCACTGGTCCTCGACCCAATCATTGATGGATTTCACATCACGCGAGTCCTCATGGACGGTGGTAGCAGCCTTAACATGCTCTATAAGGACACAGTCCGCAAGATGGGCATCAATCCATCAAGGATCAAGACCACAAAAACTACCTTCAAAGGAGTAACACCAGGTGTAGAGGCCCGTTGCATGGGCTCAATCACATTCGAAGCTGTCTTCGGGTCGCCGGACAACTTCCGAAGCGAAGACTTGATCTTCGACATCGTCCCCTTCCGCAGTGGCTATCACGCACTGCTCGGACGAACCACATTTGCTCACTTCAATGCGGTGCCACACTATGCCTATCTCAAACTTAAGATGCCCGGACCACGCGGTGTAATAATAGTCAACGGAAACATGGAACGCTCCCTTTGTACCGAGGAGCACACAGTGGCCCTAGCAGCGGAAGTACAGGGTGGCCTTATCAAGCAGAACATCAATTCAGTGGCCAAGCCCCCGAACAGTATTAAACGAGTCCGGACTACTCCACAGCACGACAATCCAGCTCGTTAGGAGTTCGACTAGCAATTCGGCCTCCGTCTTAGTCCCGACCAAATTGCGGCATACGTACCGCGCGTACATAACTACGCACTAAAAATACCATGGGCAAAGACGGAGGCATAACTCGATCATGATCCACAATACGGCGTGACCTTATCTGGGCACTCATACTTTGCCTTTTCTCTTTATCCTTTTCAGGTTTCTTTTTCACAGGCCCCTCACGACGGCCTGATCGTCGATCCTTTTGAAGGATGAAACATACCAAGGAGGCAAGCAGCATAGACGCGTGACAAAATATCTGGATGATCTTCTTGACGATCACCTTGGCTATTTTCAGGACCCGCGCGCAGCTTCCCCTTGGTCCCGGCATGTTAAATAGCCCTGTTGCTTATCGCATTATTTGTACAAATACGCTTTGACGTATCAATCAGATTATGATGGAAACAGTTTGTGGCCCAACAAATGTGGCACTGGCTTACTCCTTCATTATATTTCACTATTTCTATCGATTGCACCCATACACTTTGGTACGACTTTGCATCCATTGTGCTCCATACGTTTGCAACAAGTCCGAACACTTTTTACAGTATAACTCGGCGCCCCGAATATAGCATTATATGCATCGGCTCCGAATCATGTCTTTGGTCAATAGTTGGGTTTCGCCCCGTGCTTGCTACCTTACGTTCCGCCTTATCGGCTAGGGTAGTAAAGGAGAACTACTGCGATAGTGTTTCGGTTTATCCGGATAAACACCTCAAGAGAGAAAGCCAAAACTGATCGTCATGATGCGCCGAGCTGGTCACTATTCGGTGGCTAAACATAAATCTCTTGCGATTTCTTCCGCATTATGCGACAGATCGGCCTCCACCCGATCAGGTGTCTACAATGCCCTAGTCCGGATTAACAAATACTAACTAGGGGCTGTGCCTACACTCCTATTGTCAAACTCCTATGGCTAAGTGAAGGTGATAAAGCAACATAGTCTGATTGCCTGGTTCGCTGCACTAAACACCTCCTTCAAGGACCGAACTCTTTGGTCAAGTGTGTTTAGGTTCCAACACGAACACCCCCATACTACCTACGTGGGGGCTGAAGCTGACGACTGGCCAACTCTCAGATTTAATAAATGGCCGCACAAGAGGAAATATTAAAAAAAAGCAATATTACATATAGGCTTTGTTACATAATACAAGACCGGATAACACGAATACATTCATTCAAAGATAATGTCCTTTGCACACTGGCCCTCTACAATACAGCTCAGGTGTGCGGTGCTCTTGCCCACAGACGGGCCCTCAGACGCAAGCTTGACGGCGTTCATCTTCGCCCCCTGTACCTTGACATGGGCGAAGGCCATCGCTATTTTTCTCATAATAGTCACACTTGTTCTATAAATCGGAAAGGAGGGAGTACCACATTACCACCACTATGGCCAGCCTTAATCATTGCATGCAATAATTTAGTGCACCTCAAAATCTGAACGCCTGCTTGACTATCCTTCTCCCTCCAGCAGTCCCACCAGTCCACCCCATGGTGAAAAAAATCTGCATGCATGACTCTCCTCCCCGCGCCGTCCAATCCCACAGACCAGCAATATTTCCACCCCTTCCTCACCCGTAATTTACTCCAACAAATATGCCCACGTAGCTGCTTCAGTTACTTAACTATAGGTGCATTGGGTCACTGACATGTAGGCCCAATAGGCATCTGGCCCACATGTCAGTGACGCAACTAGACCTGCAGTTAAGTCAGTGAAGCTCGGTCCATATATTACATAGGTGTGCCATTGCTCGCTATAAATACTGCGCCTCCCACGACATTCGGAAGAACGCTCCACATTCATCGCTATCTCCTCCCCCTCCCTCTCACGTCGACCACCATGGCATCCCCCCTCCCAAGCCCTAGGCGCCCCTCGCTGCACCGCATGGACGGTCACTCGTCACCGTTCCGTTCCTCGTCGCCACTAGTTAAGGAGGACGTATCGCCGTTCCGTTCCTCGACATCCCTAGTCGAGGAGGATGCGTCCGCGTTCTGCTGCTCGCCGCGACGCGTCGAGGTGGACGAGTCGGCGTTCCCAATCTCGCCAGCACGCGCGTCGGAGGACGCGTCGGCTCCCGCTACGAGGAGAACGCCGCACCACCCGCCGAGCCCCCCATCCTTGAGGAGCTTTGGAAAGGAATGGATGTCGCCTTGTGCGAGGCTTTGCCTCTGGCAGAGCGTGCCAAAATAGAGGTGGAGAAGAAGGCCGAGGAAGAGAAGCGCGCCGCAGGGCAAGCTACCTGGCAGGCCTATGTCGCGTCCGAGAGAGTCAGACAATTGGCTCTTTGGAAGAAGGCTCGTGCGAGGGCCGTGAGGGTGGCGGAGGACGCCTGTGCCAAAGCCCTGAGTGGAGTAGGGCCCAAGCGCCTCATCTACTCTTGGCGGTACGTGGACCAGGTGCATGCATCCAGCAAGGAGGAATACCTGTTGGTGCCGGATCACCACACCGGTGAGATCGCGCTCGCCCGCTGGCAAGCCGCCAATCAGCACCTCGCGAGTTGCAAGGCTGAGGAAGAGGCGTTGTGTCAGCGTGGTGGGAAACGGCCACGCACCAGGGCACTCGTGGCACGCTGCAAGAGCTCCTGCGAGCGTCGTGGCTATTATTAGGAATATAATTTAGTTTCATGAGGCGATCTCATTAGTTCTGGGACGCAAATGATAAATCCCGGACGTTCGGGAATTATTAGCGTCTTTAATTAGGTATGTAAAAGGAAAAGTTTGGAAACCTTGTGTATCCGTATGCACTTTGTAAGTACATGCATATGTCACATGCACTAACATTTTATCAGTTAAATCTTTGGTCAAAATTTAGCACAAATTACAATGGTGACGGATAAACCAGGACGGAGGTACTAGTAGTTTAGAAGCCCAAATAAATGAGTGAGGCGCCTTAATGTTACTCTCCACTATGACTAGTCTTACGGGAAAAGTTGGGGAAGAGACGGCTTATTTTTAAGCCGCCAAAAGAACTGCCCTAGGAGTAGTAGTTAGGGATACTAGGGATCAAGTGTGCAAGATGAATCGGAGAAAGTAAATGCAGAGAGATGAAATGCAAAAAAGACGGAGGGGTGTGATGGTTGCTTGTCCGCTTATATTACCAGGCCACTTATTACTGGGAGTGGTTGGGTTTTGTGATATGACGGCTTTATCGCCGCCACCACGAGCGGGCGAGACTCGCGGCAGCGCCACCTCTACACTAGTACTACATCATCGTGGTTTATTGAGGGACCCCACTCATAAGTCGAGATCATCGAATGCACGTGTACAAAGGATCCCGAGATCAATGCTCACCGAACACACGAAGCTGAATAACAAGAGTCTTACATCCATACATACGTATTACACAAGTAGGACCATTATGGTCGAGTCTCGAGTATAACATCGCAGCAGAAATCTTCGCCGATAACTTGGACCCATGCCATCCGCCTTAACCCTACAGGCATTCTGACTGCGAAGCGTCCTAGCTCGCATGCTCGTCATTGAAGTATTCTTCATCATATGATGTTCTTTCATGCCTGGCCAATAAAATAACCAGTGGCAAGCCAATGAGTAATTTGAATGTACTCGCAAGCAACCCATGTTTTGGTTCAAGATACAACAATGCATGATATAGGTAAATTTTTGCAGAAAGCTAGTTTTGAGTGCAATGACATGTTCAACAACTCGTAAGACATGCATCAGGAGAATTCAAGTAACCATGAGGACATGTTACAGATATCAACATAAATAGAGAGGGCATCAACCCAACTCATTCATGTCAAGTCCTTGATTTGACCCAAGTAGATCTTCCCACTTATCCAGACACACACACTGGTTTGCAAAGCTCTGGACGTAGTTTAAGCAGCAGCACCCAACTGTCCACGACCCGCGGTACCTCAAGTACCCGGGGTAAGCACCCGATCACTATCTTTCCCTAGACGACACTAACAAGGAGTCCACTCGTTGATACACGGCCCTCGTGTATAAGCAAAAGATCGTGGGACTCGCCTTTTCACATTATTACGATACACGAAGGGACCAACGTGTGTCGGTGCCCCGTGAAAACAGTCATGGCCGCCCTACCTGGCACGACCCCGTCCCAAGAGAGAGCACCAACTCTCCCCTGTCACTAGTAATGCGGGCTCCAAGCTAGTATCGGCCTAGGTAATCAATAATGCCCTTTCCCATACAAGGGTAGAGTGGTTGCGCATGTAAGGTTGGGACAGTTGACAAATCTTAAATCTAATCCGCTTTCAAAAACAACACACACACTTGCCTCGGCACACCACTTCGCCATCAAGTGGTTACCCATCTCATTATCTCCCTCGGGCATAAGTGGCACCCGACGGGGTTTTCGAAAAGTCCTTTGAAAATACTTTGTCTCCATCACCATGCATATTCCCGTCCCTTTTTGCGTAGCACTACTTAGCATCCTATCTACTCCCACCGGCATAACTCTCATAGAAAGGTAGGGTCATGCATCATGCAAGTGTTAGTGAGAAAAATAATGGAGGCAAGCCACCTCAAGTGGTCACCATTTTATCATGACTTCGATGCAAGCAATAAAAGTGCCATACGACGTGCATAAAAAGGGTTTCTTAGACATGGTCAAGGGCTGCTTGCCTGGTTCACCAGAGTCTTTGAGTCTTCTGGTCCTTCTCCAAGTATTCCGTCTACTTCGTCAACTAACATCGAAAACAAACACAATAAGCAACACAACAAGGCAAACATAGAAGTGCTCTAAAAATATGAATTTGACTTTTCTAGGATACCTTTGGTCATATGAGGAATGACCAAAGTGGTTTCATTGGGATTTGATCACTGGATATCTCTGAACATTTCAACATGATGGAATCAAGGGATTTGTGGATTTACAAGAAGTGCACAACAATATTATTTTGAAAAATGAGAAAATGCACCCATTGAACAAAGAATGATTTTAGAAGCATCTAGGAGTTGGTTTCACTGGATTTGGAGTTCAAATGAATATTCTATGGATTTGCAAAGTTGACAAACATGAAGAAATGGCTCATTATTTTGTGGGGTACGGAAAGTATTAAGAAAAATGTTCATAAACTAAGTTATGAACTTAGAAACATCTAGGAATTTGAATCATGGCATTTGGATCAATTTTGAGCTCTCTGTGATTTTCTAAAGTTCATCACAGAAATGGAAAATTGGGTTTTGTGAAATATGTGTGAAAGAAAGTAATCTGGAACAATGTGCATGGTACTCCTGGAGGTAGGTAATGATTTATGGGGTCACTAGGAATTTGAATCAACAAATTTGGAGTTAAAATGAATTGATTATCGATTTTAGAAGTTCAGAATAAAAGGAAAAGGAAAAGTTTAGGCTTATACCTAAAAGACGCACTGGGCGTGAGATAGCTAGTGGGCCGGCCCAACGGCTCAAGCAGGCGGGAAAGGGCCACGTCAAGGCGTAATCCATGCTAGGCGGTCTTTCGCGGGGAAGCGGCAGAGGCGGCCGCTTCACTTAAACCCGCGGGGCCCGGGCGCCGATCGCTGACGCAGGGGCCCGCCAAGACACAGCCGCGGTCGCCTTCAACTCGAAAGCAGCTGGCACGGCCGACGACTCCGGCGATGATCGCTGGCGACCCCGACCACCTCCCATGGCGCCGCACACCGTGTACTCTGGGGTGCCAAGACGATCCATCCGCGGTGGCACGATCGCCGAGGAGTATGGGGTCGAGCAGGCGTTGGTCGCGGCGGACGAGGCCGTGGTGACGGGGGCACGGCACTACGCCACCGGAGGAGTAACCGAGCGCAGGGAGATCTGGGGTCGGTGGAGATGCATTGAGACGATAGGTGGAGGGACGGGCTCAAGGTCGCGAATTTAGCCCGGTGCCAACGGTGGCTCTCCGCCATGGGGGCTATGGAGGGCACAAGGAGGGGAGTGGCTTGTTTTAGGGGGTCTCTGGGAGGGAGAGAGAGCGAATGAGGTCCATAGGGGGCCTGGGGCGGCTTTATATAGCCGGCCTGTGGCTCACTGTGGTCCAAAGGCGCCGGGCAGGCTGTTGCTGCTGGTGCAGGTCACGGGGCTCAAGTGGGCGGTCTGGGTGCTCGTGGGGTTGGTCTAGGGCGAGGGAGAGAATAGAGATAGCGGGAAGGGCCAGAGCTCAAGGCTGTGTGGGCTCGCCCATTGGGGCTCTCCCGCTGCCTGGCGCTGCGGCGAGGGGGCAGCAGGAGGGAGAAGGGGAGGGGACCAGGCCTTGGCGTGTCGCGGACGCCGAGGCGCGGCTGACCGGGCGCACTTGGGCGGCCCGAGGTGGATGGGAGGCGGGCGGCAAGGCTCGGCCGCCATCAGAAGCGCCTAGAGCAGGCTTTGGCCGGCATGAGCTGCTTTGCGCGCTTCGCCGTGTCCACTTGCGCCCTGGAGTGTGCTGGTGACGGCTAAAGCCTGGGTGACGTTGGAGAGCTAGCAAAGTCAAAGAAAGAGAGAGGAGAGCAGAAAGAGAGGGAAAGTTGCTGGACAAAGATGAAAATGAGGTTCTCACCCCAAATACTTGAGCTGAAGCCATTCAACTTTTGCCAAGGGTAGAGGGGTTCTAGGACATGATGTGGTAGGAATTGTGGCTCAAGGAGAATCCATCCTGTGCCCCAAATGTTGATCACAAAATTATGGCAGAAGGTGTTTGATGGTAGTTTGGTCAAGCAAATGGATCCCACTTGACATGAGAATCAACAGGATCAAATGGAATATATAATTTAGGATGATCACCAAGTTTGATCTCATTTGAAGAAAGTTGCCAATGTAACTTTGGCAAACCCTAGAAACTAGCAGAAATGAACTTGCGTAGATCTAGTTGAGCAAATCACTTCTCCTTGATACACCAGTTGGTGTAGTGGCCTCATTTGGTCATGTGAATATGCTCACCAATGTTGGGGTCAAGGAGAGAAAGTTGGTAGTACAAAGTTGTTCAAATTAGATTCTGGTCAGAGAGGGTTTTGGGGCACTTTGATCAATATAACATTTTATCCAACTTGTGCCATTTGGTCTAGATGAATTATTAGACCATTTGAGCATGTTCACAAGATTTGAGAGCATTTGGACATGTTTGGCAATGTAAAGTTTCTCAAACTTCAAAATGGACAGAACTGGTTTTGAGGGGATTTCATGGGGTAATACTATCCTCCGTGACTTGATACTTGTCAAGATCATCAAACATGTCATATGTGACATGCTAGAATTTTCTTGGAATTATTGGATAATATTTCCTTTGTAAATATTTCAAAAGCTTGAAATATTCAGAAAGGGTTTTTGAGGGTTTTAACCAATATTTTGAACATGACCATGTGTTGAAACTCTTATATATGGGCAATATATGTCCTATGAGTTTCCCAAAATTTTGTCAAATATTTTTAAAACGATAAAATAATTTTTCCCTATTAAAGACCATTTCTGGCCTTAAGAAAAGCTTTTAAATAAAATAGGAAAATAACTTTTAAAATTATATTTTGTGGTTTCGGGTATCCTTTATCTAATAGGAGTCAAATATATTTTTGAAAGATTTTTACTGCCCTTAATTAAGTATTTGCAAAGGCAAACCTCAATTCAGGGTTTTGAAAACTAATTTTGAAAATACTATTTGGCCATATTATTTTGTAAGAAATTATTATTATGTCCTAGACACATGGCATGATCATTGGGAATGGTTTTTGGATCAAGGAGAAGGAGTATAAGAGTTGGAGGATTTATTTTATTTTTAGAGCACTTGCAAACAACAGACAAAAACCAATCAAGGCAAGGTCCAAAACACTTCAAAGTTTTTGTCAAACCACATTTTATCATGATTGTTAGCTTAAGTGTAGTGGCATGAAAATCAGGGTGTGACAGACCTACCCCCCTTACAAGAATCTCGTCCCCGAGATTCCCAAACTAGGCGCGGAAAGGGATACAGAAACTTGGATCTGGGGTAGTCTTCAAGTCCCCATGTTTCTTCTGCTTCCATGTAGTGCTCCATTGAGCTTGAAGTACTTGATGATGTGGCTTCGTGTATGACGCTCTTCTTGATCCAGGTTGCTAATGGGTAGCTCGTGGTAGGTTAGATCGGGCTAGGGGTCGATGGCTCGGTGGTCAATGCCCTCGTAGAGGTCGGGCAAGTTAGGAGGTTGGAAACACTTCCGGGGTTGTGATGCATGGAAAGCGTTATGCACAATGGGTAACTCAGGTGGTAACTCTAGCTGGTAGCCGTCTATTCTTCATCTTGGAGTGATGTCGGAGGGGTTTGTTAAATCTTGGAGTGATCTCAAAGGGGGCCGATGAATCTTGGTGTGGGTCTCCTTTTGTCATGGAAATGCTTGGTTCCTTAGGGAGGAGTGGCTTGCAGATACACATGGTCTTTGACGCGGTAGTATACTTCTTGAAGATGGTGGTTGGTGTAGTTCTTCCCCCTAGACATGACGATCTTCAGATGTTCCTTGACCAGCTCAACGATTCTTCTTCCGTCTTCGGGTAGACAAGTATGTCATCAGAGAAAGATGACAACTAACTTGTCCAAGCACTCCATGAAGACTTTGTTCATGGGGTACATAAAGTAGGATGGGGGTATTGGTGGTGGTCACGGTTGAGTATGGTCCAAGGTGTTCTCGATCTAGAGTCAAGACCCATGGTCATGATCCGACCATGTTGTAGCTTGGTAGGGCTTAAGGGTTTCAAGGGTTCTAGGGTGCGAGTGAACGTTTGTCATCTTATATTTAAGCACAATTCCTGAGATGCCAATTGTTCTATCTAGTCCTCCAAATAGACCACCTTATACCGCTGAAAGCATCATTTCGTATAGGTCAACTCCAATCATCACTCATGCTATTATTATCCTCATGACTCCCAAGGGGAGGTCTAATAAATCTATACATGTCAACTATCCCAAACTCATATGTATGGCTACCCCTAAAAATCCATGGGTAGAGCATATAAGCTGCTAAGCTTGAATTTAATCACCACAATCCAAGTGCTCAGTCTATTGACCCAAGGTCCATGATAAAGCATCTCTATCCTAAGGAAACACGTCGTAAGCCACTCCAAGATCTTGTTTCCTTCCTATGAATCAACCCCAATAGCCCATTAACTTTCATTAATCACTACACAATCCCTTAATTCTACGAATCCAATGTTTATGGTGTTCCACATGATCTTCTAAAGTCCTTTAGTCCCCAAATACTTGAAAGGGTTGTCTCTACTATAGTAATTCCACCAATTTCCATTATCATGGTAAAGTTAACTCCAAGGTCAAGCTTATATCAACTCCAACAATTAATCCAATCTCCTAGTTATTGTCCTCTAAGAAACATGGTATCATGATCGAGATCATCAGTCTAAATCCAATTTACTCCGAACCATGTAGACTTACTCAGCACCTATACTCAAATAGGATCACCTATTTAAATCCAAATCTCATGTCCAACGAGAATTCCAACATGCTTCCCCAAAGTCATTATCATAATGTCAACTATCTCCTATCAATATCCCCTGGCTAAGTCAAATCCTCATACTTGCAACATGTGTTTAAGTAGGCATTAATTTCAACCTTGGTACCTGTAATATGTGTTTGTGGCCTTGTATACAAAAATGGAGGGAGTAGAATAATACGTATACACAAATTTGAAAGAAAACAGTTTAGTTTTGATATACATATCACTAAAATTATCTTATGTTTCACTCCAAATATATTCTTTGGGCTATTTTGATGAGTTAAGGAAGGAATGTGGTTTGTTTCAATATACTCAGGGGTTTTGTGTAAACTGGAGCAGAGAAGTTGTCACAGCCCTAGAATTTGTTTGCAAATAGTTGCACAAGCATCCATGCATCATGTCTAAATTTATTTGAAATTTGAAATGGGGATTGTTCAAACCCTAGCACCAGATCAAATCCAATATGTTCAACCTAAAATAATCTTCAATGGACCCAAAATGTCCCTAAGAAAAGTTCATGATTTTTGGTTAAGGTGAAAACCTCTCCAAAAAATGATGAGCATATTTCTTGGCCATTTATGGGTTTTTGAATTAACCCATATTGTATTTGAATTGGGGCTTGTAAATGCTATATATATTTTCAATAGCTCCAATAATTCTGAAACTTTTGCTGGGGCTCTAGAATTATTTAGCTAGCATCCAAAAATATTTTCAGAATTTCACCAAGTGGTTTAGTATTTTTACTAAATCAAAAACAACAATAGAAAATAGAAAAACAGAAATAAAAGAGAAAAAGAGTGACTCACGAGGCACTCACCTGGCAGCCCATCTGGCCGGCCCAGCCCACTAGGGGCAGGGAGGTCTTCTTCCTCCCGCCAGTCGGATGCACAACGCGTGCCCGACATGCGCGCGGCCACCGCACGCCACCTCCTGCTTGCCGCCGACCGCCTTGAGCTGGCTAGGGACGCCACACACGTCCCCAAGAACCACCTTCTCACTCTCGTCCCCGTTCCCCGCCTCCCTATCTCTCCGCATCGCGACCCGAAAGCACGTCTGCCGCCGACGCCATCGCCACCCCGCCACCGCCGGCCCTCGACCAACCACCATGACCATTGGTTCTGCCTCATCGTCTGGATCATCCCAAATGAGCCACGCATCCTCGAGCGCCCTACAACATCGCCACCATCGTCGTCTTCGTCCTCGGCTGCCGCGGTTCGTCGTCGTCGATCCATTTCGACTTAAGCGCCCCCAAGCCCACTGACCTTCCCAACAGACTCGCAGTGAGCCCCCGTTCGAAACCCCCCTTGCCCCGTTGCCGATCACGTGCCCTAGCTAGCTTAGCCGCCGGAGCCGAGAGCTTCCGAACTCCGGCAATGGCGCCGCCGCGGCCACAGCTGCTTCCGCTCGCATTTGAGCACGACAACGTACTCACCGTGCTCCTAGGAGCCGAGAACACCCACCAGCTCTTCCTCCCATAGACCACAATGTCGTTCCCGAGCGCGCCGTACTCCGGGCACAGCCGTTGTGCTTGCTGTCGTCACCTCAGGACCCCTCAGGCTCGGCCCTGACCACCAATCGAAGCGGACGGGTCCCCTCATCCCGCATACGGCCTCGGTCATTGTTTTGGTCGCTGGAGAAGCAATGCCGAGCGCCATTGCCGGCTTCAAGCCGCCAGCCTGTTTGACCCTGTTGACCAGGGGTTTGACCTCCCCTGGCTAATTGACGCGTGAGCCCAAGGCCCTGACTAATTAGTGTTAGGATAAAATTAGTGTTAATTAACTTAGTTAACTAGATGTGAGACTGACAGATGGGCCCCACTGGTCAGGTTTGACCTGGGCAGCCCCGTTGACCCGCTGACATAGTGGTGTATTGATATGGTGAATATGTGGACTCGCAAAGGCTATCTCAAAAGAGTTACTTGCAGTCGTATTTCAGGATAGCCACCGAGTTAAAGCTGGCTCGTTGTAGTCAAACTCCACCACCCCCTTTTGTTGATACTGATGCATATGTAGCTAGTTCTGATGTAAGTCTTGCTGGGTACATTTGTACTCACGTTTGCTCAATTTATGTTTTTGTAGAGAGACTTCAATCTCACTAGTAGTTCCGCGTGGACTTCGACGTTTAGTTTGTTACCTCAGCTACGATCTTGTGCCCTCGGCAGGGTCTTGTCAGGCTTCTCAGCCTTTTCATTTGTCGTTGTATGTACTCGCATGTTGCTTCGCTTCGCTTGTTGCTTGTATGATTTGAATGCCGGGTCATCGGATCCATGTTTGTAATATCCGCTCTTCGAGCCTAATGAATAAATACTTGAGTTGTAGAGTTTTGTTGTGATGCCAAGTTGTATTTGCACATATCGAGCATATTGTGTGTATGATTTGAAATGCTTGGTATGTGTAGGATCCGACAAGCTAGTTGTTTATCCTTGGTAGCCTCCCTTAACGGGAAATGTCTCCTAGTGCTTCCACTGAGCCATGGTAGCTTGCTACTGCTCTGGAACACTTAGGCTGGCCGGCATGTGTCCTTCTTTGTTCTTGTGTCTGTCCTTCGGGGAAATGTCACGCGGTGTCTACCGGAGTCCTGTTAGCCCAGCTGCTACAGCCCGGATTCACTCGCTGATGACCGGCACGTTCATTGTTGGGTCACGTATGCCTGTCGCTGTAAGTTGGTGCCACTTTGGGTTTACGACTAGTCATGCGGCCCGGGTTCTCTTTCATATGGATGCTAGCGACACTATCATATACGTGAGCTAAAAGGCGCAACCGGTCCCAGGCCAGGTAAGGTGGCACCTGTGGGAATACCATGCGTGAGGCCGCAAAGTGATATGATGTGTTACATGGTAGATCGGTGTGACTTAGGATCGGGTTCCTGACAGCTTTGGTATCAGAGCCTGACTGCATGTAGGATTACCAAGCCAAACTGGTCGAAGTTGAGTCTATAATTCTTTAGCTATATAAGGGAATTGATTGTGGATGGGAACGCTTTTTACTCCTTTACCTTATGCCCTTCTGATCTGAGTCATCCTATCTTTTCTATGGGGTTAAAGAACTAGGCTTTCTCTTCTTTCTATCAGGATCATGTGTTACTAATCTGTAGACTCTTATAGGATTGTTGGTTCCAAGCCTCAGTTCGGTTTCTACTACTTCAGTATGTTGACGGTTGATCTCGGAACCTTGATATTGTGATTCTGAGTGGTTATGCCACATTTTTGCATAATGTCCCAATCTTTTGAGCATTTACAGCTATTATGCTGTCCGAGTCATCCCAGGTTTCTAACTAGTCTGATGCATTTGCAAATCCCTTCCTCCTATTTCCGATGTCCCTTTGGGCCAGTTTAACCATACTAATCGGTGAGTTGAGGTGCTTCATTGCCTCAGTATATATGTTGGAGCTATTATGATGACCCTAGGTGTCTTAGAGAACCACTCAGTAATCTAGAAATGCTTTGTATCCTCCGTGTGATGATTCTAGCCATTATTCTCAAAAGCATCCCCTGATGCCATTTAGTTAGTAGGCATTCTATTTCTGGGTTCTTGAGCTCAAGATTCACTCTACTTACCTCGTGTTGGTAGTGTTTGATCATTCCTTTAGGATATTAGTAACCTTTGTGATAGTCTTAGAGGTCTGTGGTATATCCTTCTTCCAAATACCATGAACCCCTTATGGCAGAAGTTCTTTGTTGAACCGAAAGGTCAGAATAAGAGTGCTCTTGACGAGTTCTCCATGCTATATTGGTGACTCTGCCAATTCTACCCATTCTACATGGATTAACTGGAAGAAATATGTTGAGCTTTGTTCGGCATACTAATCTATGCATCCACAACTCAAAAAGTTATATGTTCCTTGAGTTGTTATCTTTAGTTGTTTTCTGACCTTCGTCTATCAATTGATAGTCAAGAGTATGCGTGCATATGTTCATCGATGCCGATTATTCTTGTGGTCCGTCAAGCCATCCTATTTCAGAATGATTAGGAGAAACAAACTCCAGTACCTCATCCATTCCTAGGATTGGGTCAAAGTAGTTGTGTTTCGCAGATCAAAATGGCAATCCAGCTTTTGTTCTGTTCTACCTTGGATTGTTACCTCTTTATGTCAAGATTCTCATGAGAATTGCAGCACCTCTTATGAATTCTTGATTTAGTGATACTTCTCACCATCGCTATTCATTCCTCGGCCCCACATCATTGCAACCGAATACCGACAAAAGAAGTGTGATGCGTGAAATCGATACTCCGAGCAACCCCGTTGCTTGGTAGTTAATGGACAATAACTTCATTTTTAGCGTGTTGGTTATTGGATCACCATTCTAAGATTGATCGTGCTACCTAGTCCATTTTCTTGGTGCACCCTTCGATCAATGAGTTAGGATTGTGCCAATTCCTTGCTTATTTGATCACATCATATTGCCTTGAAAGCAAGATAGTTCTCGAGCTTAGTAGCATATCGACGGTTCGTGATTTTGCGAATATCTTCTCGGAAGTATCACCAGGTTGTCCCCTGACTGTTATGTTGAGCTCGTGATCAAGTTCGTTTCTTGTAACCAACCCTTCTCCAAGAATATGTGTTGCATACCCCTAGGCTAGTTGGCTAAGCTAAACAACAACTTGGAGAGTTGGAAGATAAAAGCTTGTCCGACCTAGCTCATCACTAAGGGATATATTTTGTGTGTGTGTTGAAGAAAGATGATATGTTCATTGATTGGTCCTCGTGATTAGTTATTGGATCTATTGTCTTGCCCAAACTTTGAATTGAGTGTGGGCTATCTTCAAATCAAATCAGAACCAACGATATTTGTAATGTTGTCTTACTCGTGGTTGTTCCTTGAGCATACACCGTTATATCTTTTGGTCAGACCAATACTATCACCTTGTTCACATAGTTGTGGAATTCCAACTATATGGAAACCTAGATGAATTGTTGTCGAGCCTGTCGACATAATTTTATCGCCTCCATGATTCATGTTGAACATTAAGCTAGTGTTGGAAACTTGTGTTAGAATTTTCTTCATGTCCCGTTCATGAAGCATATGTTTGGATGAAAGAAGTGACTTCCTCTAATACATGTGCATCTGATGCAAGTTGCCACTGTGAATTCGAGAAAGAATGTTGCTTCCTCGTGAATCTTCCCAAGTTAGTCATGCATGTGCTAAGTATACTGCTTGTGAGATTAGCTACCTCCATTCCACATGTATTTCCTAGCACACCAAGCCACTGATTGATTTGTTCAAGGAGAAGAATTTTCTTATTAAGAGCTAGACTTACGCAAGGACTTCGATATCCTCGATGATGGTTCCCCATGTGAACTCGGTAGTGTTTTATTATAAGACTACTACGTGGTAGTGCTTGTCTTGGACAGTGTGTTCACAGGTTTGTAGCAGAACCAGCTCATGTTTTGGAGCTTGCTATCGTAGTTCATTTTCCTGAGACTCTCGCAATGACTTCGATCAATGAGTTAGAGACTCTTCGGTTTGTGTTGCAAACTTTCTTTTCCAGACATGCTCTCTAAAATATCATGTTTCCAACCAGATCTGAATCTGAGGCAGATATGATGGTTGGAACTTTTCCAAGGTCTATGATGTAGGTCCCGACAAGGTCGATGTTCTGGCCGACACACCTAGTCGGAAGATCTATTATTGTAGCTTCTTGATTAAGCAATTTGACCATCTTCACCATGAGGACCTCGTGCGACTTATTCTAGAAGTTGTTCCTTATGTATTTTGTGCTTCCGAAGCCCGACCTATACTTGATGGCCATGTTAATGCTTTTAAGCATGATTGTGATATCTAGTACATCAAGTGGAACATTAGAAGCAGAGTGCTAAATGTCTCTTGGTCGATCATCCAGGTTTTGCTCCTTGGCATTGCTAAGGACAAATCTGAGAAAGTGTTGTCTTTCTTTGCATCTGCATCGTCCATAACTATTCATGATGGTAGAATGATGTATTGCCAGGATCCTCGACATGGATGTTGGTAAGACCTTGATTAGTAAGGAAATTCTCAAGTTCTTCAGAGCATGCTCAACCACTGGGTTATATCCTCGGCATCATCCGGAATGTGCTTTCCATTTGCTGAGTTGTCTATAACTCTAGTTCTCTCTCCAACCCGGTATGCCATTTCTCTAAAACTCCTACAAACGATCGTTTATGATATTTTTCGGATTTCGGGTTCTGGCAAAACCCTTGAGGTTCGAACAATGGGGTGCGCACGAAGATATCTCTCTCTCCCTAGATCGCTCTCGCTACAATCGCAAGGCCTAGCTCGACGAACCCAAAGAACGAGAGACACAAGAGTTTATACTGGTTCGGGCCACCGATGTGGTGTAATACCCTACTCCAGTGTGGTGTGGTGGATTGCCTCTTGGGCTGCAGATGAACAGTTACAAGGGAATAACAACCTCCTGAGGAGAGGTGTTCTTGTGCTTGGTGAGCTTGTGTGTGGCTGTGGATGGAATGCCCTCAATCCCAGATGAGATGTCTCCTATGGTGGTGGCTAGTCCTATTTATAGAGGCCCTGGTCCTCTCCCCAAATATTGAGCGGAAGGGATCCAACAACGGCCAAATTCAAGGAGAAAACTAGTACAAAGTTATCCCGACTAAAGGTGGTCTTCGCCGCCAAAGGCTCGTGGTGACGCCTGCCTTGGGCTCCACGGTGACCTCCGCCCCGCCGTCCCCTCGCTGGTCTCGGTCTTGTTGCACCGATATGGAAACCTTTTCCTGATGCCTTGGGACTCCTTGCGAGCGCTTGCCTATTTAGCACCAAAGAGGAAACAAGGACACTATACGCGCTGGCGCCCGCCTGGCTCCAGTCGTCATGGCTTGCGTCACAGGAACCTCGTGAGGTGTCCCTTGCCTTGATCTCTCCGCCCCTTGCGAGCCGTCCCGAGGAGGTCTTGTTTGTTTGCTGAAGAAGATGGGCCATACAGGGCTGCTGGTGGAGCCACGCCATGGGCTGCTGGCAGGCAAGTCTGGGGACCCCCGTTCCCAGGACGCCGACAGTAGCCCCCGGGCCCAAGGTGCGCTCAGACTTGGCTTCGAGGTGAAGCCAAAAGGCAAGTGCGGAGCGCTGAGGGAGTCCTGGATTAGGGGGTATCCGGATGGCCGAACTGTATACATCTTCCGGACTATTGAAGCGTGAAGATACAAGACTCAAGACTTCGACCCGTGTCCGTATAGGACTTTCCTTGGCGTGGAAGGCAAGCTTGGCGATCCGGATATTATATTTCCTTCCTTGTAACCGACTCCATGTAAACCCTAGCCCTCTCCGGTGTCTATATAAACCAGAGAGGTTGGTCCTTAGAAGGCCAATCACAATTACAATCATACCATTATAGGCTAGCTTCTAGGGTTTAGCCTCTACGATCTCGTGGTAGATCTACTCTTGTACTACCCATATCTTCAATATTAACCAAGCAGGAAGTAGGGTTTTACCTCCATCGAGAGGGCCCGAACCTGGGTAAACATCCGTGTCCCTTGCTTCCTGTTACCATCAGCCTAGACGCACAGATCGGTTCCCCCTACCCGAGATCCGCCGGTTTTGACACCCACATTGGTGCTTTCATTGAGAGTTCCTCTGTGTCGTCGCTGCAGGGCTCGATGGCTCCTCCAGTCATCATCAACAACATGATCCCGGTTGAGACCTTTCTCCCCGAACAGATCTTCGTGTTCGGCGGCTTCTTTCACGGGCCAACTCGCCATTATCCGGAGCAGATCGATAGCTACGCTCTAGCCACCGTGATCAGTTTCGAAACCTGAACTACACGGTGGACATTCGCGAGACTTGATCTTCGACGGATTCGGCCTATGCCAGAGCACGGACAACACGACGAAAGCACGGCTTAGACCTGCCGTCGGACGAAGCTCGGGTATCACCATCGTAGTATCCCCGGACCTAAATCCGGAGCAGGCGGCCCTGCCTAAGGATGGAGGGATGGACCCCGCCCCGCAGGTCGCACACTCATCGGGGATGGAGCCGAACATGGGTCTTACTCTGTGGTGAATCTGTGACTCCGACCCCGGATTCAGATCCGGACGTGGGTACTAACCGCGCCTCCCGAGCTAGCCGAGTAAGGTTGGGCCCGTAATGGAGTTCACCACACGGATATCTTCCAAAGACTCGCCTTTGGCGACATGCTGGACTCATTAAAGTCTCTCTTTGTCGAGGCTCGTGGCCGAACTATGTCCGCCCGAGTGGGAGGCAGGCGATGAAGGAATTCGCTGCCCACCCACCACCCACTTCATTGCCACGGTCGATGATTTAACCGAGGTATCGGACTTCGACCAAGACATCGACAAGATGGACGATTTATGCAGAGAAGAACATGAACCATCACATCAAGTGTGGACAGCCACCTCTTCTTATGATATATATATATATATATATATATATATATATATATATATATATATATATATATATATATATATATATATATATGGTGGACATTCAAGGAAACAAATGGCGATGAGGCAACGGAGGATAAAACCTCGTGGAAAAAACAAAGAATGGGCGCTGCCGGCGCCACTCCAAGACCAGCTACAGCAATACCGCCTGTGAGACGAAAACAATCCGAATGGTGCCAAGAAGAGTATAACCTCGATCAGCCCGCCGAGCAGGCCAACAGAGGATGAGCAGGTCAGCCTGTAAGAACAAAGCGACGGATTTAATACCCGGAGGAGGACAGCTACATGCCCTCCGAAGACGAGATTAGCCTCGCGACGATGAGCTCGGCGTTCGAGGATCCTCAGAGAGCAGAGCGCTTCAAGCGCCGGCTTATAGCCACCGCGAGGAGCCTGAAAAAGAAGCAGCGGGAACCCAAGCTGATCAAGACCTGCTCACGAGATAGATGGATCAAGTCCCGCAGCCGAGGAATACAAACTCGAGCACCATACGGCTGACCGGCCACCTCATGGCCGGGATAAAACGGCATATCAGTCGGCATACCAGCCAACACCCCCACGCCAACATACTACGGCCTAGGGCAACAAAACAGGACAACCAAGATCGATCCACGGATCACGGGCGCGCCGACACGCGATTTACGACCGCCATGCCGGATACACCTTCAATAAGTCCGCCGGGCCGAACACAGCCACCCGAGCAACCGACCTGCGAGCCACATAGCCCGCACAGAGGTGCCGCACACCCTCTCGCTTCACCGACGAAGTAATGGATCATGAATTCGTAAGAGTTCAAACTCAGAACATCGAATCATACGATGGCACAACAGACCCGCAGTATGGATCAAGATTTTCTTCTCCACATTCACATGGCCCGTGGAGACGACCTACATGCCATCAAGTATCTTCCGTTAAGCTCAAAGGACCAGCCCAAGATTTGGCTAAACATCCGCCAACAAATTCCATTGGCAGTTGGGAAAACCTCGAAGACGATTCTCGACAACTTCCTGTGGCACATATAAAGCGACCACCGACACCGATGACTTGAGCCACATTACTCAACATCCCGGAGAGTCAGCCAGAAATTCGACTCGGTTCCTAACTAAAAGAACCAAATAGTCGACCGTCCGGACGCCAAGCCTCGGGCGGCTTTTAAGCATAATATCTGTGGACGAGTGGCTCGCCGACATATCGCCAGGAAAACCCAAGTCCATGGCAGCTATCACAACACTAATGACCCGCTTATGCGGGCGAGGACAGCTGGTTGGCTCGCAGCAAAGACTACGCCACATTCTCGCACTTCGATGGCCCGGATAATAACGGCAAGCCATGGCGTAACAGACATAAGCGACGGAACAACGTCGACAGAACTGAAGCCACGGCAGTCAACGCCGGATTCAGCGGATCCAAGCCCGGTCAACGGAAGAAGCCGTTCAAAAGGAATAATCAGGGACCGTCCAGTCTGGACCGCATACTAGAGCGCTCGTGACAAATTCATGGCAGCCCAGACAAGCCAGCCAACCACACCAATAGAGATTGCTGGGTATTCAAACAGGCCGGCAAAATAAACGCTGAAGACAAGGACAAGGGGCTGCACAGCGGCGATGACGAGGAGTCCCGACGTCCGAACACGGGGGGCCAGAAGAAATTTCCCCCCAGGTGAAAACGGTCAACATGATCTATGCCACACGCATCCCCAAGCGGGAGCGGAAGCGGGCACTACAGGACGTCTATGCGATGGAGCCAGTCGCCCCTAAATTCAACCCATGGTCAGCTTGTCCGATCACCTTTGATTGTACGGATCACCCTACTAGCATCCGTCACGGCGGCTCGGCCGCATTAGTCCTAGACACAATCATCGACGGATTCCACCTTACGCGCGTCCTTATGGACGGTGGCAGCAGCCTGAACCTGCTTCATCAGGATACAGTGCGCAAAATGGGCATTGACCCTTCAAGGATCAAGGCCACCAAAACCACCTTTAAAGGTGTGATTCCTGGAGTAGTGGCCCGTTGCACGGGCTCTATAACATTGGAAGTGGTCTTCGGATCTCTGGATAACTTCCGAAGCGTAGAGTTAATCTTCGACATCGTCCTTTCCGTAGTGGTTACCATGCACTGCTCGGACGAACCGCATTCGCTAGATTCAATGCGGTACCACACTATGCATACCTCAAGCTCAAGATGCCAGGACCACGCGGGGTCATAATAGTGAACGGAAATATGGACCGATCTCTCCGAACGGAAGAACATACTACAGCCCTCATGGCGGAAGTACAATGCGGCCTCCTCCGACAAACCAATCCGGGCACCGTCAAGAGAGTCTGGAACACCCCGCAACAAGATCATCAGGCACGCCAAGAGCGCGACAAGCAGTCCGGCCTCCACTTAAGCCCCATCCAAGCAGCATTCGTGCCACGCGTACACAATTACGCACTCAAGATACCATGGGCGTAGGCAGAGGCGCAACAACGACTCAGCCAACAGTGCGGATAACCGCCACATACCTTCATAACATGTCCTTCTTCTTTTTCAAGACAGTGATTTAGAGCAGCCTCTTCAGAGTAGCCGGATTGTTGGACTTACTGAGGAGAGAAAACCAAGGAGGCAACAGGCTTCGCACACATCAGGAAACACCCAGGTGGAATCTATTTACGATCATTATACCTGTTTTATATATCCATACGCGGGCTGCCTCCGGATAGGACATGTTAAATAGTCCTATTTATCTCCGCTTAATGCATTCATTGTAAACATATGCCTAAACATATTTTCATCAATGGGAGATTATATATAGCGTCAGCTCATTATTGTTATTTGAACATTTTTCATATAAATGTTTCTTTGATATTGCATCCGTACACTTTGGTACGGTCCGCTTGCCGGGGGGCTTTATGGTGCCCCTTTCACGGCAACTAAAGTCCTAACACTTTAAATAAAGGCGGCACCTCAACTTATAGCACTATATGCATCAGCTCAATCATGTCTTGGGTCTACAGCTGGGTTAGCCCGGCCCTTGTTTTGGTGACTTACGCTCGTTATATCGCTAAGGTAGCATAGGGAGAACTATGCGATTGTGTCCTGTTCTTCCGGATGAGCACCTCAGTAGAGAAAGCCGAAAACTGACCGGCATGATGTGGCGAGAGCTGGTCGCTATTCGAGATGTCTTAAAATCCTTAAAGATTTTACGCTTTAGGCGATAGATCGGCTTCGTCCGATCTAGGCGATATAGCGCCTCAATTCGCCTTCCGGATTCTAGGGCTTCACTAAATTTAAAATTGTAGACTTCTATGGCTAAGTGAAAGTTATAAAGTCAATAGTCCGATTGCCTTGTTCGCGCGCCGATACCTCCTTAAGGGACCAAACATTTGGATAAAGAGTATTCGGTTTTTCCAGAACACCCCGCACTAGTTGCATGGGCGCGAAGCCGACGATCGCCTACTTTCAAGATTCTATAAACAGCCGCATAGAAGGTAATATTTTAAATCAAACAGTGCTACATAGCAAGTAACTTCGTATTTAAATTACAAGAGCGGCAGAGGTACATTTAGTCAAAGATCTTGTCCTTGGAACACTCATCGGCCACGAGACGAGCACCTTTCATAACTCCGTCATAATACTTCTCAGGATGGCGATGCTCCTTGCCCTCCGGCGGACCGTCCTTCACCAGCTTCTCCGCATCCAGCTTGCCCCAATGCACCTTCGCGCGGGCCCTCGATGCAAACGGATCGCTTGATTACTTCAAGATGCGGATAGGCATTCACAATCCGCTTGATCAGGCCGAAGTAGCTAGTGGGCAGGGGCTCACCAGGCCACATCCCGACTATGAAATCTTTCATAGCCACTTCGCCGACCAGGAGTTCGACCAACTGCTTCATTGATCACCAGAGGCGCGGTGTTCGCCCCAAAGATATCGACTAGAACAGATTCTCCGCTGAGCTCCCTCTGGGCACGGTAGAACTATGCGGCATCCGATACGCCAGGTGGCAGATTCGCGAATGCCCCGGAGAGCTCCGAATTCGAGTAAGTAAAAGAAACGCCTCCACATGTTTGCTTTGCACAAATAATTTTTACCGCCGCTATCTTTTGGCCTCCGGATCTCCCCGATGTGCCTTCTCGCTTCGCCTTGTCATCTTTCATATTCACAAGGGCCTTCGCAAGCTCAGCCTCTTCGCCTTCGATCATGCTCCACGGATTCAACTTCTTGCCGAGGTCCCGAGCTCTTGGCTGCACTCGCCAACTCTAGCACTTTGCTTCGCGCGCTCTCGTGATTCCAAGGCCGCTTTGTCTTCGGCCTCGGATAGCGCTTTCTTCAGGGACGCCCCTTCGGCGGTGGACCCTTTCACACAGTCACGACGCTTTGCTGTCAGACTAAACAATTTTATATATCTTTACATACATAAGAGCGGAGAATTACTCACCTTTGCTCTCTTCGAGCTGCCTCTTCGTGAGGTCGAGCTCTCCCTGCGCCTTTTCCAGGTCCCGCTTTAGTTTGGCAACCTCGGCTGTGCAGTAAGAGAGGCAAGCAAGACGCCTGCTTAGTCACATACACACTTCTTAGACTCATGATTATATTGACCTCTGCTTGGCTTTTCTTTCCTAACACCAAACATAGTATCAGGCTACTACCTATCGGGTGGTAATTTCACACATTCTTATTACTTACCTCAAGCCCATCAGAGGCTTGTGCAGGCTTCGTTAGTCCGCTTTGGTGGATGTAACTTTGAATCACCGCACTCATAAGAGTACGGTGTTTTCATCTATGGAAGCTCAAGCGCTTCCACCGACTATCCGGCACCATTGACGCGACGGAAGTCTCTGGCACGGGCGGCTCGCCTCCCTAACGAGGAGCTTTCGCTTAAGTCCGAACCATCGAAGGTTCCGGAGCAGTGTTCACCGAGAGTCCGCTTTGTTGCGGCTCTCATCGACGTGATCCACGGGATCTTGAACCCGCATGTCCGACATTTGAATTCCGCCTTGGGGCGCTCTGTGGTCACCTCCCCGCCAGGAACCTTCGACAACACCTCCGGTCATCCGCAGCCGAGGAGTGGTGGCCGCCGGGAGCGAAGTTCATCTTCAAGCGCCAGAGACCCATCCAAGAAGACACCTCCGATGATCCTGGCCGGACGCATATATGTTCGGCAAGCTATTAAACAACTATTAAGTGAAATCACGATAGAGTGCAGATACTTACGATCGCGCCAGGCTTCGGCAGCCACCCTTTCGCTATGAGCGCCGTGGTGGAGTAGTCCGAAGGGACATCTTTCCTTCTAGGCGCCCAGCCTTCTCCGGGCGGCTTTCCTCTTTTTCTCCTCCGTAAAGGGAGGTAGAGTTTTTCTGCTTCCCCCTCCGCTGGAGGAATCTGCTTCGCCGCCATCGGACGACGTGGGTATGACGGCCTTAAGGCCGAGGGCCTCCCGCCCCACGGACCGTCCCCTTAGGCCTCTCATCCTTTCCGGTTGGGCGGCTTCTTCTTCTTCTTCTTCTTCTTCTTCTTCTTCTTCTTCTTCTTCTTCCGCTTCGAGTGAGGAGTTCGCCTCGTCGCTTTCGGACGAGGCTTCCTAAGACAACCCACACGGAGACCCTTCATAGTCCCCTGGGCCTTCTTTTTCGTTTTTCTTCTCCGGTGCCTTGTAGGGCACCGGATCAAGATCTCGCCAAGAGATCATCAGCTAGATCTTCGGCAACGGAGCCGGATACCAACCTGCCCGCTGCTCCACATAGTCCCGATCAAATATACACAAATACTTAAGACTCCCCATGAATGTATTGGGAAAACCAACCGTGGTAGTCCGAAAACTCACCGGACGCTGGGGTCAGGCTGCATGAAGTCCGCTGGTCCCTGATGTGGGAGGAGGTGCTTCAGAGGCCTTAAACAACTCCTTCCACGCGCCTTTGTGCTTCATGCCATAGAGCCTCCAAGCTGCCGGTGTTCGCCGACAAACTCCCACAGATTGAATGCCCGCCTTTGGCACGGCAGAATCCGCGAACGAGCATGACCTGGATCACGTTGACAAGCTTAATGTTCTTGTCCTTCATGCTCTTGAGGCAGGTTTGCAGTCCGGTCAGCTCTGTAGGTTCGCCAAGTCAGGCCCTTCCTTTCCCAAGAGGTGAGCCGCATGGGGCCCGGATCGAACTGAGGGTCAGCAGCAGTTGGCACCGCGCCTCGGTGATGTAGAACCACCCCGATTGCCACCCTTTTACGGTCTCCGCAAAGGAGCCGTCCAGCCAGGTGACGTTAGGCATCTTGCCCACCATGGCCCCTCCGCATTCCGCTTGCTGTCCGTGCACAATCTTTGGCTTCACGCAGAAGATTTGCAGCCACAGGCTGAAGTGAGGCCGGATGCGGAGGAAAGCCTCGCATACAACGATGAACGCCGAGATGTTGAGGACGAAATTTGGGGCTAGATCATGGAAATCTAGCCCGTAGTAGAACATGGGCCCGCAGACAAAGGGGTGAAGTGGAAAACCCAGTCCACGGACGGTTGATGATTTAACACGACTCCTCTCGTGGGGTCCCGGGTCGAATAACCTGCCCAACGTCCGCAGCCGGTGCGCTTATGTTCTGCGCCAAGTATCCCACCGCCGAAAATTTATGATGTGCTTCTCCTGACGGTGGAAGCCACCCACTTGCCTCCTGCTCCGGACATGTTTAGCTGTGCCGAGAAGACTTGGGCTAGGGCGCTGGAGCACGAGGGGCAAGAGGGCAAAGGAGGAAGAAGGCGGTAAAAATGGAGAAATCTTATCCCTTTATAGAGGCGACGAAAGCGGTGCGCGCCCCGCTGTTCGTTGGGAATCGCTTGCTTCCCAAGCGCCACGATTGATGATGTGGTGGGATTACCCGCATCAGATTGATGAGAATCCCGTGATCGGGGACACGATCTCCGCTTTGACAAGACGTGTCAAGGAAACCGCCGCAATATGCGCTGTGGCTGGTTGTGGGAAAACGGTTCAATAATGACCCGACCAGTAATGACACGTCGCTGCTTAAAAAGTTGTCGCAGATTGCATTTGTGAAATATCATTCTTCTACGGTGGCATGCGAAGATCATCTTGTGGATCCGGACACGTTCAAGTGTTCGATAATTACCTTGAGTATTCGAGGAGGAACCCGCCTCGCAATGTCAAGACAAGATCGCTACGGACTCATCGTCATTGAAGTGTAGTTCAGGGGCTACTAAGGGAGTCCTGGATTAGGGGGTATCCGGACGGCTGGACTGTATACATCGTCCGGACTATTGAAGCGTGAAGATACAAGACTCAAGACTTCGACCCGTGTCCGGATAGGACTTTCCTTCGCGTGGAAGGCAAGCTTGGTGATTCGGATATTATATTTCCTTCCTTGTAACCGACTCCATGTAAACCCTAGCCCTCTCCGGTGTCTATAAAAACCGGAGAGGTTGGTCCTTAGAAGGCCGATCACAATTACAATCATACCATCATAGGCTAGCTTCTAGGGTTTAGCCTCTACGATCTCGTGGTAGATCTACTCTTGTACTACCCATATCTTCAATATTAATCAAGCAGGAAGTAGGGTTTTACCTCCATCGAGAGGGCCCGAACCTGGGTAAACATCCGTGTCCCTTGCTTCATGTTACCATCAGCCTAGATGCACAGATCGGGACCCCCTAACCGAGATCCGCCGGTTTTGCCACCGACAAGCGCCACGGGCCCCAACAGCATGCGGCTTCGCTTGACGCGTGGCGATTGATTGGACTTGGGCCTCTCCGCCTCCCCACACTGCCTAGGCAACTGCCCGACTGACAAAAGGCTGGCGCGGGCAACGCTTGCCTTCATTGCTTTCCTTCGTCTTGCTCCAGATCTCCTTTCTTGCTCCTTGCCTCCAAAATTTCTAGATCTGCTCCAATTCCCTTCCGAGCCAGCGACCAATGGCGTCGCGGAAGGTCAAGGCTTCTTCATCGCCCACCTGGTACGATCCGGCTCTGGATGCACCCAATGTCTCGGAGAAGAACCTCGCCGCCACTCGTCTGCTGACGGCGGGGGAGAAGAACGAGAAGGGGAAGACCGAGCTCCAGGCCGGCTCTGCCGAGCCGGAGGCTTCGAGGAGCACCTTCTACCCCTTCTTCCTGAGCAACAACGTTGCTTGGCTGGTTCCCCCCTTCTCCGATTTCTTCTACGCCGTCCTCAGCCATTAAAAGCTACAGGCGCTCCATCTCCATCCCAACTCTTTTCTTCTCTTGTCGATTCGCTTTCATCGCGAGGCGACGCCGGATGATGCCGCTGTGGGTTCGGCTGTGCCACTTCTTCTTTCTCCGGATCAATGACGGCCACACATCAGGGTGCGGCAACTTCGTCACATGCGGCAAGGCCAACACGATCTCGAAGGCCGGGAAGAAGGCAAATGGCTTCAGGAGCAAGTGGGTCATGATGGATGCCAAGTGCGTCCACCCTCGGTTGATGCTGCCGATGGAGATGCCCCAGTGCGAGGAGGGGTGGCGATGCGCAAAGCTTACTGACGACCGGGCGAAGCCGGTGCTGGAGAAGATGACCGCCGACCTGAAGCCGGGCAACGCTAAGGTGGCGAAGTTGACGGGGGCCATGCTCTCAAGGGAGTTCTTGATGCGGCGTGTGGCCCCGCTCCAGGCACGCTCACGCACCTTGTGGACACTCGGGGGCGTGGAGGATAAGCTTCGCTTTAGTCCGGAGGCCTTGTTCGGAGAAGAGCTGGATGTGGGTCTCCGCCTCCTAGTCGGGGATGACCAGGATTATCCAATGAGTGCCTTCGTTCCCTTGTTCCTTCGCAAGGACGAGGCACAGGTCGTGGCCGCAATGCCCGCCTTCAGTGAGCGCGGGTTAGTGCCGTCGGTGCCTCCTTGGGTCCCTACTGCGACGGCGCCGGTGGACATGTCTTCTGGCGATTCCCACAGGGAGGGGGAAAAGGAGGAGGACGAGGAGCGTGACTCGGAGGCGACCCCCGAAGGGATGGGGAGACCTCTCCCTTTGCGCAAGGACGACATCCTCCGCACCTTGCCTGATGATGATGACGAGGCCGATGTCCCCCGGAGAAAGGGGAGCCACCCGTGGCTGGGGGCTCCTCGAGGTCCAAGGCCAGCCCCCCAGAGGAAGCCACTGGCCGAGGTTCCGACGAGGGGCAGGTCAGCACTGATCTCCCGCGATGACGCTTCTGCTCCGACACCGCCCGAGCTACCTCCTAGCCATCTGCTGCCCCTTCTTCTGCTCCTGGAACCCGCACACCTGCGCCTCAGGCTGCGAGGCTCTTAGGCTTCAAACTTAAGCGGAGGGACTACGCCTCGGTGGACCAGTAAGTGTTCTTGTTCCGCCTTGTTCTTGCTTCTGCTGCTTGTCCTTGACGCTTCTCCATTGGTCAATTAGGCCGACACCCGCGGTGAAGAAGAGGAAGGAGGATGAGGTGGTACTGCTCGAGACCAGATCGCCTCCTGCGGCTGCACCCCCTCCATGGATAAGGGCAGCTACGGTGCTCGTGCTTCTCCAGCCTGATCGTCCTCGCGAGGCTTGGGGGAGCATCCTCGGGAGGAGTCAGCCCCCGTGGCCTTGCTGGCTCCGGAGGTGTCGACGCCCGGCCTGGTCGCCGAGGTCCCCAATGGTCAGGAGCTTCCGGCCTCCCAGGCCATGGAGACGACGTCGCCTCCTCCTCCTTCTGCTGCATTGCTATCTCCAGGTCCTTCCGCCTCCTCTTACTACTGGACTCATGGATTTTGCCGTCTGCCAGTTCTTTGCCGTCTGCTTGCGGACGACAAAGGTCTTTGCCATCAGCTACCAAACAATAGACGACAAAGAACTGCAAACGACAAAGAAGGTCTTCCCCATCTGTCATTTCTTTGTCGTCTGCTAGCGGACGGCAAAGATTCTTTGCCATCTGCTGCCAGACGGCAAAGAGGGGGGCTACCTTTTTTTGTGTGGGTAAAATAAAAATCGTTGCCCCCACCTCCTCTATCTCTATCCCCTCTCTCTGCCCCTGCCCCACAGCCGAGCGCTGCCCGACCATGCCTCCTCGACCCAGACTGCTGCGCCACCTTGCTCTCCGCCCACCGGCGGCCGCCACCTCACCGGACACCAGAACCTCGCCAACCTGGGCCAGCGCCACGCACAGGCCGCCACCTCCCCATTAAGCTCACCGCCCACCATGAAGCCTCTGCTGCTGGTCGCCTAACCTCGAGATCCGCCCGCCATGGGAGCCGAAAGCACCGAGCTCCTCTCTGCGCCCCACCTGTCCTCACACCGCCAGCTCCCCACAAGCTCGCCGCCCCGCCACGGAAGCCTCGTAACGCCCGGATTCGATGCGCCAGTGTCCGCCGCTTATTCATTGCCGTTGTTTTGTCATTTGCTTTGCGTGTTGCACTTTTCCATGTCATCATCTGCATTTCATATCATGTCATCATGTGCATTTCATTTGCATACGTGTTCGCCTCATGCATCCGAGCATTTTCCCGTTGTCCGCTTTTGCAATCCGCACTCCTATGTCTCCCGCCGCCTTTTACCTCTTTTCGTGGTGCGGGTGTTAAACGGTCTCGAATGGACCGAGGTTTGTCAAGCGGCCTTGGTATAGCACCGTAGACCGCCTGTCAAGTTTCGGATCATTTGAGGTCGTTTGGTACTCCAACGGTTAACCGGTAACCGCAAAAGCCTTTTTGTTTGCAGCCCAACACCCCTTCCAAAGTGGCCCAAAACCCAGCAAACTCCCTCCATGCTCTCCGCTGCTCGATCACGATCGCGTGGTCAAAACCGCACCTCATTTGGAGTCTCCTAGCTCCTCTACCTATAAATATGTGTGCACCCCGGATTTTTCGCTAGCCCAACCCTAGCCCGCCTCAAGGCCACGACATTTCGTCCCCGCCGTCCGGACATGTCCAGCCCCGCCACACCTCACTCCGACGAATGGCGCTGCGCCACGCCATCCTCCCCGCCGCAGCCAACCGCTGCCGCCACCTCGCCTCTCCTCTCTCTCCTCCCACGCGCTGGCCGCCATGGGTTCGCCCTGGGTTCAAGGCCCGGATCCCGCCGCCGCCTGCTGGCAGCTGCCGCCTCTCCCGGCCAGACGCGCTGCTGCCCTAAGGCCACTGCCGGCCAGGCGGCCGGCTGCCTGCCGCCCTCGATGCCGCCGCCACGCCTCCTCCTCCTCAAGGCTGCCTGCCTGCCAAGCCGGAGTTGCCAAGGCCCGGCTGCCGCCTGAAGGCCCGCTGGCCCCGGCGAGCTCGACGCCGGCCGATCCCGCCGCCGCTTTGCCGAGATCCGGCCGGATCCGGAGAGCGCCCGGATCCGCCTCCTCCGGCCTCCCGACCTCTCCCGCAGCTCCGCCCACCTTCCCTTCAACTCCGCGAAGTTCCGTGAGATCCGTCGCCAGATCGTAAACCGTGCAATCTGAGGTTGACCCCAATTATCCTAAGTCCTTTTTCTGCATATATTTTGTTGCATTTTCATTGCATCATATCTCTGTCATCATTGCTCCGTTTTGCGCGTGTAATATGTAAAAATGTTCGTCTCGATGAGTAGATCATTTCATTTCATTGCATCATTTTCATTTGAGCTCATCTTGGTTCCCGAAATGCTGTTGCAAGTGTGCTATGTGATGTTAGTTTCTGATTTTTATCAGAACATGCACTTTTGTCATTTTTGCCATGATTGATGTGTGCATCCTATGGACTTGAGCCCTACATGTGTTTTGTAATATGCCATGTCTTCTTTCCAGGGGTGTATGCCATGTATTTTTGTGATCTATGTGGTGACTAGCACAAGCATGCAAACTAGGTGTCTTGTTGTTGCTGATTTCAGCCCTGTTTTGCTGATATTTTGATGCCATGTTAACTTGATGCTACAGAGAGATCCATGCATATTTTGAGATACTTCAGTAAGGATGATTTGTCATACGTGTCTTGCTCTATCCATCCATGCCCTTTTTTGCAATTATAGAGTGCCATAGCTTGAGTCAATCTAGCTCTACTTTTGCTATCAAATGTTTCCTGGCAGATTGTTTACATGTTATTCAATTTTGCCAAGGTTGTTGTGATTGATCCTTGTATGCTATGTTATTGTTCTTGCCATGTATGTCTTCTATGCCATGTCTTCTTGATGTATGCATGCTTAGTTTATCATTTAAGGCTCCGTAGTGAGTGCATTGAGCTTGTAAACATGCCTACTTGTTATCAGTTTTTGACATGCCATGTTGCTGAATCTGTTAACGAAAGTTTCAATATTGACATGGGAGTTACTATATTTTCTGATCCTTTTTGGCTTATGGTCACTAAAGGACATTTGTTCTATGCATTTAGTAGATTCATTCCATGCCTTTGTTTACCATGATAAGTTCCTGTAACATGTTGTTTGATAGCTCTAAACATTGCAACCTGATGTTATTTTCTGCCAATGCCTGAAACTGTTATTAGTTGCAATCTTGCCATGTCATTTTGAGCATGTTCTAGTGATTTCTGGAGATAGCTCAGTGTTCATGTTTTGTAATTCTTTACCTGTAGATCATGTCCATGCCTTTTGTTTTCATATTGTGGTGCTGTAGCATGTTGTTTTGATGCTTGCAATATGCCTAGTTGCTGTTTTGGACAGATTGTTGTCATATCTAGTATTGGGTGTATGTGTTGAACCGCTGTCTGCTTTTGAGTGTGTTCTATATGAAACTTGCTTGATTTTGCATGTAGTTTCATATTATCATGTTGCATCCATGTTTTGAGGTGTTTGCTTGATGTTTTTATGCATTTTGCATCAATGCCATGCTTACCTTGTTTTGCTCATATCTTCTAGGCCGTAGCTCCGAATCTAATGAACTTTATATGTAACTTGACTAGAATTCAGTGTAGATCATCGTGGTGCATCTTAACTTGCTGTTTAACAACTTGAACATAAAGTTATTCAGATCTGGACCAATTTCGAAATTTGCATATGAGGACTTACCGGAATGGTTCTATGTTGTTTCCGGCCTCATTTAAACTTGCTTTGATGTGTTGTTCTTGTTTGAATCATCTCTTGCCATGAGTAGCTTCTTGTAGCTTTGTCATGCATCATGCTTGTTGTGCATCATGTCATGTTCATGTGTGGTGTGTTTACTATGTTGTGTGCTTCTTCTTGTTAGTTCCTCGTTTTGCTATGATCGTGAGGATTCGCTCGCTCTACACTTGGTTCGGCTTCTTCCGCTCATCTTCTTCATGGACTCGTTCTTCTTCCTTATGGATTTCAGGCAAGATGACCGCTACCCTGGATCTCATTACTATCATTGCTATGCTAGTTGCTTCGTTTCTATCGCTATGTGCGCTACCTATTACCTGCTTATCAAGCCATCCCAAATTGCCATGTCGCCTCTAACCTTTTTCACCCTTCCTAGCAAACCGTTGTTTGGCTATGTTACCGCTTTGCTCAGCCCTCTTATAGCGTTGTTAGTTGCAGGTGAAGATGAAGTTTGTTCCTTGTTGAACATGGAGATGTTGTTCCGTGTTGGAACATGTTTGCTTGTTGGGATATCACAATATATCTTATTTAATTAATGCATCTATATACTTGGTAAAGGGTGGAAGGCTCGCCTTATGCCTGGTGTTTTGTTCCACTTGCCGCCCTAGTTTCCGCTATATCGGTATTATGTTCCCGGATTTTGCGTCCCTAACGCGGTCGGGTGATTTATGGGACCCCTTGACAGTTCGCTTTGAATAAGACTTTTCAAAGAAGGCCCAACATTGGTTTTACATTTGCCTCACCTAGCCTTTTTTCCCTTGGGAGTCGCAAGATCCCGAGGGTCATCTTTATTTACCCCCGGGGCGCTGCTTGTCTAAGCGTTGGTCCAAACTAGAGCACCGCGGGGACCATCCTTGGCAACTTGGGTTACGCTTGCGGTCTGACGCTTAGCTTATCCGGTCGCGGGCTCGAGACGAGATACGCTGGCTACTATCGTGGTGTTTCAGACGCCGGAGGTCTTGGTGGACTTGTTTTATTGTTGTCGAAATGTCTTGTAGCCGGATTCCGAGATCGATCGGGCTTCCGGGAGAAGGTCTATTCTTCGCTGATCGCGAGAGCTTATCATGGGCTTGTTGGGACACCCCGCAGGTTTGAACTTTCGAAGCCGTGTCATGTTATGTGGCGATGGGAATTTGTTGATATCCCGTTGTAGAAAACCCGGTGGATCTCAATTAAAATACACCAACCGTGTGTAACCGTGAGTGTCTCTTTTCGGGTTGATCGAGAGGAGAACACGGTTTCGGGTTATGTCCGACGAGGTAGGAGTTCAGATCACTTCTTGATCATTACTAGTTGACTAATCGCCTTTGTTTCTCTCTCGCCTCATTTGCGTATGTTAGCCACCATATATGCTTAGTCGCTGCCGCAGCCTCACCACTTTATCCCTTCCTTTCCCTTTAAACTTTGCTAGTCTTGATACCCATGGTAATGGGATTGCCGAGTCCTCGTGGCTCACAGATTACTACACCACCAGCCAGTGTGTACAGTTTGCGATGATCATGATGCGAGAGCGATGCTTGCTTGTCTTGAGTTCTTCTCGCTTCTTCTTCGATCGGGATAGGTTCTAGGTCAGCACTGGGCTAGGTGGTGGATATTGTTTGAGTTTGTTTATGTTTCATCCGTAGTCGGATGTTGATCTCTGTATATGATGTGATGTTGTATTCATGTGGCATGTATGCCTTATGTATGTATCCCTATGCATTATGTAATGTTGATGTAATGATATCCACCTGCAAAAGTTGCTTCTAATACGCGGCCTATCCTCGCGATATTCAGCCTTTTTGACAGGTCGATATTGGGCGTGACACCTCGTCGCCGGTCGCTCCGTCCTCGAGATCCGCCACCGCCAAGGGAGCCGAGCACCAAGCTCCTCTGCGCCCCGCCCGGGTCCCAGCGTTGCAGCCGCCGCCCCACGCTGCCTCGTGCCCGTTGCGCCGTTGTACACTATGCTCAAGCCCTGTTTTTCTTCTATTCCCCTTTCCAAGTCTGCCTCTCATCTTATCCATGGGAGGCCACAGCCGTCAGGTCGCTGCTGCTGCTGCTGGTGGCGTGATTTCCATCGCTGTGAGATTGCTGCTGTTCTTGGCGCCGCTTCTCGTCGTGGTCGCTGCCGTGTGGAGGCTGCTCCCGCTCCCCTGCTCCTTGCGTCTTCGTGGCCGCCGCAGCTACCGGTGGAGCACGGGCTGCTGCAGGCCATCGGCCCACCCCCGGTCTGTTGCTTCTCCAACTCCTTGTGTCACTCTTGGTTCGATCTATAGCGCTGGAGCAACATAGTTCTTGTAGGTGGGTTAGCATCTTGGCTGGATTGTTTGATGTGGCCTGTTTTGCCTGTTCAGGTGGGTTAGCAACATAGTTCTTGTAGGTGGGTTAGCATCTTGACGAGCATGTCTATATGCGTGTAAGAAATTAAACCTGGGGAGAGGAGTTAGTTTGCAAGTTATAATTCTGTTTTATCTTACACGTGAGGATTAGAAATGCTCTTGTACACTGGTTTTCCCTTGCTGTACATCACTGAACTTGGTTCAGTTAAAAACTGCAGTGCCAGACAGTTCTGGACAGCAAGCTTCTATCTAAAAAATGAGTTAGCTTTGCTTACAATTTAGAGTTGGCCCCTTTACATAAGTTTTAGATAAAGTTCCAAGGTTTCCGTAGAGTACTTATTTGCTTCGTTTGGATGTACGGTTTGAGAGCAGCCATCATTTTAGTTTTCTGTCCTGAAATTTATGTTCCTGGGTGCAGAATTTGTTGTATGGCAGTTTAGGCCATGCTAGAGGTTTAATTAAATTAAAGTCACAACACAAAAATTGTAGAGGATATTCTGCAGATGCTTAAACATATATTATTTGTTAGATTTCGTGTTATACACTAAATCCTATGGAATTATTAAGATGACTGTACTATGTTGGGCAGAATTTTACGCTTGACTTGGTGATTGTAACTAGACTTATACTTTAAGATTTTGTCATCGTTGATGATATGAGGACTTATAATATGATAACGCATTTATGAGCTGGGGTCTTGTATGTAGGAGCGCCTACTAAATTATATATTCTTATGTGTTGAGACCATGCTTTGCTGTGACTGAGATATATGCTTGATGACAAGTGTGGGTACTTCGAAGTTCGGAACCGCTTGTTTCACAATTTGTCCCTCGCTGGTTGAGGCAAGTTCACGACGGGATAATGACTTGCATAATCTCTATATTCCATTTTTATATATGATATCTTCCAAGTCAATGATGTTTATTATGATGGCGATGACGATGACCATGATATGTTGATTCAAGTACTATGCTTGCATTTGCATACTTGCACTCATGATGATAGTGAATGAAGGCGTGCACTACCTTGGTGGGAACATTGAGACCTTCATTGTTGGGTTGCGACCTACTTTGTAGGCAACCTCCACATATTGGAGTGAGTGGATGTCGACGGGCGTCCACTCAAGCTAAACCGGTATACGCAATGAAATGAGATGAGCATGTAGGCATGTCGGGCACCATTATATGTGTTGAACACTAATGAGTGTATGGTGTTAAACGAGTCTTGGTATATTGATATGAGTACTGTTTATTATTCCTTTATGAACTTGCTGAGTCTTTGTACTCATCCTTGTTGCTTATATGTTTTAGGTAAATCCTGAGGACGACATGCATGGGAGTCTTGGGAGTAGCATCCTCCTCGCTGCACGGGCCTCCTCCTCGCTGCACGGACCTCCTCCTTGCCAGAGTGACGCCCCTCGCCGAGTAGCACCGCCAAGCCCATCGGCCAGCAGGTGCGCCCTGGATCAGCTTCCCACAGGCAGCATGTTGTTCCTACTTTCTACCTACTACAGCAGCACAATGTTCTTCTCAGATTGCAATAGAGTAGGAGTATTTGCTAGAGTAGCTAGGACGCACAACTATGGTTAATTGCTTTATGTACACATGCACGGATCTGTCATAACTTTACACTAATTTAAGATTGTCTTGATCTGAAGTGCTGGCTTTAAAGCATTGCATTTCACCAAGTGAAATGCTACATTTCTACTCCTAACTCATTCTCTCTTTCTTAGTGTTTTTGTTATGCAAAGTTGGAAGAAAAGAAGAAAATCCAGAGAAGATCTTAGTAATAAGATAGTTTTGACTTTGTGAAACTTGCTACCTATGGATGAAACTGTAATATTGATGGAACTATGTATATGTATGGATGGAACTTGCTACTATTGGTAATATGTGTTGATATGCTATATTGGTAATATGTGTGTGTGTGTGTGTGTGCGTGTGTGTGTGTGTTTGATTTTATGTGAAAATGAATTGATATAAGAAAAACAGAATTAATGGTAATATAGGTTTTGCCATCCGCCAAATAGATGGCAAAGAGCTCGCAGCCTTTGCCGTCGCCAGCAGATGGCAAAGAGCCATGCCTTTGTCCGTCTGCTACCGGACGGGAAAGGCTGCCGTTAGCCACCTAATAGACTAACAGCAGTAATTATTGCCGTCGCTTTTGCCTGTCACCGCCGATGGCAAAGGCCCTTTGCCGTCACCACCCCAAAGCGACGGCAAAGTAGCTCTTGCCGATCCTTACTTTGCCGGAGCCTTTTTGTTCGCTGCAGACGACAAACACCTTTGCCGTCCTGCTGTTTCGCTTTTGCCGCCCGTCGTGGGCGTATGGCAAAGTAGCCGATTCTCGTAGTGTTTGACGCCCCGAGCGCGCTCTTCCGCTGGCGACCTCGCCGGGAAGATCTTTAGGCGCCACCCCACCGTAGCCGGGCGCTGAGCTGGTTTCGCCGGTCGCACTTAGAAGTGTCTATTCGGTGGCGCTTAAGCCAGCGGCGCGCGCTCCGAGAAGGACAAGCGTGTCGCCGCCAAGACGGCCGCGCAAGTGGCACTAAAGATGTCGAGGCCGCCAGATCGCCGCCGCATCGGAGGCCAAATCGAAGACTCGGCAGCGAGCATGCGGAAGAAGCTCGAGGCTGCAAGGAGAGGGAGGAGAAGATGAAGGCCCGGGAGGATGCCATCAAGGGCCGTGACGCCGAGCCGAGCAGCAAGCATAAGGCGCAGCCATGAGCACAACCTACCGAGAAGCTGGAGTAGAAGGTGGAAGCGGAGAAGGCCGAACTTGACGCCAAGGCGAAGGTCCTGGCCGAGGACCGCGCTGCCTTCGAGATCCTCGAGGAGAGGTCCCGCGTGGTACTGCGGGCACTCTACGAGAAGGGCTTGGAGGAGCCGCTGACTACTAACAAGGAAGACCCCGCCCAGCTGCTTCCCTATCTGGTCGAGGCGCTTGAGGAAGTCGTGAGCACTATCGGCCCCATGGCAGAGGAAGAAGCCCGCTGTTTCTCACCGCTGACGGCGCTCTTCACCACCGATCTTCGTGATCTTGCCGCCCGCTTCGACCAGCTGCTGGAGCCTGTGGATGCCGAGCACTGCGCAGCTGTTGCCGAGGTCGTGAAGGGTTAGGTGGGAGCCCTGCTGAAGAGGTTCCGCTCCTTCGCCCTTGTGCCCTCAACCGGTGCTGCTGCAAATCCTGCAACTCTGGCAGGCGGTGCAAGTGAGCGCAACACCGTTGGAGAAGAAGCAACCCTTGCGAGCGACGGTGGCAACATCCGGGGGTGACGAGATGACTTGCTGGCGACTCCTTTCCTGTTTAACTCCTACAATATGCACCATGCCCAATGGGAGCGTTTAAACTTGCATTTGGTATTGAGAGAACAATATGTCTTATAATATTTGCTTGAGATTTTGCGGTTTCCTTCCCATTTGCTTTTCGTTCTCACCTGGCAGGCCCGACCGCCAGATACCTCACCGCCAATGGGTCATCTGAATGACCAGGATGATACCAAGGAGTGAGGGGCTACGTGGCCAGTTAGGCTCCTGAGTCGCGATGCTCAGGAGTCCCCCTTGACGCGCAAACAACTTATGGGAAGGAAATGCAGGAATATGTCTAGTGTTCTACATCGGCAGGGCCCGGCCCCGCCCATACCTCACCCGCCGTTGGGTCGTCCGGATCACCAGGACGAGACCAAGGAGTTAGGGGCTACGTGGCCAGTTAGGCTCCTGAGTCGTGATGCTCAGAAGTCCCCCTTGACACTCAAACGACCTTCGCACCTTTCTCTCGGAGGCTCGCCCCGGGAGGGGGCGCGACGCACCAGGTCCCGGGACTCGCGTGGTGGCGACGCTTGACGTGACCCGAAGCGCCGCCAGGTGCCCGACCTCGCGCGATTTCTCCCGAGGGGAGGTGTTGCAATGAGGCCGAGATCGAGCTCAAGGGCCTCGAGGTTGATATGCCTGGGGGCGCCGTTAGTTTTTATCACCAGATGGAGCATAGCGCTCAAGACTTGCACGGGCATAATCGCTTCCTCTCAGAGTGTCGATCGCCAACAAGGAGCATGGTGCTTCCATCAGACGTGGGAGGGGACTCTCATCGCAGAGAGCCTCGGCGCGTACAGCCTCATTGCCGGTGTCAAACCGCGGATCTCGGTAGGGGGTCCCAACTGCAAGGCCTAGGCGGATGGTAACAGAAGACAAGGGACACGATGTTTTTACCTGTGTTCGCCCTCTCGATGGAGGTAATACCCTACCCCGCTTGATTAATATTGATGATATGGGTAGTACAAGAGTAGATCTACCACGAGATCAAGGAGGCTAAACCCTAGAAGCTAGCCTATGGTATGATTGTTGTTCGCCCCACGGACTAAAACCCTCCGGTTTATATAGACACCGGATAGGTTAGGGTTACACAGTAGTCGGTTACAATGGTAGGAGATCTACATATCCAGACGCCAAGCTTGCCTTCCACGCCAAGGAAAGTCCCATCCTGACACGGACTAAGTCTTCAATCTTGTATCTTCATAATCTTGGAGTCCGCCGTGACAATAGTCCGCTTATCCGGACACCCCTAGTCCGGACTTCTCAAGAGCTCCCCGAACCAGGCTTCAATGACGACGAGTCCGTGGGTTGATTGTCTTCGCATTATGAGGCCGGTTCCTCCTCCGAATACTTCATAGAAGGTTTTGAACACAAGGATAGTGTCCGCTCGCAAAACAAGTTCCACATAACACCGCAGAGAGAATAATTTTTGCACAGATTCGCCGACGATTCCAAGGGCGTGACATCAGCTCCGTCTGGCCGATATAAGGGGATAAGGATCCACCTTTTCACCCACGCCTTCTTCCTCCTTTGCTCCTTCATTTCACAAGACTCGAGCTCCAGCCGCCTAAGTCCGCACATCCCACCTCAACCTTCTCCAACCATGTAAGGAGCGGAGGCAGGTGGATGGCCTCCTCCGTCATGGAGGGGAACATCACAAGATCGGGAGGCCGGATACTTGTCCGCGACATTATGCACAAAGCTGCCCGACGCTGGGCAGCTCATTCCAACCCCTGTGCCCCATGAGAGGGTGGTGTTTCTCCCCACTTCCTCCGCAGACTAGGTTTTCCACTTCACCCATTTGTCCGGGGCCCATGTTCTACTACGGCCCGACTTCCACGACTGCCCCGAATTTCTCCCCTCAACATCTCGGCGCTTATCGTCAGGTGCAAGGCCTTCCTCAGATCCAGCCCCACTTCGCCTATGGTCAAGACCTTTAATGTCAGCCAAGGTTGTGGGCGGCCGTCAAGTGGAGTGCGGAGGCGCCATGGTTGGCAAGATGGCCAAAGTCCTATGGCTCGAGGGCCTTTGTGGAGACAATAAAGGTGGCAATCGGGTGGTTCTACATCACCGAGCCACGCGACTGCGGAATGGGTGGCGGCCCCGATTCAGATCTGGCTTCCCACACGGCCTCGCCATGGAAAGAGACGGCCCGAAGTGGGGGATTCAGACGAGCTATCCGGACTCCAAACATGCGTCCAAACTGGTGGACAAGAACCTTAGGCTTGTCGACGATCCGTGTGATGCTCATTCGCCGGATTCTCCCATGCCAACAACGGGCCTTCAATTTGTGGGAGTTCGATCCGCACAACACCGGTCTCTGAGCCGCTTCGACACTCACGCACGTAAGATGCCCGAAGGTGCTGCTCAAGGGCGCTGGCCCCGTGATCCGCTAACAAAGATCGCGGATACAGCTCGCGCGCCAAGCCGGCGAGGTGTTATTTTTCCCTTTATGGGACTCTTTTTCCATAGATTGACTCTATGTGGGATCTAAAAGCCCCTAATCTTTGACAGATCGGTTGAACACGCCCCGACAAATTATCCGTCCGCCTTTGCTGAAGACTCAGCGGACGCCTGATTGACGGAAGGCCTGGCCCGCACCTCATGTGGTGCCGAGAAGAAGGCCAAGAAGGAGGCCACGGAACTCAAGGAGCTCCTAACGCCCAGCTGTCAGATTCAAGCGTAATCTCTCCTCAAGATGAGGAGGAGGAAGAAGAAGCTTCTCCAAAGCCGGGAGGAGAGGAAAAGGAAGGCCGCCTAACCGGGAGGCCGGAGGGTCCAAGAAGGAAGAACCTTCCTCCGGACTTCTCCACCAACGCCGACGATGACGAGGAGGATTGGCCAACAAGGGCCAAGTTCTCGGCGTAGATCGTAAGTGTCCGGATACCCATGGCTTTTATATCATTGCATAGTGTTCTCTAATACCAACCATCATGCAGCCCGCCTAAGGGCGTAGTTCGCTCGACAAGCGGGTCCCCGAGTTCGCCGGAAATGGAGAGTACTTCACTCCGACCGCCTCACCTCACGCCATGGATGACGCCATGTGGGGCCCCAAGAGGGGCTTGGTCAAGAGGAAGTGGCGCAGAGGCACCACAAGGCAACATCCCGACTCCAGCGCTGGGGGCAAGATCCCGGGCTCCAAGCTCGACCTTGTCCGACTCCATGCCGAACCTTCAAGGTTCCGAGTTCGCAAGCGGTCCTTCAGAAGAAGGGTAAGACGCCGTGTCCTCCGCCCAACCGAGGCACCAGATAGCATCGGAGGTGCTTACAGCGCCCATCGAGGAGGAGCACCGCACTGCTATGAGTGCGGTGATCCGGACAGTTCACCCGCTAAGAGCGGGCCGATCAAGCCTGCATCAGCCTTCTAAATGACTTTGAGGTAAGTTTAGAATATGTAAAAATATTACCGTGATAGACAAGAGTTCTCGATGCTTAGTTCGTGTTCGGAAAGAAAAGCCGGACTAAGGATCTAAAAAGATATACGCAGGAGTCTAACATAAGTGTGTCAATATGGGAATGCAGGCTTGCCGATTCTCCGCCAGCATTGATCATGGAGGTCAATGCATTGAAGCAAAGTCTCGAGCGGTCCGAGAACGAGCTCGCCAAGCCAAGAAGCAGCTCGAGGACAAGGAAGGTAAGTAGTACCTTATTAAAGAAATACCATATAGAAAGGTTTCGTTGTAAAAAATAACAGAATAACATGGGTATCAGAGGGGCCACTTAACGAGGTGGCAACCTCAAGGAAGCGTGTCCGTGGTCGAAACAAAGCGGCCATGAACGCACCGAGCGAGAGAAGGGGAGGCGAGCTGGCTACAGACAGCAAGAGCTCCAAGCTCGTGGAAAAACAAGAGAGTTTGAGCGAACTCAAGACTCGAGAGTCCGAGCTCGCCTCAGCTCTTGAGAGTGCCAAAGTTGCAAGGCCGAGGCCCAAAAGCCCTCCCGTAAATTGAGTCATTAAAGAAGATAGCGGCGGGTAAGGCCTTCTTTCTGCAAAGCAAGCATGTGAAAGTGAATTACCTATTACTTACCAGGATTCGGAGCTCTCCAGGAGCATTCGCAGATTTGCCCCGTAGTGTATCTGATGCTACCGCATTATACCGCGCCAAGGAGGGGAGCTCAACGGCAAAGGTGTTCTGGTCTCAGTATACTGAGGCCGGACAACCGGTGCAGCTGAGCGACCAGCTGAAGCAGATGGTCGAGATCCACAAGGTCGCCGAACAGGCCATGAAGGGCCCGAGAAGCGCCTGTGGCTATTGGAAGCCATGCCTGGAGCTACTTCGCTTAGTGTAGCGGCCGGTGGACGCCCGTCCACGGATTGAGGTCATCAAGCGCCCGCCTGCATTGAAGGTGTCCGTTGGCCCTTGCCCGTGCTAAAGTGCACCGGGCAAGCTGGATGCGGAGAAGCTTGTTACGGACGGGCCACCAAGGGCAAGGAGCATCGCACGCCGAATGTACTATGAGGGCCTCCTCAAGGGTGCCCGCCGAATAGCGCATGAGTGCTCCAAAGATGTAATTTTGAATAGGCTCGCATTTGTTATCCCTGACGCGAAAACTTGTTCATATGCGCTAAGCAACGCTTGTTAATTTAAAATATTACCTTCTCAGGCGGCCGCTTATCAAATTTGAGAGATGGCAAGTCGCTGGCTTCAGCCCCATGCCACGAAAGTGCTCGGGTGTTCGGATAAACTTGAGCACTCTTGTTCCCATTCTTGGGTCCATCTAGGAGGCGCCAACGCAACGTAACAAGGCAACCGGACTTATAATGCTTGAACACTCTCACTTAGCCATAGAATTCTATAATTTTAAATTTCGCGAAGCCCCTAGTATTCGAAGACCAAGTTCGGGCTCTATCCACGCCTTTGGGCGGACAATTCCGTGCCTCGCCTAAGCGACATAAGTCTTTACGGACCCAAAAACCTCTCGAACAGCGATCGCTCTCTCCCTATCATGATGGTCAGTTTTAGCTTTCCACCGAGGTGCTCGAACCAGCTCAACTGGGCACAATCGCAGTGGTTCTCCGGTGCTACCTTAGCCGATATAACGGAACGAAGGTACCAAAACACGGAGCCGGCAAACCCAACTATTGACCCAAGACATGATTCGAGCCGATTCATATAATGCTATAAGTTCGGCTGCCGACTTGTGAAAGTGTTCGGACTTATCACACCATAATTTTGGGATACTTAAGCCCTCGGTGTATTGGCCGCACTAAAGTGTACGGTTGCAACATGTCGTGAAATGAACATATGTATAGATAAAGGAAGTAGAGCAATAATTAGCAAAAGCTATGTATTGTTTATTCAAAAGGTATTGCAATGAAAGCGTAACGATACAAATAGTGTGATAAGCAAGGGATTGACTATCTAACATGTCCTCTCCAGGTAAGTCATGGATGGTATGTAAAACAGGTATAATGCTCGTAATAGAGACCACCGAACACTTCGACGTGGCTTATTGCTTCCTCGGCTGTTGCATCGCGAGTTCGGCGATTCTAGTGCCGGACAGACTTCCAAAGATGGAGTCCTAAAAGTAAGAAAAAGGAAGAAAAGGAAAAGGAAAAGAATGACATAATCGAGCCCTCGGTGCGGTCGAGCCGCATTCTTGGCGTGCCGTGGTCTTGCCCTCCCCATATGCCCATGGTATCTCCAGAGTGTAATTATGTACGCAGAATAATTAGCTTCGCAATTTTGCGAGGGCTGGGTTAGCCGGATTGCTACGCTGCGGCTTGAATCGTGCTATGCGGTCTTGTTGTAGGTTACTCCGGCGCTTGATGTTGTCCGGACGCTTAATGGCCGGACTCAAGAGTTGCTGTGAGAGGCTGCTTTGTACCTCCGCCGCGAGGGTCGCCGCGGTGCTCCTCCGCTCGAGAGAGCGCTCGTGTTTCCATTGACCGTGATTACCTCGAGGGCCCGCATCTTGAGCTTGAGGTATGAAAGCGGCACCGCATTGAACTTTGCAATGCGGTTCGTCCGAGCAAAGGTATGATAGCCGCCATGAATGGGACGATGTCGAAGATTAACTCTTCACTTCGAAATTATCCGGGATCCGAAGACCACATCGAGTGTAACCGAGCCTCGCATAACCGCCTCTACACCCGTATGACGCCTTTAAAGGTCGCCTTTGTAGGTTTGATCCTTGAGGGGTCTATGCCCATTTTGGCGACCGATCCCGGTAAAGCAAGTTCAGCACGCCGCCGCCCATCGACTCGTTAGGTGAAACCACGATAATTGGGTCAAGAACCACGCGCAAAACCGCCGCGGACGGATGCTAGTGGGTGGTCCTTCGATCAAAGGTGATCGGGCAGAAGACCATGGGTTGAACTGGGCGATCGCTCCATTGCATATACGCCCTTAGTGCATGCTTCCGCCCCTTTTGGGTATATGGTTTATGATATCATGTTCACCGTCCGCACTTGCGTGGGAAAACCCTTCTATCCTCTATTGTTCGCGGCCGGGCTCTTCCTCGTCATCGCTATGCAGCCCTTGTCATTGAGTTCGCACTTAACTTCCTCGCTTGTTTGAACACCCAACAGTTCCTCGCTGGTGTGATTGATGGTTTTTCAGGTGCCATGTATTCGCACAAGCGATCGAGTATTCGATCCAAGTTGGACGGCCCTAGGTATTTCTTTTGAATGGCTTCTTCCACGACCGGTTTAGAGCTCAATCCGCATTGACGGTCGATCTTCGTGTTATCGCCGCACGCGGCGCTTTGTTCTTGTTATGACGCGACCGCCATTGCTATCCTTGGTATGCGAACTATCGTGATGTTTGGCCGTTGTTGCTTCGAGCTAGCCAGCTGTCCTCTCCCGCACAAAAGCGGTCATGAGTGTTGTGAGGGCTGCCATGGATTTTGGGTTTTCCTGCCCTAGGTGCCGGGCCAGCCACTCGTCAGGATGTTATGTTTGAAGGCTGCAAGGGCCTCTCGATCCGGACAACCAACGATTTGATTTTTTCTTTGTTAGGAACCGTGGTCGAGAATTGTCCGCCGATTCTTCCGCTGCTGGATTATGTGGCTAAGGTCATTACGCCCGTGGTCGCATATATGTGCCCCGGAAGTTATCAAGGAATGCGGCTTCTGTGTCCTCCCAACAACCAATTGATTCTGGCCGGCAAGCTGTTGAGCCAATGCCGAGCTGGTCCTTTAAGCTTGAGTGGGAGGTATTTGATGGCATGTAGATCATCACCGTGGGCCATGTGGATATGGAGGAGATAGTCCTCATCTAGATCGCAGGATCTGTGGTACCATCATATGATTCGATGTTTACGGGTTTGAAGCCCTCGTGGATTTGATGGTCCATTACTTTATCTCGTGAAGCATAGTGGTGTGCGGCGCTCAGATTATATCACGACGTAGCTCATCCGAGCTTTGTCTACGTGTTCGCCCGGCCGGTTTGTCAGATCCGACGCGACGGTAATCCCCGCTGCTACGCCCACGTGATCCGTGAGATCGATCTTGTATGTTTTGCCTTATCCTCCAATATATCTCGTAAGTCCGCGCGCTTTTCCCGCTCTTGGTACTTTTTGAGCGGCGCCGGGTGTGGCTTGAGCGAGGGCCGAGAGGTTTCTTCGTCATGCCACGGGTGGCCGGTCTGCCATGTCGCGGTAATCGGTGACTTGGGTGCTTCCTCCGATCGAGGCAACGGCCCGCTTGGGGTAGCTTTTGGAGGGTGTTCGAAGTTCATACTCTTCGCTGCAAGGACTTCACCCATCCGCTGCCCAGCAGTGTCTTGGTTAGCTCTAAGCTGTTGCTACTTTTTCTTGAGGCTGCTTGCCGTGGCTATAAGCCCGCGCTTGAAACGCCCCTGCTCAGCGGATCCTCGTGCACGCTATAAATTCGTTGTCGCCGAGGCTTGCCTCATCTTCGGAGGGAGGCGCGAATTATCGCCCTCGACCTCTTTTTCTCGCAGACCGTCAGGCGGATTTGCTTCTCCTCCTCCTATGCCGAGTCCCGCCGAGGGGTTGTCTTCGCATCGTCCCGGTGTTATTATCTCTGCATCGAATCACCGCTTTTGCCGTGGCGGATTTAGAGCGGCGCCGCTGACGCCGGGCGCTTCGTTGTTTTTTGAGGGTCATCCTCCATTGTTCCATCGTTGTTCCCATATTTTGGGATATCCACCATGTATATGTCGATGACGAGGTGGCCTTCCAGCGTCCTCAGAGGCGCTGGTCTTGTCGCCTCCGCATCGCCGCCCATACCGCCGATGTCTTCGGAGTCGAAGTTCAGCATGTCGGTTAAATCATCGACAAGGCTACAAAGTGGGGTGGTGGCGCTGAATTTCTTCGCCGTCCATATCCCAACCTTCCCGTCCGTAGTCCGCCAGGCTCTCCTGATAAATAGAGAGACTTTAGTGAACCAGGATGTCGCCAAAGGGCGAAGTGCCGAAGATGTCCGCGGGCAGTGAACTCCATGACCGGCGCCCAATCGGATTCGACAAGGGGGCGCGAGGGTTCGGAGTCCGGAGAGGAGTCCGCACCCGAGTCGAGGTCTTTGCAAAGGACAGGGATGGAGTTTGGCTCAATCGCCGAGAGATGGTAGCCCCGAGGCGTGTCCAACCACCCGCCCTCGACAGGGGAATCCGCCCGGATTAAGGGTCGAGCGGATGTCGGTGCGGCTCTGTGGCGCTGTTCGCAGCAGAGCTAGATCATGCCCAACGAGACAAGGCGGCATGCTTGGTTGCGGCTCGAACTGGTCAAGATCAAGTCTCCGCGATATTGGCCGATAGTTTAAATCTCCAAATCTGACTCGATGGCCAGGGGCGAAGCTGATCCGCTCCAGATGGCTGCTTAATTGGCCCGCAGGCAAAGCCGCCAATACGAAGATCTGTCTGGGGAGAAAAGTCTCACCGGACCGCTGCTGTTGTTGATGATCAAGGAGCCATCGGCCTATCGGTGACGATACGCAGGAACTCTCAATGAAAGCACCAATGTCGGTGTCAAACCGCGGATCTCGGTAGGGGGTCCCGAATGCAAGCGCCTAGGCGGATGGTAACAGGAGACAAGGGACACGATGTTTTTACCTGTGTTCGCCCTCTCGATGGAGGTAAAACCCTACCCCGCTTGATTAATATTGATGATATGGGTAGTACAAGAGTAGATCTACCATGAGATCAAGGAGGCTAAACCCTAGAAGCTAGCCTATGGTATGATTGTTGTTCGCCCCACGGACTAAAACCCTCCGGTTTATATAGACACCGGATAGGTTAGGTTACACAGTAGTCGGTTACAATGGTAGGAGATCTACATATCCAGACGCCAAGCTTGCCTTCCACGCCAAGGAAAGTCCCATCCGGACACGGACGAAGTCTTCAATCTTGTATCTTCATAGTCTTGGAGTCCGCCGTGACGATAGTCCCGCTATCCTGACACCCCTAGTCCGGGACTTTCACCCGCCTCGACACGTGGCTTGCACGGCAGGGCTAGACGAGGTGTCTGGCACTGGAGCCAGCCATGGGACTCACGAGGTTCTACCTCAAGGCGGGTTGCGCCTGGTCTTGGTTCTTGTTCAACCTAATCTCATTCATGTCAAGTCCTTGACTTGACCCAAGTAGATCTTCCCACTTATCCGCACACACACACTAGTTTGCAAAGCTCGGACGAGTTTAAGAAGCACCACCTAACTGTCCTTGACCGTGGACACGGCTATTCAATAGTTTTACACTCTACAGAGGTTGCACACTTTACCCACAAGATCCGGGAACTTTCGTGTCATCCACGATTCATGGTACTCAAGTACCCGGGTAAGCACCCGATCACTATCTTTCCCTAGACGACACTAACAAGGAGTCCACTTGTTGATACACGGCCCTCGTATAAGCAAAAGATCGTGGACTTTGCCCTTTCACATTATTACGATACACGAAGGGACCAACGGTGTGTCCGGTGTCTCGTGAAAACAGTCATGGCCACTACCCGGCACGCACTTCGCCCCGAGAGAGAGCACCAACTCTCCCCGTCACTAGTAATGCGGGCTCCAAGCTAGTATCGCCTAGGTAATCAATAGTGCCCTTTCCCATACAAGGGTAGAGTGGTTACATGTAAGGTTGGGACAGCTTGACAAATCTTAAATCTAATCCGCTTTCAAAACAACACACACACTTGCCTCAAGACACCACTTCGCCATCAAGTGGTTACCCATCTCATTATCTCCCTAGGGCATAAGTGGCACCGACGGGTTTTCAAAAGTCCTTGAAAATACTTTGTCTCCATCACCATGCATATCCTCGCCCCTTTTATGTAGCACTACTCAAAGATCCTATCTATTCCCACCGCATAACCTCATAGAAAGGTAGGGTCATGCATCATGCAAGTGACAACGAGAAAAATAACGGAGGCAAGCCACCTCAAGTGGTCACCATTTTATCATGACTTGATGCAAGCAATAAAAGTGCCATACGACATGCATAAAAAGGTTTCTTAGACATGGTCAAGGGCTGCTTGTTCGTTCACCGAGTCTTCGAGTCTTCCGTCCTTCTCCAAGTATTCCGCCTACTTGGCCAACTAACTTCGAAACAAACACAATAAGCAACACAACAAGGCAAACATAGAAGTGCTCTAAAATATGAATTTGACTTTTCTAGGATACCTTTGGTCATATGAGGAATGACCAAAGTGGTTTCATTGGGATTTCATCATTGGATATCTCTCGAACATTTCAACATGATGGAATCAAGGGATTTGTGGATTTACAAGAAGTGCACAACAATATTATTTTGAAAAATGAGCAAAGGCACCCATTGAACAAAGAATGATTTTAGAAGCATCTAGGAGTTGGTTTCATCGGATTTGGAGTTCAAATGAATATTCTATGGATTTGCAAAGTTGACAAACATGAAGAAATGGCTCATTATTTTGTGGGTATGAAAGTATTAAGAAAATGTTCATAAACTAAGTTATGAACTTAGAAACATCTAGGAATTTGAATCATGGCATTTGGATCAATTTTGAGCTCTCTCGTGATTTTCTAAAGTTCATCATGTAAATGGAAAATTGGGTTTTGTGAAATATGTGTGAAAGAAAGTATTCGAACAATGTGCATGGTACTCGGAGGTAGGTAATGATTTATGGGGTCACTAGGAATTTGAATCAACAAATTTGGAGTTAAAATGAATTGATTATCGATTTTAGAAGTTCGAATAAAAGGAAAAGGAAAAGTTTAGGCTTATACCTCAAAGAAGCATCGGGCGTGAGATAGCTAGTGGGTCGCCCAGCTGCTCAAGAAGCAGCGGAAAGGGCCACATCGAAGGCGAATCCATGCTGGGCGGTCTTTCACGGGAAGCGGCAGAGGCGAAGCCGCCTTCACTTAAACCTCAGGGCCAAGGCCGATCGCCGACGCAGGTGGCCCGCCAAGACACACCGCGGTCGCCTTCAACCTCGAAGCGGCTGGCACGGCCGACGACTCCGGCGATGATTGCCGGCGATTCACCACCTCCCACGGTGCTCGCACACCGTGTACTCAGGGTGCCAAGACGATCCATCCGCTGGTGGCACGATCGCCGAGGAGTACGGGTCTAGCAGTATGCTGGTCGCAAGGACGAGGCCGGTGGTGACGGGGCACGGCACTACGGCCACCGGAGGAGTAACCGAGCGCAGGGAGATTCGGGGTCGGTGGAGATGCATTGAGACTCATAGGTGGAGGGACAGGCTCAAGCGTCCGCGATTTAGCCCGGTGCTAACGGGCGGCTCTCTAGCCATTGGGGCTATGGAGGGCACAAGGAGGGAGGGCTTGTTTTAGGGGTCTCGGGAGGAGAGAGAGCGAATGAGGTCCATAGGGGCCCGGGCGGCTTTATATAGCCTGCCCGTGGCTCACCGTGGTCCAGCAGGGCGGGCGAGGCTGCTGCTGCTGCTGCAGGTCACGGGGCTCAAGTGGGCGGTCTGGGTGCCGTGGGGTGGTCTAGGGCGAGGGAGAGAATAGAGATAGCGGGAAGGGCCAGAGTTCACAGGTGGGCTCGCCCATTGGGGCTCTTGGCGGCTCTGGGCGCAGGCAGGGGGCAGCAGGAGGGAGAAGGGGAGGGGACCAGCCTTGGCGTGTCGCGGACGCCGAGGCGCTGGCCGACCGGCGCGCTTGGGCGGCCCGAGGTGGATGGGAGGCGCGGCAAGGCTCGGCTGCCATCAGAAGGCTCCAGAGCAGGCTTTGGCCGGCATGAGCTGCTTTTGCGCGCTCCGCCGTGTCCACTCTAAGGCCCTGGAGGTGTGGGTGACGGCCAAAGCCCGGGGTGACGCGGAGAGCTAGCAAAGTCAAAGAAAGAGAGAGGGAGAGCAGAAGAGAGGGAAAGTTGCTGGACAAAGATGAAAATGAGGTTCTCACTCCCAAATACTTGAGTGAAGCCATCCAACTTTTGCCAGGGTAGAGGGGTTCTAGGACATGATGTGGTAGGAATTGTGGCTCAAGGAGAATCCATCCTGTGCCCCAAATGTTGATCACAAAATTATGGCGAAGGTGTTTGATGGTAGTTTGTCACAAATGGATCCCAATTGACATGAGAATCAACAGGATCAAATGGAATATATAATTGAGGATGATCACCAAGTTTGATCTCATTTAAAGAAAGTTGCCAATGTAACTTTGGCAAACCCTAGAAATTAGCAGAAATGAACTTGTGTAGATCTAGTTGAGCAAATCACTTCTCCTTGATGCACCAGTTGGTGTAGTGGCCTCATTTGGTCATGTGAATATGCTCACCAAGGTTGGGGTCAAGGAGAGAAAGTTGGTAGTACAAAGTTGTTCAAATTAGATTCTGGTCAGAGAGGGTTTTGGGGCACTTTGATCAATATAACATTTTATCCAACTTGTGCCATTTGGTATAGATGAATTATTAGACCATTTGAGCATGTTCACAAGATTTGAGAGCATTTGGACATGTTTGGCAATGTAAAGTTGCTCAAACTTCAAAATGGATGAACTGGTTTTATGGGATTTCATGGGGTTATACTGTCCTGCATGACTTGATACTTGTCAAGATCATCAAACATGTCATATGTGACATGCTAGAATTTTCTTGGAATTTTTGGATAATATTTCTTTGTAAATATTTCAAAAGCTTGAAATATTCAGAAGGGTTTTGAGGGTTTTAACCAATATTTTGAACATGACCATGTGTTGAAACTCTTATATATGGGCAATATATGTCCTATGAGTTTACCAAAATTTTGTCAAATATTTTAAAACAATAAAATAATTTTTCCTATTAAAGACCATTTCTGGCCTTAAGAAAAAGCTTTTAAATAAAATAGGAAAATAACTTTTAAAATTATATTTTTGTGGTTTCGGGTGTCCTTTATCTAATAGGAGTCAAATATATTTTTGAAAGATTTTTACTGCCCTTAATTAAGTATTTGCAAAGGCAAACCTCAATTCAGGGTTTTTGAAAAATAATTTTGAAAATACTATTTGGCCAAATTATTTTTGTAAGAAATTATTATTATGTCCTAGACACATGGCATGATCATTGGGAAAGGTTTTTGGATCAAGGAGAAGGAGTATAAGAGTTGGAGGATTTATTTTATTTTTAGAGCACTTGCAAACAATAGACAAAAACCAATCAAGGCAAGGTCCAAAACACTTAAAAGTTTTTCTCAAACCACATTTTATCATGATTGTCGGCTTAAGTGTAGTGGCATGAAAATTAGGGTGTGACATTTGTTAGTCCCCCATTGAATTTGAATGAAGATTTAACTCACAAAATATTAGTGGATGTCAACAAACTATATCATTGGATTCAGATTTGAACATAGTTTTCAATGATATAATTTTCGTGACATGCACCACTATTTATCGTATTACATATAATGTTAGTTCGATTTTGGTCGCATTAATCTATAGTAAGGTGTTCGTATGCTGTAACGGAATAGTGAAATGCATTGATCGGGAGTTGTTTATTTTGACAAAGGATGTGGGGTCATCTCATGTAACAGTATCGATAGGTTTCTTCGGATATTATTTCATCTCTAGATCTCACAAACATCCGGGTGAAATAGATAAAAAATTATCTTTTGAATACAAAAGCATTCAACTGTTCAACTTGCATCCAAAACTTGTGAAGAAATAACACTTATTGTGCTTTGCAAGAAATGATCTTTAAGAATTAGTTTCTGAATATCGATTGATATACATGTTGGCTACACATGACATGACACTTTCATATAGTCAACAGTTGGCTATACTATTAAGTATTAACCATTCCCTTATACACCTAGATGGAGGGATTAAATCAGATGACTTGAAGGGGCAGAGGAGATTAAGAAATGGTTCATCATAAGTCTTTCACCAAGATTATAGTAAAAATTTCATACATGGAAGATTCTAGACAAACCTTAAATGGATACACTTTTACTCACGTATGACACTCCAATAGAGCAAGATCATGCATGGAAGTCTCCACATGCTTCGACAGCGGATTACATTGAGTGAAGACTAATGATCAACACTTAACTTGGTAATGCATATGTCCAGGTGAACCTCCATGGAGTCCCCGTGCACATTGTTGGGGGTCAAATCATGCCATGCATCTTCCATGTCCACATCGGCGGGAAGGTCCCGGCTCGACACAGCCCTAGTCACTTGACGAGCTGTCGCCGCCCACGCATCTCGAGGGTAGTAATAAGTGAGCACGCACCAGACATCGGCCTTGTGTCGTTGTCGCGCCGCCGTGTCGCCCCTAACACACACTACAGAGACGGAGCGGCGGCCTGCGCGGCCCTCGCCGGTGCCCACGATCAAGAGGAAGACGCTGTCGCCCGCCACCAAGACTAGCAGGCGGCGGTGATCCTCCAGCGACTCCCGCATGGTGAACGGATAGCACGTCTCGTACTTGATGTTCTCCGCCAAGGGCCAGTAGTGATAGACTGACAGCTGCGTGAGCTGACGCACGAGGTCCACCGGCGAGCCCCAAAACGGCACCGGGCACTCATAGCAGTAGACGAAGGGCTCCTTGGAGGCATCGACCAGGTCGTCCATGAAATGGGAGTGGCTGTAGGGGACGGTGCACCAGTTGAATATATGAGCAAGTTACTACAAGATTTAGTCTGAATAAGCACAAAATAAATCATGACGGCTATAACAGTAGATTAAACTAATGATGTGGACTAGCATAGTAGATGAACAGATCGAATCTAGGACATCGACTAGAAACATGAATTCCACCACGATTTCAAAAAGGAAGGACAGTAAACACATACAAAGGTAAAGGAGCAGCACCGCTGGTGTTGAGGTTGTCGCCCACGCCGTTGAGGAAGAGGTTGCCGAGGTCGGAAGAAGTCGCCGCCGGTGAAGTCGCTTGCCGTTAGCTATGTAGAGTGTGCTCCCCAATTTCAACAAATACCACGGATGGAGCGCAGGAGGGAGTGGTTGTAGGGGACGCTATGCGCCGAGTGGAGCGCAGGAGTAGCACACGAAGCAGTAGATGGTGCTCCTCCCTAGTCTCTATCTCTACTCATATCTCTATCTCTACTACTCTTCTTTTTTTATAATATACTAGTAGCTGTCAAATCGAATAGTATCAAGACCGCCCGCTGCACGCCTCGGGCTGAACACGCCTCGCCTCCATCAAACCCTCCGTTAAACCCGCATGCAAATCGAGAAACCTACTCCGCCCTGGAGGAAATTTGCTGTTGTCGTTGGAGAATAATAGAGTCACGCCCAATCCATTTGAGTTAATGTGTGTATGATTCTCCTCTATAAAAAGTTAATTGCATCATTAATCTTTTATTCTAAGTACTGTGGGTTCCACTATCAGTACGGTGTACATTACTTGCAGGCTGGCTACAGATTCGTACAGAAAGTTAGAAAGAAACGAATGCATCCTTAATCGAATTCAAACTCAGGCCATCGCGCTGCAAGGATCCGCCCGACCAAGACAATTGTGTGTTCGCTATGCATTTATCTAGAGATAAACCTTTATAGCAATGAGCCCGCCCATTGCAACGGATCCAACATACTCGCCCATTTTTTTATACAAGGCCACTATCAAAATTACAATTTGCAGCTATACAAGGCCACTAACACAAATCAATGTAAAATTGATGAGGTTTGCCTCAGACTAGCAAATCAAGACATTAATACCTCATGCATGCATGCGGGAGTGAGAAGATTGATTTGCATGCATCGTATTAATCAACCAACCAGAGGGAGAGAGTTGTCTTGTTGTGTGTTGGAGATAAAATAGACATTAATTAACACGTCAATCAAGGAGAAAAGACTACTTTGCAACATGTGTTTAAGTAGGCATTAATTTCTAACTTGGTACCTGTAATATGGGTTTGTGGCCTTGTATACAAAAATGGAGGGAGTAGAATAATACGTATACACAAATTTGAAAGAAAACAGTTTAGTTTTGATATACATATCACTAAAATTATCTTATGTTTCACTCCAAATATATTCTTTGGGCTATTTTGATGAGTTAAGGAGGAATGTGGTTTGTTTCAAGATACTCGTGGGTTTTGTGTAAACTTGAGCAGAAGTTGTCACAGCCCTAGAATTTGTTTGCAAATAGTTGCACAAGCATCCATGCATCATGTCTAAATTTATTTGAAATTTGAAATGGGGATTGTTCAAACCCTAGCACCGATCAAATCCAATATGTTCAACCTAAAATAATTCATGGACCCAAAATGTCCCTAAGAAAAGTTCATGATTTTTGGTTAAGGTGAAAACCTCTCCAAAAAATGATGAGCATATTTCTTGGCCATTTATGGGTTTTTGAATTAATCCATATTGTATTTGAATTGGGGCTTGTAAATGCTATATATATTTTCAATAGCTCCAATAATTCTGAAACTTTTGCTGGGGCTCTAGAATTATTTAGCTAGCATCCAAAAATATTTTCAGAATTTCACCAAGTGGTTTAGTATTTTACTAAATCAAAAACAACAATGTAAAATAGAAAACAGAAATAAAAGAGAAAAGAGTGACTCACGAGGCGCCACCGGTAGCCCATCCGCCGCCCAACCCACTAGGGGCAGGGAGGTCTTTCCTCCCGCCACGGATGCAGCCACAGGTTCCGACGGCGACGACGCCACCGTGACGCCACCTCCTCGCTTGCCGCCGACCGCTTTGAGCTGGCTAGGGACGCCACACACGCCCCCAAGAACCACCTTCTCACTCTCGCCCCTGCTCTCGCCTCCCTATCGCTTCCGCATCGCGACCCAGCACGCCCGTCCGCCGACGCCATCGCCACCCCGCCACCGCCTCGCCCTCGACCAACCACCGTGACCATCGGTTTTGCCTCATCGTCTCGTGATCATCCCAAATGAGCCACGATCCTCGAGCGCCCTACAACATCGCCACCATCATCGTTTTCATCCTCGCCGCCGCGTTCATCGCCATCGATCTGCTTCGACTTAAGCGCCCGAGCCCAATCGACCTTCCCAACAGACTCGCAGGAGCCCCGCTCAAACCCCCTTGCCCTGCTGTCGATCACGCGTCTCTAGCTAGCTTAGCCCGGAGCCGAGAGCTCCCGAACTCCGCAATGGCGCCACTGTACATACAGCTGCTTCCACAGATTTGAGCGCGATAACGATTTCACTGTGGCTCCTAGGAGCCGATAACACCCACCAGCTCTTCCTCCCAGACACCACAATGTCGTTTCGAAGGCCAGACCGAGCACAGCCAAGCAGCTTGTTGTTGCCGCCAGACCCTCAGCCCGCCCTCGATCACTAATCGATGCGGACGGGTCCCCTCATCCCGCATATGGCCTCGGTCATTGTTTTGGTCGCTGGAGAAGCAATCCCGAGCGCCATCACCGGCTTCAAGCCGCCAGCCTGTTTGACCCTGTTGACCAGGGGTTTGACCTCCCCTGGCTAATTGACGCGTGAGCCCAAGGCCCTGACTAATTAGTGTTAGGATAAAATTAGTGTTAATTAACTTAGTTAACTAGATGTGAGACTGACAGATGGGCCCCACTGGTCAGGTTTGACCTGGGCAGCCCCGTTGACCCGCTGACATAGTGGTGTATTGATATGGTGAATATGTGGACTCGTGAGCGCCATCTCAAAAGAGTTACTTGCAAATGATTTCGTGATAGCCACCGAAGTTAAAGCTGGCCTGCTGTAGTGAAACTCCACCACCCCTTTGTTGATAATCGATGCATATGTAGCTAGTTCTCGATGTAAGTCTTGCTGGGTACATTTGTACTCACGCTTGCTCAATTTATGTTTTTGTAGAGAGACTTCAATCTCACTAGTAGTTCCGCTGTGGACTTTAATGCTTAGCTTGTTACCTCAGCCACGATCTTGTGCCCTCGGTAGGTCTTGTCGTGCTTCTTAGCCTTTTCATTTGTAGTTGTATGTACTGCATGTTGCTTCGCTTCGCTTGTTGCTTGTATGATTTGAATGCCGGGTCATCGTAATCCATGTTTGTAATATCCGCTCTTCGAGCCTAATGAATAAATACTTGAGTTGTAGAGTTTGTTGTGATGCTGTTGTATTTGCACATATCGAGCATATTGTGTGTATGATTTGAAATGCTTGGTATGTGTAGGATCCCAAGCTAGTTGTTTATCCTTAGTAGCCTCCTCATCGAAATGTCTCCTAGTGCTTCCATCGAGCCATGGTAGCTTGCTACCGCTCCTAACACTTAGGCTGGCCGGCATGTGTCCTTCTTCGCTTTGTGTCTGCGTCTTCGGGAAATGTCACGCTGTTCACCGAATCCTCGTTAGCCCACCGCCACAGCCCTGATTCACTCGCCGATGACCGCACGCTCGTTGTCGGGTCACGATGCTCGTCCCTCGTAAGTTCGTGCCACTTTGGGTTTACGACTAGTCATGCGGCCCGGTTCTCTTTCATATGGATGCTAGCTACACTATCATATACGTGAGCTAAAAGGCGAACCGTCCTGTGCCGTAAGGTGGCACCTGTGGAATACCATGCGTGAGGCCGCAAAGTGATATGATGTGTTACATGGTAGATCGGTGTGACTTAGGATCGGGTTCCCGATGCCTTTGGTATCGTGAGCCTCGATCGCATGTAGGATTACCAAGCCAAACTGGTCGAAGTTGAGTCTATAAATTCTTTAGCTATATAAGAGAATTGATTGTGGATGGGAACGTAAGGCTCTTTTTACTCCTTTACCTTATGCCCTTCTGATCCGAGTCATCCTATCTTTTCTACGGGGTTCAAGAACTAGGCTTTCTCTTCTTTCTGTCAGATCATGTGTTACTAATCAGAGACTTTATAGGATTGTTGGTTCCAAGCCCTCGCCTCGGTTTCTACTACTTCAGTATGTTGACGGTTGATCTCGGAACCTTGATATTGTGATTCTGAGTGGTTATGCCACCATTTTTGCATAATGTCCCAATCTTTTGAGCATTTACAGCTATTATGTTGTCCGAGTCATCCCAGGTTTCTAAGTAGTCTGATGCATTTGCAAATCCCTTCCTCCTATTCCCGATGTCCCTTTGGGCCAGTTTAACCATACTAATCGGTGAGTTGAGGTGCTTCATTGCCTCAGTATATATGTTGGAGCTATTATGATGACCCTAGGTGTCTTAGAGAACCACTCAGTAATCTAGCAATGCTTTGTATCCTCCGTGTGATGATTCTATCCATTATTCTTGAAAGCATCCCGTGATGCCATTTAGTTAGTAGGCATTCTATTTCTGGGTTCTTGAGCTCAAGATTCACTCTACTTACCTCGTGTTGGTAGTGTTTGCTCATTCCTTTAGGATATTAGTAACCTTTGTGATAGTCTTAGAGGTCCGTGGTATATCCTTCTTCCAAATACCATGAACCCCTTATGGCAGAAGTTCTTTGTTGAACCGAAAGGTCAGAATAAGAGTGCTCTTGACGAGTTCTCCATGCTATATTGGTGACTCGCCAATTCTACCCATTCTACATGGATTATCCGAAGAAATATGTTGAGCTTTGTTCGCATACTAATCTATGCATCCATAACTCAAAAAGTTATATGTTCCTTGAGTTGTTATCTTTAGTTGTTTTCTCACCTTCGCTATCAATTGATAGTCAAGAGTATGCGGCATTTGTTCATCGATGTCATTATTCTTGTGGTCCGTCAAGCCATCCTATTTCAGAATGATTAGGAGAAACAAACTCCAAAGACTTCATCCATTCCTAGGATTGGGTCAAAGTAGTTGTGTTTCGCAGATCAAAATGCCAATCCAGCTTTTGTTCCGTTTCTACCTTGGATTGTTACCCTTTATGTCAAGATTGTCATGAGAATTGCAGCACCTCTTATGAATTCTTGATTTAGTGATACTTCTCACCATCATCATTCATTCCTCGCCCCACATCATTGCAACCGGAATACCGACAAATGAAGTGTGATGCGGAAATCGACATCCGAGCAACCCCGCTGATTGGTAGTTAATGGACAATAACTTCATTTTTAGCGGTTGGTTATTGGATCACCATTCTAAGATTGATCGTGCTACCTAGTCCATTTTCTTGGTGCACCCTTCGATCAATGAGTTAGGATTGTGCCAATTCCTTGCTTATTTGATCACATCATATTGCCTTGAAAGCAAGATAGTTCTCGAGCTTAGTAGCATATCGACGGTTTGTGATTTTATGTAATATCTTCTAAGTATCACCAAAGTTGTCCCCCCGACTCGCTATGTTGAGCTCGTGATCAAGTTCGCTTTGTAACCAACCCTTCTCCAAGAATCTGTGGTTGCATACCTCGGGCTAGTTGGATAAGCTAAACAACAACTTGGAGAGTTGGAAGATAAAAGCTTGTCCGACCTAGCTCATCACTAAGGGATATATTTTGTGTGTGTGTTGAAGAAAGATGATATGTTCATTGATTGGTCCTCATGATTAGTTATTGGATCTATTGTCTTGCCCAAACTTTGAATTGAGTGTGGGCTATCTTCAAATCAAATCAGAACCAGCGATATTTGTAATGTTGTCTTACTCGTGGTTGTTCCTTGAGCATACACCGTTATATCTTTTGGTCTGACCAATACTATCACCTTGTTCACATAGTTGTGGAATTCCAACTATATGGAAACCTAGATGAATTGTTGTTGAGCCCATCGACATCATTTTATCGCCTCCATGATTCATGTTGAACATTAAGCTAGTGTTGGAAACTTGTGTTAGAATTTTCTTCATGTCCCGTTCATGAAGCATATGTTTGGATGAAAGAAGTGACTTCCACTAATACATGTAGATCTGATGCAAGTTGTCACCGTGAATTCGAGAAAGAATGTTGCTTCCTCGTGAATCTTCCCAAGTTAGTCATGCATGTGCGAAGTATACTTTCGTTTGTGAGATTAGCTACCTCCATTCCACATGTATTTCCTAGCACACCAAGCCACTGATTGATTTGTTCAAGGAGAAGAATTTTCTTATTAAGAGCTAGACTTACGCAAGGACTTCGATATCCTCGATGATGGTTCCCATGTGAACTCGGTAGTGTTTTATTATAAGACTACTATGTGGTAGTGCTTGTCTTGGACAAAGGTGTTCACAGTGTTTGTAGCGTAACCAGCTCATGTTTTGGAGCTTGCTATCGTAGTTCATTTTCCCGAGACTCTCGCAATGACTTCGATCAATGAGTTAGAGACTCTTCGGTTTGTGTTGCAAACTTTCTTTCCGCACATGCTCTCTGAATATCCTGCTTCCAACCAGATCTGAACTGAGGCGATATGATGGTTGGAACTTTTCCAAGATCTATGATGTAGGTCCCGATAAGGTTGATGTTCGCCGACACATCTAGCCGAAGATCTATTATTGTAGCTTCTTGATTAAGCAATTTGACCATCTTCACCATGAGGACCTCGTATGCATTTATTCTAGAAGTTGTTCCTTATGGATTTTGTGCCCAAGTCCGACCTATACTTGATGGCCATGTTAATGCTTTTAAGCATGATTGTGATATCTAGTACATCAAGTGGAACATTAGAAGCGGAGTGCTAAATGTCTCTTGGCGATCATCCGTGTTTTGCTCCTTGGCATTGCTAAGGACAAATCTGAGAAAGTGTTGTCTTTCTTTGCATCCGTGATCGTCCATAACTATTCATGATGGTAGAATGATGTATTGCCGTGATCCTCGACGGATGTTGGTAAGACCTTGATGAGTAAGGAAATTCTCAAGTTCTTGAGAGCATGCTTAGCCACCGGTTATATCCTCGCATCATCCGGAATGTGCTTTCCATTTGCTGAGTTGTCTATAACTCTAGTTCTCTCTCCAACCCGGTATGCCATTTCTCTAAAACTCCTACAAACGATCGTTTGTGATATTTTTCGGATTTCGGGTTCTAGCAAAACCCTTGAGGTTGGAACACTGGGGTGCGCACGAAGATCGCTCTCTCCCTAGATCGCTCTCTCTACAATCGCAAGGCCTAGCTCGACGAACCCAAAGAACGAGAGACACAAGAGTTTATACTGGTTCGGCCACCGTGGTGTAATACCCTACCCAAAGGTGGTGTGGTGGATTGCCTCTTGGGCTGCAGATGAACAACATAAGGGAAGAACAACCTCCCGAGGAGAGGTGTTCTTGTGCTTGGTGAGCTTGTGTGGTGTGGATGGAATGGCTTCAATCCTGCATGAGATGTCTCCTATGGTGGTGGCTAGTCCTATTTATAGAGGCCCTGGTCCTCTCCCCAAATATTGAGCGGAAGGATCCAACAACGGCCAAATTCAAGGGAGAAAACTAGTACAAAGTTATCCCGACTAAAGGTGGTCTTCGCCCGCCAAAGGCTCGTGGTGACGCCTGCCTTGGCTCCACGGTGACCTCCGCCCCGCCGTCCCGCTGGTCTCGGTCTTGTTGCACCAATATGGAAACCTTTTCCTGATGCCTTGGGACTCCTTGCGAGCGCTTGCCTATTTAGCACCAAAGAGGAAACAAGGACACTACACGCTGCCGATGCCACATGTGGCTCCGGGGTCATGGCTTGCGCCACAGAACCTCGTGAGGTGTCCCTTGCCTTGATCTCTCCGCCCCTCGCGAGCCATCCCGAGGAGGTCTTGTGTGTTTGCTGGTGAAGATGGGCCGTGCAGGGCTGCTGGTGGAGCCACGCCATGGGCTGCCGGCAGGCAAGTCTGGGGACCCTGCCCGTGACGCCGACAAGAGCCCCGGGTCCAAGGTGCGCTGACTTGGCTTCGAGGCGGCCAAAGGGCAAGTGCGGAGCGCCGAGGGAGTCCTGATTAGGGGTATCCGGATGGCCGGATCAGATACATCTTCCTGACTATTGAGCGTGAAGATACAAGACTCAAGACTTCACCCGTGTCCGGATAGGACTTTCCTTGGCGGAAGGCAAGCTTGGCGATCCGGATATTATATTTACTTCCTTGTAAACCGACTCCATGTAAATTCCTAGCCTCTCCTGTCTATATAAACCGGAGAGGTTGGTCCTTAGAAGGCCGATCACAATTACAATCATACCATTATAGGCTAGCTTCTAGGGTTTAGCCTCTACGATCTCGTGGTAGATCTACTCTTGTACTACCCATATCTTCAATATTAACCAAGAAGGAAGTAGGGTTTTACCTCCATCGAGAGGGCCCAAACCTGGGTAAACATCAATGTCCCTTGCTTCCTGTTACCATTAGCCTAGACGCACAGATCGGTTCCCCCTACCCGAGATCCGCCGGTTTTGACACCCACATTGGTGCTTTCATTGAGAGTTCCTCTGTGTCGTCGCTGCAGGGCTCGATGGCTCCTCCAGTCATCATCAACAACACGATCCCGGTTGAGACCTTTCTCCCCGGACAGATCTTCATGTTCGGCGGCTTCGCCCTGCGGGCCAACTCCCTTGGCCATTTGGAGCAGATCGATAGCTACGCCCGCCACCGATCGCTTCGAACCTGAACTACACGATGGACATTCATGAGACTTGATCTTCGACGGATTCGCCTATGCCAGAGCACCGGACAACACGACGAAAGCACGGCTTAGACCTCGCCGGGCGGACGGCTTGGGGTATCACCACCGAGTATACCCGACCTAACCGAGCAGCGGCGCTGCCTAAGGATCGAGGGATGGACCTCGCCCGCAGGTCGCACACTCATCGTGATGGAGCCGAACACGGTCTTACCTCTGTAGACTCGTGACTGGACCCTCGGATTCAGATCCTGGACGTGGGTTCCAATCCGCACTTCCGAGCTAGCCGAGTAAGGTTGGGCTCCGTAGAATGGAGTTCACCACATAGATATCTTCCAAGACTCGCCTTTGGCTTACATGTCGACTCATTAAAGTCTCTCTTTGTCGAGGCTCAGGGCCTAACTATGTCCGCCCGAGTGGGAGGCAAAGCGAGCGAAGGAATTCGCTGCCCACCCACCACCCACTTCATTGCCACGGTCGATGATTTAACCGAGGTATCGGACTTCGACCAAGACATCGACAAGATGGACGATTTATGCAGAGAAGAACATGAACCACCGCCATCAAGGTGGACATCCACCTCTTCTTATGATATATATATATGGTGGACATTCAAGGAAACAAATGGCGATGAGGCAACGGAGGATAAAACCTCGTGGAAAAATACAAAGAATGGGCGCTGCCGGCGCCACTCCAAGCCCCGCCACAGCAATACCGCCCAGAGACTAAAAACAATCCGAATGGTGCCAAGAAGAGTACAACTCGATCAGCCCGCCTTTGAGCAGCCAACAGAGGATGAGCAGTCAGCCTGTAAGAACAGCGACGGATTTAATACCCGGAGGAGGACAGCTACATGCCCTCCGAAGACGAGATTAGCCTCGGCGACGATGAGTACGGGCGTGCTCGAGGATCCCAGAGAGCAGAGCGCTTGCCGCCGCTTATAGCCACCGCGAGGAGCCCAAAAAGAAGCAAAGCAGGAACTCCAAGCTGATCAAGACCTGCTCACGATAGATGGATCAAGTCCCGCAGCCGAGGAATATGCACTCAAGCACCATACGGCCGACCGCCACCTCATGGCCGGATAAACGGCATATCACCGGCATACCAGCCAACACCCCACGCCAACATACTACGCCTAGGCAACAAAACAGACAGCCAAGATCGATCTACGGATCACGGGGCGCCGACACGCGACGACGACTGGCCATGCCGGATACACCTTCAATAAGATCGGTCGGCCGTAACACAGCCACCCAGAGTAATTCGACCACAGATATACATAGCCCGCATGTAGGCGCCACACAACCCTCCGCTTCATCGACGAAGTAATGGATCATGAATTCGTAAGGGTTCAAACCAGAACATCGAATCATACGATGGCACAACAGCACTTCAGAAGATGGATCAAAGATTTTCTTCTCCACATTCACATGGCCCGTGGAAACGACTCTACATGCCATCAAGTATCTTCCCTTAAGCTCAAAGGACCAGCCCAAGATCAAGTTAAACAGCTCGCCAACAAATTCCATTGGCAGTTGGGAAAACTCGAAGACGATTCTCGACAACTCTGTGGCACATATAAAGTACCACCGACGCCGATGACTTGAGCCACATTACTCAACAGCCCGGAGAGTCAGCCAGAAATTCGACTCGGTTCCTAACTAAAAGAACCAAATAGTCGACCGTCCGGACGCCAAGTTCTCGGGCGCTTTTAAGCATAATATCTATGACGAGTGGCTCGCCGACATCTCGCCAGAAAAACCCAAGTCCATGGCAGCTATCACAACACTAATGACCCGCTATGCGCAGCGAGGACAGCTGGTTGGCTCGCAGCAAAGACTACACCACATTCGGCACTTGATGGCCGGATAATAACGGCAAGTTACTGCGAATAGACATAAGCGACGGAACAACGGCGATAACACCGGCTATGACGATACCAACGCCAATTCAGCGGAGCTAAGCCCGGCCAACTAAGAAGCCGCTCAAAAGGAATAATCAGGACCGCCCAGCCTGGACCGTGATATCGAGCGCCTGTACAAATTCATGGCACCTGCATAAGCCACCAACCACACCAATAGAGATTGCCGGGTATTCAAACCGCCAACAAAATAAACACCAAGACAAGGATAAGGGCTGCACAAATGGCGATGACGAGGAGCCCCGACGCCCAAACACGGGGATGTAAGAAATTTCCCGTGAAAACGGTCAATATGATCTACGCCACGCCGCATCCCCAAGCGGAGCGGAAGCGGCACTACAGACGCCTATGCGATGGAGCCAGCCGCCTTAAATTCAACCCATGGTCAGCTTTGTCCGATCACCTTTGATTGTAGGGATCACCCTACTAGCATCCGCCACGGCGGCTCGCCGCATTAGTCCAAGACCCAATCATCGACGGATTCCACCTTTACGCCGCCCTTATGGATTCGGTGGCAGCAGCCCTAACTCGCTTTATCGTGATACAAGGCGAAATGGGCATTGACCCTTCAAGGATCAAGGCTACCAAAACCACCTTTAAAGGTGTGATTCTCGAGAGTGGCGCGGTTGCACGGGCTCTATAACATTGGAAGTGGTCTTCGGATCTCCTGATAACTTCCAAGCGTAGAGTTAATCTTCAACATCGCCCCTTTCGCAGAAGGGTTACCATGCAATCGCCGGACGAACCGCATTCGCTAGATTCAATGCGTACCACACTATGCATACCTCAAGCTCAAGATGCCAGACCACGCGGGTCATAATAGTGAACGGAAATACGGACCGATCTCCGAACGGAAGAACATACTACAGCCCTCACGGCGGAAGTACAATGCGCCTCCTCCGACAAACCAATCCGCACCGCCAAGAGAGTCCTAACACCCCGCAACAAGATCATCAGCACGCCAAGAGCGCGACTAGCAGTCCGCCTCCACTTAAGCCCCATCCAAGCAAAGATTCGTACACGTGTACACAATTACGCACTCAAGATACCATGGGCGAGGCAGAGGCGCAACAACGACTCACCAACAAAAGGGATAACCGCCACATACCTTCATAACCTGTCCTTCTTCTTTTTCAAGACAGTGATTTAGAGCAGCCTCTTTAGAGTAGCCGGATTGTTGGACTTACTTAGGAGAGAAAACCAAGGAGGCAACAGGCTTCGCGCACATAAGGAAACACCCATGTGGAATCTATTTACGATCATTATACCTGTTTTATATATCCATACGCGGCCTGCCTCCGGATAGGACATGCTAAATAGTCCTATTTATCTCCGCTTAATGCATCCATTGTAAACATATGCCTAAACATATTTTCATCAATGGGAGATTATATATAGAGTCAGCTCATTATTGTTATTTGAACATTTTTCATATAAATGTTTCTTTGATATTGCATCCGTACACTTTGGTACGGTCCGCTTGCTGTGGGGCTTTATGGTGCCCCTTTCACGGCAACTAAAGTCCTAACACTTTAAATAAAGGCGGCACCCCGAACTTATAGCACTATATGCATCACTCAATCATGTCTTGGGTCTACAGCTAAGTTAGCCTGCCCTTCTTTTGGTAACTTACGCTCGTTATATCGGCTAAGGTAGCACAGGAGAACTACAGCGATTGTGTCCTGCTCTTCCGGACGAGCACCTCAAAGAGAGAAAGCCAAAACTAACCGCATGATGTGGCGAGAGCTGGTCATTGTTCGAGATGTCTTAAAATCCTTAAAGATTTTACGCTTAGGCGATAGATCGGCTTCGTCCGATCTAGGCGATATAGCGCCTCAATTCGCCTTCCGATTCTAGGGGCTTCACGAAATTTAAAATTGTAGACTTCTATGGCTAATGAAAGTTATAAAGTCAATAGTCTCGATTGCCTTGTTCGCCATACCGGATACCTCCTTAAGGGACCAAACATTTGGATAAAGAGTATTCGGTTTTTCCAGAACACCCCGCACTAGTTGCGTGGGGGCGGAAGCCGATTTAATCGCCTACTTTCAATATTCTATAAACAAGTCAAGATAGAAGGTAATATTTTAAATCAAACAGGCTACATAGCACAAGTAACTTCGATTTTAAATTACAAGAGCGCAGAGGTACATTTAGTCAAAGATCTTGTCCTTGAACACTCATCGCCACGAGACGAGCACCTTTCATAACTCCGTCAGAATACTTCTCGCGATGGCGATGCTCCTTGCTCCTCCGCTGACCGCCCTTCACCACTTTCTCCGCATCCAAATTTTGCCCTAATGCACCTTCACATGTAAAGGGCCCGGGCACCTCGATGCAAACGGATCACTTGATTATTTCAAGACGCGGATAGGCATTCACCATCCGCTTGATCAGCCAAGTAGCTAGTGGGAAGGGGCTCACCAGCCACATCCCGACTATGAAATCTTTCATAGCCACTTCGCCGACCAGGAGTTCAACCAACCGCTTCAGCTTGATCACTCGAGGCGTTATGTTCGCCCAAAGATATCGGGACTAGAACAGATTCTCCGCTGAGCTCCCCTCTTGGGCACGGTAGAACTCTACCAAGATCTCGACACGCTATGGCAGATCTGCGAATGCCCCCGAGAGCTCCGAATTCGAGTAAGTAAAAGAAACGACTCCTCCACATGTTTGCTTTGCACAAATAATTTCTTACCTGCCGCCATCTTTTGGCCTCCTGGATCTCCCCGATGTGCCTTCTCGCTTCGCCTTGGCATCTTTCATATTCACAAGGGCCTTCGCAAGCTCGGCCTCTTTCGCCTTCGTGATCATGCTCCACGGATTCAAACTTTTGCCGAGGTCCCGAGCTCTTGATGTACCTCGCCAACTCTAGCACTTTGCTTCTCACGCCCCTCGCATTCCAAGGTCGCTTTGTCTTCGCCCTGATAGCGCTTTCTTCAGGACGCCTTCGGCGGTGGACCTTTCACACAGCCACGACGCTTACGCCGACTAAACAATTTTATCTATCTTTACATACATAAGAGCGGAGAATTACTCACCTTGCTCTCTTCGAGCTGCCTCGTCGTGAGGTCGAGCTCTCCTCACCGCCTGTGTCCCGCTTTAGTTCGGCAACCTCGCTTGCAAGGGCAGAGCGCAAGCAAGACGGCCCGCTTAGTCACATACACACTTCTTAGACTCTCATGATTATACTGACCTCCGCTTGGCTTTTCTTTCTCGAACACCAAACAGAGTATCAGGGCTACTACCATCGGGTGGTAATTTCACACATTCTTATTACTTACCTCGAAGCCCATCAGAGGCTTGTGCAGCTTTGTTAGTCCGCTTTGGCGATGAACCTTTGAATCACCGTGACTCATAATAGTACGGTGTTTTCATCTATGGAAGCGCCAAGCGCTTCCACCGCACTATCCGGCACCATTGACGCGATGGAAGTCTCTGAGACGGCGGCTCGCCTCCCTAACGAGGAGTTGCTTAAGTCCGGAACCATCAAGGTTCCGGAGTAAAGGTTCGGTCGAGAGTCCGCCTTTGTTGCGCTCTCATCGACGCGATCCGCGGGATCTTGAACCCCGATGTCCGACATTTGAATTCCGCTTTGGGGCGCTCCAGGTCACCTCCCCGCCAGGAACCTTCGACAACACCTCCGTGTCATCCGCAGGCCGAGGAGTGGTGGCCGCCGGAGTGAGTTCATCTCAAGCGCCAGAGACCCATCCAAAGACGACACCTCCTGATGAGCCCCGCCGATCGCATATATGTTCGGCGCTATTAAACAACTATGAAGTGAAATCATGATAGAGTGCGACACTTACGATCGCGCCAGGCTTCCCCAGGCAGCCACCCTTCTCGCCGAGCGGCCGTGGTGGAGTAGTCCGAAGGACGCTTTTCCTTCTTAGCGCCAGTTTCTCTCCGGGCGCTTTTCTTTTTCCTCCGAAGCGGGAGGTAGAGTTTTTCTGCTTCCTTCGCCCGCTGGAGGAATTGTTTGCCGCCATCGGACGACGCGGGTATGACGGCCTTGCGCCGAGGGCCTCCCGCCCCACGGACCGTCCCCTTAGGCCTCTCATCCTTTCCGGATGGGGGGCTTCTTCTTCTTCTTCTTCTTCTTCTTCCTCCTCTTCGGTGAGGAGGCGCTCGTCCGTCTTGGACGAGGCTTCCAAGACAACCTTACGCCGGAGACCCTTCATAGTCCCCCGGGGCCGTTTTTCGCTTTTCTTCTCTGGTGCCTCAGAGGGCACCGGATCAAGATCTCCGCCAAGAGATCATCACTGGATCTTCCGGTAACGGAGCCGGACAATAACCTGCTCCACTGCTCCACATAGTCCCGATCAAATATACACAAATACTTAAGACTCCCCCATGAATGTATTGGGAAAACCAACCGTGGTAGTCCGAAAACTCACCGGACGCGGGGTCAGCACATGAAGTCCGCGGTCCTCTGATGTGGGAGGAGGTGCTTCTGAGGCCTTAAACAACTCCTACCAAGCGCCTTTGTGCTTCATGCCATAGAGCCTCCGGCTGCCTGGTGTTCGGCCGACAAACTCCCACAGATTGAATGCCCGCTTTGGCACGGGCAGAATCCGCGAACGGGCATGACTCTGGATCACGCTGAAGCTTAATGTTCTTGTCCTTCATGCTCTTGAGGCAGGTTTGGAGTCCGTCAGCTCAGAGGTTCGGCCCCAAGTCAGCCCTTCCTTTCCCAAGAGGTGAGCCGCATGGGGCTCCGGATCGAACTCGAGGGCCGCCGCCAGCTTGGCGCTTACTGCGCCTCGGTGATGTAGAACCACCCCGATTGCCACCCTTTTACGGCCTCCGCAAAGGAGCCGCCCACCAGTGACGTTAGGCATCTTGCCCACCATGGCCCCCTCCAAGATTCCGCTTGCTGTCCGTGCACAATCTTGGCTTCACAGAAGATTTGCAGCCACAGTCAAGTGAGGCCGGATGCGAGGAAAGCCTCGATACAACGATGAACGCCGAGATGTTGAGGACGAAATTTGGGGCTAGATCATGGAAATCTAGTCCAGTAGAACATGAGCCCATGGACAAAGGGGTGAAGTGGAAACCCGTCCACTTGACGGTTGGCGACTAACACGACACCTCTCGTGGGGTCCCGGTCGGAATAACCTGCCCAACGTCCAGTAGCTTCAGGCGCTTATGTCTGCAGCCAAGTATCCACCGTCAAGATTTATGTATGTGCTTCTCGACACAGGAAGCCACCCACTTGCCTCCCTGCTCCCGACATGTTTAGTCAGGCCGAGAAGACTTGGGCTTGGGCGCTGGAGCTCGAGGGGCAAGAGGGCAAGGAGGAAGAAGGCGGTAAAATGGAGAAATCTTATCCCTTTATAGAGGCGATTAAAGCGGTGCGCCCCCCACTTGCCCGCTGGG